>SKCR01049637.1:0-203053 GCA_019454045.1 Zanthoxylum bungeanum | reverse complement strand
GGAAACTTTTATAGTTTCGACACGAAATAGACAAATAGATCGGCTAAAATATTAAACCGTCACGGTAAGACCGTAATGGAAAATACTTAAGCAATAAGTTTCTAATATACTTGAAAGAGTAAAGTATTCTTTCAAATGAGGACACTCCTTCCGGAACACTTTATCCTGACGGTGTGTCCGAACCGAGTAACCGAATCTTGTTGGACATGATAAGGTTAATCATGAGTCGCTCTGAGCTACCATTTCCTTCAACACATAAGCTTTAAACAGTGCAAGAACTTATTTAGAATAAGGTTCCATAAAATTTGTTTGACAGATATCATATTAGATATGAACGGGAAAGAAACCGGGTTTCTTATTCCTGATAATTTGGGTATGCTAGGCATATGATGGATGATACCAAACTAAAACCCAAATTGGATAAGTGCCAATTGTAGGTTATCCTAGGATAACAAAGTATAGTACTTATACATCTCACAAGAGAACAATTAGATTGTTGCTCGCCATATACGGTTTTCCTAAGAGGAATACCGATATGCGTGGTAAGTGGAAGGATAGTAACTCGATGAAAATCGGAGTGATACTATTCAAGGCACTCATTCCTTAATGGAACACATATAGTTCATCAAAGATGAAACTATACCAATAATCTTCGAATACATAAGAACCACGGTCGGAGAGAGTCAAAAACAACATGGGGTATAGGTTTCCGATCTCACCTCATAAAGATGTATGTCTTATTGAGGTATACCAACTAACTACGTACGAGGAAGTGATACAAGGTATCGACTCCCTAATTATGGCAAAGTGCCATGAGTCCGAAATGGATTCCATGTATATCAACTTAGTTTGGATACTAGTTGATGTACCGCAAGGCATTGTGCCTATTGGTACTTTATAAGTCTTCGAGGAAGACATACATGGAAGGCAACATACCAACGTACTAAGCTAGGCTTGTAGCGGAAAGGTATCGTTATCAACATTGTGTTGATTACGATTCAACCTTTTACATGTTGCCACGGTAAATCCATTTGGATAATGCTTGCTAATGCTGCATGTTTCATTTATGAAATATGTCAGCTTAACGGGAAAATCACTTTCCTGAAAAGGAAACCTTTTGGACGATGTTTACAAAATCCTGACGATTTTGTCCATGTTTGGATTGAAGCAAGCATAGGTTCTTGGAATTATCGTTTTGATGTAATCATAATAGTTTATGATTTAATTCAAAACGAAAATGATTTTGTGTATAAGAGGGTTAGTGGGAGCGCACTGCCAATCGTTGTCCTATAAAATAATGATAATATGTCATTTCTTGTAAATGATATTCCCATCATAACTATCGGCGAAAGTTTGGCTTTCGAATACTCTCCGAGAAATCGTACATTGAAAAATGTACGCGACCTGGTGTCTCATACGCTTTAAGCATATGGATTCACAAACAGGCCAATCTGAGTGATAGTCACTGGATGAAGTTAAGAACATACTTAGTATCTTAGAGATCTAAGCATGTTGTCTTATACTATGGAGATGGAGAACTTGAAGTGATTGGGATCACTGTAGCAAGTTTCCTATAACTGATAAAGACGACTAAAGTCGCAAACGGTACTATATAGTTTGAATAACCGAACAGTGAGCTGGAAATCTTCCAAGCAAGATAGTGTTACCGAATAAACAAAAAATGCGGGTTATTGCTGCAGCTGAGGCAGCAAAAGAAGCCATTTGGGTCGATAACAAAATCTAATTAGATTAGATATAATTCTGTTAGCAGCTGAGCTAGGCGTCAGCGCAGGCTAAAGAATTAATGGTCTCATCAACTATCCAGATACATAATTTGATATTCACCTGATTCGTTCGGATCATACATTGTGGTGATGTGATGATGGAATAAATCTCATCAGATGATAATCATGCAAATCCGTTGACAAAAGCATTTCTCTCAGCAGTTTGAGCCAACCGTACATAGTTCGGGTGTTAACACTCGAGTGACTGGCTATAGGCCAAGTGGGAGATTGTTGGACAATTATGACCCAGCGTCACTATTTTACAGATCATGGTGTTGTTGTACAAATTAACTATGTGACAAAAGAGATTGCACTCTTATCATTTGTGATTAGATCATATAGATATATAAATGATAGGAGGTCCCTATGATTTGTTCCTGGATTGAGAATGATATGAGACAGTATCAGTCCACGAAGGATAAATCATTAAATATCCCTAATCAGAGTATTATCGAGATCGGACATCGATAAATACGTAAAAGACTATTATTACACTTGTGAGCGTTGTGAGGGCACAACGACATAGTTCTCATATATTTGGGTATATGATACTTATGCAAATGTAATAGGAGGTTGTGTTTTACCGATGGTACGGGAAACAGCTTCGCTCTGGATAGACCCCTTCGGAATTCCATTGGTAGTATGACTATGTGTCTATGGAATACCAAAATCAGGGTAGGTGTATTTGGTCTTAACATGAGACTTGCACCGCTAATACTTGCGACAATCAATATACTTTGGTTGCGGTCGTCCAGGGCTTTAACAGGTTCTGTGTACACCAATGCTGGGTATATTGAGAATCGTAGTGTGTTGGGTGTGATGTCAAGACGGAAGTATCACTCCCTCAGTAGTGGAGATGATGGTCACGTAGGATACAGGACTGGTTCTCTTAATGCTGCAGCTATCGGGATATTATGACAAGTCATGTTTATCCGATTATAGAGACTAGTTACCAGACATCCGACATGTACTTCGTACGGGGGCTACACTATTCCAGCCCCAGGCCTAGCACGTGATCATCCGATACTGGACAGAATACACAATACTACGTATACTACCGCCTGATATAGATCTTTTATTCCTGTAAGTATATTTCTGGAGAATTGGGTAGGCATGGCGCTTTGCTAGAGGCCAACCTTGTCTTGTAAATCGGTAAAACGTAGTACTTGGTACTTACGTGTTCGGATAGTCCGACGATCAAATTTACTGCCAATATATTTGGGGATCTCACGGACCGCTTCCCAAAGATTCACTGATGATGTATGACTCGCACTTTTATTAATCTGGGATTAATCAATGATGAGAGAGAAAATTAATCTGGGATTAATTACGGAGATATTTTATCTGGGATAAAATATCATTAAAATAGAGATAACGATTAATTAATATATTTGATATATTAAACGAAATTAAATTTCGACGCGGAATTGAAATTAGATTTTAATTCGGGCAAACGAATTAATTTAGAATTAATTCGTTAGCGATGTGAATAGTGATTTCGCTAGGCATAATCATTTAATTGCGTCGCAACGGAAAATTCGTTAATTTGGAATTAGCGAACCCGAGCCCAAGATTATTTGCGAGCGCATTCGCATTTCGAATTCGAGTGCGGCACGCAAATCAAATCAAGCGTCAAATCGTTAGTCTCATCTAGCGTCACATCATTCGTCAATCTAGTGATGGATGTCTTTCACTTTGAGTGATTGACGCCAGTCACTATTTATTGATTGATAGAAGTTGATGTGAGTTGATGTGTGTGGTTGGCATTGATGGCTTTAATTGGTTTGACTTTTCTAAAGCCAAAATTTTGGTGATAGGGAAGTCCACCCATGAGCCGGGAATCGTTCGACGAAGCTTGGAGCTTGACGAAGGAGCTCAAAAGCCGAAATCTTGGAGATAGAAAACAGCCACTGCCGTGAGCTGTGACAGTGAGCAGAAAGATGATTTTTTTCGTCAAAGAGTCGCTCAACCGATCGATGTGAGTATTCCACAACTTCGTTGATTCGTATTCGCACATATTTCATGCTTGTTTATGATATTGGGACCTTAATAGAAACCAACATTGGTGACAAGAATAAACAATAGATCCTCCAAATTAGTCCAACACTTTAATATGCTTTAAGGTAAGCTTTGAGTAAATGTTTAACTAGATGTCTTCACAGCTTTTCCTTTTGGCTATAAAAAGGTAGTGAGTGAAGGAAGACACCAAATCATTATCTAACTCTAGTAATACCTTGGTTAAATTAACTTTATTTGGGAAAGTTTTATTAACGCCTTGGTCACACCCCACTTGTATCTTTTATAATGTCTTTTATTATAAACAAGTGATTTATATTTTTTAGCCTTAAAAGTAATAAATCTCTAAGTTCATCACGGAATAATTACTTAGCTAAGGGATAAGCAATACACTCTCTATTTCCTTAGAAAGTCTCTAGATGCTTGCACCCTAAAATAATCATGCAATTCTAATCAAACATAGAATCATCAAGCATATGAGTTTTAATATGTTGGAATTATTTTAGGCATTAAATAACTTTGATTAATATTTAATTATGATATTGCATTTTATTTTATTCAAATAAATTTACTATTCCCGTTTTTTACAGATGCGTGAAATTTAAATGCAATTTCACAATTCAAATCCTAACCAAATCATGCAAAACTTGTGCCTAAAATTAAGTTCAGGGTGTTATCTTTCCAACGAGCTTTTACACACCCAATTTCGAGTTCAAATGAGAGAGAACTAATCAAAACACAAATGACGCGCTGATACCACTGTTGGGAGCGGCCGCGAGTGCGCAGCGGAAAATCAAGAAGAAATTATGATGCCACTATCCCTTTTCCCATACCCATTTGTTTTGATTATTCTACAAGCTTATGCATGTTACTATATATTTTAAGCATAAAACCCATACAACATGCAAAGAACATAAACCTAAACATGCTAACTATCATAAGAACTCTAATTAAAATAAAGAAAGAAAAAAGACTTACTTGAACCGAAGACTCCTCCAGTCCTCCCTCCAATCTACAAGCTTTTCTAGAACTCAGCAAGCTCTTCTATGTTCCAAAGAGCCACCCAAGTGTGTGGCCTCCAAAGGTGCACACACCAAAGCCAAAACTCAACGGCAAGACTACGCCTTGAGTGCACGGGTATTTTGCCATTGGTGCTAGCCTAGGAAAATACCTCAAAACTTTTAACTCAAGGTTCCTCTAGTCAATTAGACTTAAGGATCCTCAAAATCAGTGGCTTACTCTTATACTTTAGAGTTGCTCACTTATATAAACCCAATATATGAAATGTTTGGTGCAAAAATTTGCAAAGAATTCTTTGGGTTTATATAAGTGCTCCAAAGACAACAAAATTAATTAAGAATCTGATGTAGGATAAAAGCTAATTTAATCTTAGTCATTGGATCTTAATTTAGTGGTTTAATGAGATTATAAAACCCTAATAAGAGTTTGGGCCGAATTGGAATTCAAAACAAATAACAAATAAGAAAATTTACTATTCATGTTACTACTCACATTTTTATTTATTTATTTATTCCAATTCCCAAAGTGCCTCTATCGTCATTCACCAATCCCTAAGCCACTATGGAACCTCATAAATGATCTGTTCAATAATTAAACACATTGAACCATTTATGAACAATTCCTACAGCAATCATATATGCTGTTAAATTTGTATTGTGCACTGTTAACCATTGATTTCGACTTTGTTGTGTGTGACCTTTTGGGTTCCCCTCAAGTTGGACATGAAATGAATCTTGATAATTTGAACGAACATAAATTATCCTTCGATCAGATGGTCGTTCGATTTAAATGACCAATGTTGACATTTAGCAACATGCCAAGGCCCCCAAATGAGAAGGAAAGATATATACCCATTCTATATACAATTTACATATGATACAGTCCATCGCCTCACTGTATCCCCACCATTTGACCTAGGTTATGGAAAGTGTCTACCCATATAGTCAATGATACGATGTTGATAGAGTCATGAATCGTACTAACCCAAGAATATCACATGATTATTTTGTTGTGGCCACAGTCTCAAGCACTGATCACACATATCAACCCACGAACTGGAATATTACTCTTATAAGAAAATATTATCCAAGAGAGTGGTGATTCTCTGTTGTATCTTTACAAAATTCATATGTTTCAACAAATGACCCAATCATACCCTTATGACCGGATTTTTTGAACCGGGGAAGGAGAATGTCAAAGTTATTTGATCCACACAAAAGATTGTAAAGACCTCAAGTCTAAGGACTAGTCATACAATCGATACATGAAAGTTCTCACAGACACATGGGATAAACACTACATGTGAAAACTTTCGGCTGCTAGTTCGATAGACACGAGCAACTCATCCATCCATGTGATACACCAAGCGGACGGATCTCCGCTAGTAGCCTATGAGATCGGCTACCCCACTTAAGGGCAGATGATATCATCATGCTAGTCTCTCCGCTTTATGAACGCCCAGATTATTCACAAAACTATGACTAGGAACGTTTAAGAGTAATGAATCTCATAAGGCATGGAAGTCATCATCTTATTACACCAAGGGCTTTATTACAGTGTTTGATGATTCATATAAGTTATGTAAGACACGTATAATAAAGATTGTCATTTTATTAATTAATGAAAATATTACAAATACATGTACATATATCCCATCCACAAGTTGGGTAAAGGGCATATCCCTAAGAGGTACTTGTTGTTTTATGTTCGGTTTTTTTCCTTTTTTCTTGTTTTGGGTTTTTTGGTGGTAGATTCTTTGGTTGCCGTCTAAAGAAAGAAGAAAAGAGAGTCATAGGGTTTTTTGTTTGTGTCAAGTTGTCATCTCCAGCTTACCCCATCCAAGGTCCTTTTTATAGTGATAATGGATCTCCAAATCATGGAAATAAATCATGTTGATTTGGGGAATAATTATTTTGGAAAGAATCTCATGAATTTTAGTGAGAATGGGATTTCAAATCTTGTTAAATTGGAAGGTTTTGACTTGTGAGTTTAGCATGTGAATTTCATGGGATTTTCTTTTATTTGGGAAGATTTGGGCGTGTGTGTGGGTGTCTTTTGGGCATTGGGCGTGGGTTGCACGGGGCGAGGTGAGGTTTGAAAGAGAAACTGGCTAAGGGAATCTGAGGCTGACTAGTGAGTCTGAATCCAATGAGGTGTTAATTTAGGAGTTTTTCCTTCCGGCATTCATTTCCCGGGACTTCCGTAACTTTTCAGGTAGTGCCTCCATACGAGGCTCATCATTGGGCTTATGTAAAAATGTAGTGTCTACAGTCGCCCCACTTTGATAGGGCTGATGCAGTGTGTGATAGTTACAACCCTATGAAAGTCATGCATGCATTTTTACTTACCTAGTTCGTCAGCCGTTGCTGGACTTACCTGTTGTTTTGCTGCTGGTGTGAGATGATTCGATCTCTGAGGCTTTATTCCCGAACTTAGTTGATTTGATGGCGAGATGCTTCGACCCCTGGGATTCATCCCTGCGAGATGTTTCGATCTCTAGGATTTATTCCTGAACTAAAGTTGATAATATGGGCCTAGACCTTGGGATTCATCCCTGCGAGATGCTTCGATATATAGGATTTATTCCCGAACTGAGTTGATTTGATGGCGAGGTGTTTCGACCCCTGGGCTTTGTTCCGGAACCACCGAGTGTGAGATGTTTCGATCTATGTTGTTCATTCATGAACCATTCCTACTGTGAGATGGTTCATTTTCGAACCGTTATTGAGTTGAGATGGTTCATTTCTGAACCGTTCCTGAGTTGAGATGGTTCATTTTCGAACCGTTCCTAGTGTGAGATGGTTCATTTCCGAACCGTTCCTAGTGTGAGATGGTTCATTTCCGAATCATTTCTGAGTTGAGATGGTTCATTTCTGAACCGTTCCAGAGTTGGGATGGTTCATTTTTGAACCGTTCTTGAATTGAGATGGTTCCTTTCAGAACCGTTCCTGAGTTGAGATGGTTCATTTCCAAACTATTCCTAGTGGGAGATGGTTCATTTCCGAACCGTTCCTAGTGTAAGATGGTTCATTTCCGAACCATTCCTGATTTGAGATGGTTCATTTCTGAACCATTCCTAGTGTGAGATGGTTCATTTTCGAACCGTTCCTAGTGTGAGATGATTCATTTCTGAACCGTTCCTAGTGTGACATGGTTCATTTCCCAACCGTTCCTGAGTTGAGATGGTTCATTTTCGAACAGTTCCTAGTGTGAGATGGTTTATTTCCAAACCGTTCTTGAGGTGATGGCGAGGTGCTTTGACCCTTGGGCTTTGTTCCCGAACCACCGAGTGTGAGATGGTGTCTTGGTCCACCTGCGTGACTCTTTGATCTGCTGGGGAGTTTTTTCTACGATGATGAGGTGTTTCGACCTTTGGGGTTCATTCCCAAACGGTTGATAATGTTGGCCTCGCCCCCAGGATTCATTCATGAACTGTGCTGAGTTGATAATGGTGGTGAGGCACTTCGCCACTTGCTCATCCTCATTCCCGAGGAGTTACTTGTCCTTATTCCCGAGGTTGTTCTCTATTCTCGAAGTGCCATTCCCGGCTTGCTCATCCTCATTCCCGAGGAGTTTCGCGTCCTCATTCCTGAGGTTGTTCTCCATTCTCGGAGTGCCATTCCCGGCTTGCTCGTCCTCATCCCGAGGAGTTGCTCATCTTCGCAACTTTTTTTTTTTTCCTACGAACACAAAATAAAAAATATGTGTATGCGACGTGTATGCATGTATGCATGGATGCATTCCCTATTGCGATGGGTTTTCTTTGTCCTATTTGATGTCATTTTCGGTTAGGCATTCCTTGCATTAGAAGGTTTTCTTCACCCCTTTAGGAATCCTTTTGGGACCTTGGGCGCCCCCTTGGCCTACTGACAGTTTCCTTCTGCAAATTCTCCTATGGTGATTGCTCAATTCTCTTTGGTCTTTACGGCTCAAGTTCCCGTTGTGTCCCTTATTCGCGGGGTGGTAAACTGGTCATCCTCAGACCTGGCTCAGCTTTATGCTCTTTTCTACCGCATCGGGTCAAGGTGGATTACGCCTTTTGGGATCATGTCTTCCGATTCCCAGATATCATGTCTTCTGATTCCCGCAGCTTTCCTTTGTTGTCCTGAGGATGCGAAAAAGATACTACATTGAGCTTCGTCCATTGAGTCACAAGTCTTTTCTATCTTTTGCCTAAGTTGTCCTTTCAGATTTTCAACTCAGCGGATTGCTCTATTTTGCCTTTTCAGGTTTTCAACTCATCGAGCTAAAATTTATTTCTTTTTTCTTTTTTTTTTTCCTTTTTTTCCTTTTTTTTCCTTTCTTTTTTTTCTTTTTTCAGATTGACCCGTCCTCATTCTCGAGGCTTTACGCTCTTCCTCATTTTCGAGGTTATTCTCCATTCTTGGAGTTCTTCATCCTCATTCCCGAGGCAGCTCTATTTCTTTCCATTCTCAGAGTTCTTCTCATAGATCTTCTGGCCTTGGTCCAACATCAAAGAAACAAAAGACGTGATTTATAATTACTTGATTCTAATCTTTCCCGGTTAGTTGGGATTTATGCAATCTATGAACATCTTGAACATTTGTTTCAATAAAGGCATTTGCATTACTTCTTAGTACATATGTAGGAAATAAACTGCATTGCAAGGGTACCTCTGTCGCTAACTGTTCCTCATGGATTTTACAATTAGCCATTTTTCTCGCTCACTCATGCTCTATATTTTGCTTGGGCTGTCCTTTGTGGATTTTCAACCCAACGAGCCTTTCTCTCTCTTTTTATATTTTTTTTTTTCTTCTTTTTTTTATGCAAAGTATTGTTTCAGCCTGTCCACATTGATGGGCTCAGTGAACTTGTTCCCTTCCAAATCTGACAGTCTCACTGCCCCATTCCCCATCACTTTCTTAACTAGGTAGGGCTCTTCCCAATTGGGCCTGAACTTTCCCCTTGTATCCATTATCAGTGGCTTCGACTGCTTGAGTACTAGATCACCTTCTCTGATCTTGGTGGGATGCACCTTCTTGTTGAACACCCTGGCCAACCTTTTCTGGTATAGTTGCAAGTGATGTAAGGACTTCATCATTTTCTCAGCCATGAGTGCTAGTTGTTCGAACCTCTGGGAGACATATTCCTGCTCAGGCGATTCTGCCTCTACTAGTACCCACATTGACTGTATCTCTATTTCCATTGGTAACACTTCATTCATCCCGTAAACCAAAGCATAGGATGTGGCTGTTCTACCCATGTCATATGTACCATCATCTCCCCTAGCGCTTTGGGTTCTATGGCCAAATACAACAACAAGGGTTTGCCCGGCCTTCATCTCTGACTTAACCATCATGTCATCCATTTATACCTCAATCTCCTTATGCATCCAGTCGTGGAATAATATAGTGGCCATTTGTTGGTAAGTGGCTCCCGTTGCCATTCTCACTGAAGTTCTATACCCTCACAGTTTGTCAGCCCAATCTTAGCCAGTATTTTCTTTATGCCTTTTCTTTTCTTTTTTTTCTTTTCTTTTTTTTTTTTCGATTATCTTCCTCTCTGTTTTCTCCATTCTTTCCTTTTTTTTTCTTTGTTGTTTGTTTTTTTTCGTTTTCTTTCTTTTGGTCCTTCTTCGGTACCGATACAATGTTGGCTAACTGCTCGGGGTACTTCACCACCTCTAAAAACCCCACATCTATCTGTTTCTTGACTTCTTCCCTAACCTTTTTGGCCCACCCTGGCCTCATTCTTCGGAGCTTCTGTTTTACTGGCCTCATGTTCGGATAAGTTGGTATCGTATGTTGGGCAATACCCTTGTCTACTCCAGACATGCCTTCATCAGACCAGGCGAATTCTTTTGCATATTTTATTAATATTCTCTCTAATTCTTTCCACTCATCAGAGGTAACCTCACTTGCAATTGAAATTTCCTTGGGGTTTTCACATGTACCAAGATTAAATACAATTGTCTTTGTTGAGTTAATGTCAGATATGTTCATGTCATGCATTTTATGATGCAGACTAATAGGAAAAGACTTGAAGAAGTAAGCAAAATCAATGTCTTTATGATTAATAAATGCAGGATTACAATCAAATAAATCAGGAAAATAAACATCTTCGTAATTTTCAGCCATGTCTTCTTCTGTCATTTTACTTTTTTCGAGCGTCAGATTCTCCAACTACTGTAGTTCTTCTTATCATTATTTTCCTCTTTTGCAATCTCCTATCTGTCACTGCTCGAGAGGTTTCCCCAGAAATCTCTCATATGCTATATTTCATCTTTACTACTGTTATCCCATATCCTCATGCAAGAGGCTTGGTGGTTGAGAGTTTGGAGGACAAAGCTTTCGGGCATGCCAAAGTTGATCATGTAGGTGGGTGGTGGAACATATTGGTAGTTAGGTAGAGGGTTCTGTGTGTGTTGGGTTGTTCATTTTCTGGGTCGGGTATCTTATGGGTATCAATGAGGTTTTGGATCTCATGCCTAAGGCGAGTACAATTGTCAGTTTCGTGGCCTTTTTCCTGATGGAAGTGACAATATAGGTTTAGGTCGAGGTGGGGTGGCACAGGGTTTGGAAGTGGTTTGGGTTTTAAGGGTTTTAGGAGTCCTTGCCTCTTTAGCTTTTCAAACACCTTTGACAGAGGTCTACCAAAATTAGAGAATCGCCTATTTCCGATAGCGGTGACCTCAGTATGAGCGGGTTTGGTCTCTGATGGCCCCCCATAAAACATTATGTTCTCGGATTCTTCTTCCTCGATATCCATGACAGTTTCTCTTAATTGTCGAAAGTCACTAATCATGGAGGTCATCCTTCTCAGCTTGTTGTAAATGGAGGGCTTGGTGCCATTAATAATAATCTTAATATGGTCCTTCTCCGAGGGTTGTGTCTGCATCTTCAAGAGCTGGCTTCTCCAGCGATCCACATAATCTTTGAAGGTCTCTTCTGGTTTCTGCTTGGTGTTTTTTAGGTCACGGAGCGAAAAGTCTATCTCAAGGTCCGTGACATATTGGTTCAGAAAGGCCTCCGCTAATACCCTCCAGTCATCCCTGATTTTTCTCTACAGACCATGATACCATACTACAGGGGGCGCCTCTTCCAGTGACATCCCGAACATCTTCTGCACATAATGCTTCAACAAACCCACTGAAACATATTGTCGGAGATGGACCCTAGGATCTACGTTCCCGTTGAACTTGGCCATGTCGGGCATCTTAAACTGGGGAGGCAGCTGTTTTTCAAAAGGCATTGCATCATAGTCTAACAGATCCTCATGTTTTCCATTCATCTTGCGGGTTACTGACTCTAATTGTTCTCTGAGTTTCTGTAACTCTGCCTGAGACCCGGCTATCCTTCCCGCAGCATACTCAGCCATGTCATCATCAAAAACATGGATTTCTTCACGTACTCTATTCGGGGGCTCCTCACGCCTGCCATCATTGTTGTTTTTTATTCCCACTATGCGGGATACTGTCAAATTGGCTATAACAATGGTAAGAGCTTGTAGCTGCTCGGTAATTTTGGTGATGTTGGACTCCACTTGATCCATGCGGGAACCTTCACTGTCAGACGTACTCATGCTTGCTAGCCTTTTTCTTGACAAGTCTTCATTTTTCTCTAACCCAACGGATAACTATGATGGCTGTTAAGACAATGAGTTAGCATGATACGTGTATGCATGCGATGCATGAGATGCATGAGATACATATGGTTATCAAAACAGCATATATCCTTCCGACCTTATTCCTCCCACACTCGGGGTAAGTCTGTTTCTGTCATAGGTATGGCTTATTTTATGCACCAATGTGGGGTACACAAAATCATTCTCTCCTACGCTACAATGGTGAACCTTGGCTACCTCAGTCCCTTTCCATCGGTAAAAAACAAAGACCGCCCATTTATAATATTGACTAAGCCTATTATGGGGATCGTGCCATTGTCTAGAAATGACGGATTGGGCCCTCGGTAATTACAGTTGTGGGTATGGACTTGGAGATATCCAAAAGTATACAAATATGCCATAACAAGGCGTACCCTTCCTGAATGAAAACTAGTGCGGATATCGGACTCATGCATTTGGAAAATTCAGATCATGTTTGGACCTTCTAAGCCTATCAGGGTTTTCATACAAGCTGGCCCGTTATCATTTTAAAGCGTTCAATCAGATTATCGCGAGGTGCAAACTTGTCCCAGTTGAAAAGGCCTAACATGTTTACACTTTTTGCGATAAGGTGGCTAAATAACTTCAAATGATAAAGGGCCCGAACACAAAGTGGCCCAACATCATTTTGAAAACTTTTGGCCCAATTATCATAAGATGAAAACTCGTCCCAGTTTAAATGGCCCAACAAGTTCGTATCCTATGACGAGAGGGTCAAATGGATCCAAATGATGATGGTCCCAAACACAAGCATATGGGTAGCTTCTATAGGACATATAACTATGGTTCATATGTGGGCTTATAAGGGTATGGATAAAGGCTCCCGCCGGTAAAGGGTTGCTCACAACTAGGTCTCCCCACTCAAGGGTTCGAGCGACCAAGTGAGCGCACCTTTTTTATACCCTAGGGTACGTGCCAACGAGTGATGGTCATCACATAATGATCTGCCGCCTTGAGTGAAAGCGACTTCACGATACATGAAGCCATCGGGGTAAAAAGGGTATGCAAAATATATGAGACTTGGTTAACCTAATCCAAAGCCACAGACACTATAAGGCATTGTTTCGGGGCCGATTCTCTATCCCCAGTGGAGTCACCATCTGTAGGAGCGAAGCGGGGTTTACCGCTATGCCTATGATGTTCGGCGACCACGACACCGTTGGGCTCGCAGCCCGTAGAGAGTACGGAGTAGCCCGTGGGGGACTAAATCGGAGAATAAAAGAGTCGCCATCCAGTGTGAACTGGGAAAATATTTAAGGCCGCACTCACCCCTCGCAAAGGAATACCTCAAACCGTTGGGTTTGAAATGGTCACTTACTTATGCCAGTATAATGGATGGGTTCACACAATGGTATAGCCAAGTCTTATGCAGTTCATGCAAGATAATTCAAATAAACACAAAAATTTGTACACCCATAAACATGAATATAAATAAAATCAAATTAAATTAAGAAATACAAGGTACGATAACAAGAATCTTAATAATCAGAAGTAAATAAACCGTCAATAAATAAATAATGAGCAAAATGAGGTTAATCAGGCATATATGAGTATTTCCCGAGTGGTACGTGAAGTTGTATCCCAAGTACAAACCGCATTACCGTCCATTCGGATTCGGCTACGAAATTTACGTCTGGGTTTCCATCCGATATACCACGAGGGATAATACAACACACAAACATTAATGCAATAAAAAAAATAGGCATGAAATAATATAATAATACATATGCGGATAATCACCAACATGAATAAATAAAATAAAGGCGAAATAAAAAGATAAATAACAAACTAAATATAGAATAATAAAATAATGAGGAATAAATAAATAAAAAGATAAATAACGGAAAATAGATAAAAATAAATAATAAAATACTGAAGAATAAAAGAAATAATGTGACCATAAATTTGGCCGTCTTTGATGTAGGACTTCGCATACCCGGCTGGACGTATTTCATGTCCAGCCAGGCATACCGTGTCCGGAACTATAAAAATAAATAAGGTGCCTTCAGGTCTTACCTTTTAAGTTGCTTCTTGGAAGTGCGTTATGTCGTCGCCGGAAGGATTTAAGCTGGTTCGCTGTTTGCTATTTTCGATTCACAGTTTCACTCGCTGTTTCGCTATTTTCTGCTGGCTATTTATTGTTTGCTGTTTGCTATTTTTGGTGGTTTTGGGTTGCTGTTTTGGCTATTTTTCTTACTATTTTGGCTGGTTATTTTCACTGTTTTTAGCTGGTTGTTTTCATGTTTTTTCTTTCTATTTTTGGTTCACTATTTTTGCGGTTTTGATCACTATTTTTGCTGGTTAAGGGCTGCTGTTTTCACGGTTTATGGGCTATTTTTTCACGGTTTAAGGGATGCTATTTTGGGGTTATTTTCGGTGATATGGGACTATTATTTTAGGGTTGTTTTCGGTGATATGGGACTGCTGCTTTGGGGTTGTTTTTAGTGATATGAGGCTGCTAGTTTGGTGTTGATTTCAGTGATATGGGGCTGTTGTTTTGGTGTTGTTTTCGGTGACTGCTGGCTGGTGTTTTCTTTACGGTTCTTGGTCACTGTTTTCCGTTGGTTTCGGTCATTGTTGGTTATTGTTGTTTTGTTCTCGATTTGGTTGGTTTTGGTGTTTGTTGTTTGATTTGTTTTGGTTTTGGTGAAGGGCTGTTTTGGTCGGTGGGGAGCTGTTTGTTGTCCGTTGTTTTGTTTTTGGTGAAGGGTTTGTTTTGGTCGGTTGGTGTTTGGTTTTTGTTCGGTTGTGTTGCTTCACATCCAGGTGGCTCAAGCTGCTACTTGGTTTCACGTCCAAGTCTGCATGTTTCTTTTTTCTGGTCATTTTTTTTGTTTTTATTCGGTGGTACTTGTTGTTTTGTGTTCGGTTTTTTTTTTTTTTTTTTTCTGGTTTTGGGTTTTTTGGTGGTGGCTTATTTGGTTGCCGTCAAAAGAAAGAAGAAAATAGAGTCCCAGGGTTTTTTGTTTGTGTCAAGTTGCTGTCTCCAACTGTTGGACAATTATGACCCATAGCATCACTATTTGTACAGAACATTGTGTTGTTGTGCAAATTAACTATGTGATAAAGGAAATTGCTCTTTTATCATTTGTAATTGGATTACCGAGATACATAAATGATAAAAGTCCATATGATTAGTACCGGATTAATAAGATATGAGATAATATTAATCCACTAAGGTTTAATCATTAAATATCCCTAGTCGTAGTATTATTGAGACTGGACATCGATAATGTGGAATAGACTAGTATTACACTTGTGCGTGTTATGGAAGCGTAACAGCATAGTTCTCATATATTTGGATATTGGATACTCATGCAAGTGTAATAGGAGGTTCTGTTTACCGATGGTATGGATACAGCTTCACTCTGGATACACCCCTCAGAATCTCATTGGTAGTATGACTATGTGTCTATGGGAATCCGAATCAAGGTAGGTGTATTTGGTCTTAACCTGAGACTTGCATGGCTAATACTTGCGACAATCAGTATACTTTGGTTTTAGTCGTCCGGGGCTTTAACAGGTTCTGTGTACGCCTCTTTTGGGGTATACTGAGAATCGTAGTGTATTGGATTTTAATTCCGTTATGAAATCTAATTTCATTTAATATATCGAATATATTATTTTAATCGATTATTTCCGAATTAATCGTCCTCTCTATTAATTGAATTTTATTCCAGATAAAATTCTCGTCGTAATTAATCTTATATTAATTTTCTCTCTCTTCTAATTAATCGCAGATTAATTATGTTCGAGTCATACGTCATCGGTGAATCTTCGGGAAGCGACCAATGAGATCCATGGATATGTTGGCAGTAAATACGGTCGTTGGACTATCCAAACACGTGCGTACCGGTACCGCGTTCTTACCGATTTACAAGACATGGTTGGCTTCTAGCAAAGCACCGTGCCTACCCAATTCTCAAGAAATATTCTTTAAGGAATATATAATCTATGTCAGGCGTAGTATACATAGTACTGCATATTGCGATCCAGTATCTATATCACATGCTAGGCCTAGGGCTGAAATTATGTCTGCCCCGTACGAAGCATATATCGGATCTCTGGAAACTAGTCTCTATAATCGGATAATCATGACCTAGTCATATTATCCCGATGACTGCAGTACATAAGAGTACCAGTTCTGTATCCTACGTGATCATCATCTCCATATGACTGAAGTGATACTTCCATCTTGACATCACACCCAATACACTTCGATTCTCAGTATACCTAGAAGAGGCGTACACAGAACCTGTTAAAGCCCCGGACGACCAAAACCAAAGTATACTGATTGTCGCAAGTATTAGCGATGCAAGTCTCAGGTTAAGACCAAATACACCTACCCTGATTCAAATTCCCATAGACACATAGTCATACTACCAATGGGATTCCAAGGGGTGTATCCGAATTAAAATTAGATTTTAATTCAGGCGAACGAATTAATTTAGAATTAATTTACGAGCGACTTTAATAGTAATTTTGCTAGGCATTATTATTTAATAAATTTGATTTAATTAAGTCGCAACGGAAAATTCGTTAATTTAGAATTAACAAACCCGAGCCCGGAATGTGTTTGCGGGCCCACTAGGATTTTGAATCAAAGTGGGGCCCACATCAAGTCACATCACATGTCATTCTCATCACTTTATGTTGATGGAATTTGGTATTTGGTGATGACTTACCAAACACTCAACTTTGAAAATGTGATAGACTTTTTACCAAATCTTGTTTTGGTATATGTTTTTATTTTTTGGAAAATCAATAACAATTCACTTTTCATTCATCTTCCTCTCTCTCTTGGGCGTGAATATCACCCATTTTCTCTCCACTTGGGCGTGAACCTAGGGTTCATTCTCTTTGATTTTTGATTCAAAAATCTAAAGTGCTAGCACACAAAATGGTCAACTAAGGTGATAGGGAAACATCCATTGAGTTTGGAATTCAATAAGAACAAGCTTGGAAGCTCAACATACAATTCAAAGGAGAGCTTGGAGCAACTTCAAATGAGGCAAATTTTTTTTGTCTACACATCCTACCTAGCCGATCAAAGTGAGTACTTTCCGCTATCTTACTTTGATTATTCACACAAATTTTATGCTTAATTGATTTTGGACTTGTTCTTAGAGAACCCAACACCAGTTTCCCCCCTCCAAGGTCACGTCCAAGGTCCTCTTTATAGTGATAAGGGATCTCCAAATCATGGAAATAATCATGTTGATTTGGGGAATAATTATTTTGGAAAGAAACTTATGAATTTTGGTGAGAATGGGATTTCAAATCTTGTTAAATTGGAAGGTTTTGACTTGTGATTTTAGCATGTGAATTTCATGGGATTTTCTTTTATTTGGGAAGATTTGGGCGTGTGTGTAGGTGTCTTTTGGGCCTTGGGCGTGGTTGCATGGGCCGAGGCTGAGGTTTGAAATAGAAACTGGCTAAGCGAATCTGAGGCTGGCTAGTGAGTATGAATCCAATGAGGTACTAATTTAGGAGTTTTTCCTTCCGGCATTCGTTTCCCGCGACTTCCCCAACTTTTCAAGTAGTGCCTCCATACGAGGCTCATCATTGGGCTTATGCAAAAATGCAATGTCTACAGTCGCCCCCACTTTGATGGGGCTTGTGCATTGTGTGACATTGACAACCCTATCAAAGTCATGCATGTGTATTTTTACTTACTGGTTCGTCGGCCGTTGCCGGACTACATGCAAAAATATAGTGTCTTTAGTCGCCCCCACTTTGATTCTCTAATGAACGATTTATTCATAACGATTTTGAATTTTAATCTTTCTATTCGTAATAAAAAGACTTGAGCGCTCTAATCGTTCAAATACCAAATCAACCCTTAAGAAAGATACCCATCTACTTCTCGTAAGAAGGAGTGAACTCCATATCTATAAATAATTCCCAGCCTACACAACAGACTATGTCCCCAGTAGTACGTAGCTATTGCTCGGGACTGCCTACACCAACCTCACCTTTGTCAAGAAATCAAGACATAGCCTGCCATGTAGGAGTTCGTAGTACACTTAGGATTAAGATCAATCCATATATGACCATCTAGTAGATCGAAATGACTTTCTTTGATTAACGGATATTATAAGAATGTCATTTCCATCTAGGTCCAGTCTTATATGATCACATCATATAAGGTGCCTACATTCTCATGTCTTTAAATGGACGATCCAGGATCAAGGTCGCCATACAAATATAGAATGGACCGCAGCTATAGATAAACCATAAACAAAATACCCGCTTTGTTTGCTCTCTATGGACTATTTAAGATTAGTAACTTCATACTTAAATCCTCTTGTGTATGACACTCATACACTAAGTCCGAAGGCTTATAAGTAATCTAGGGTATACAAGATAATTTATAATATGTGAATTAAACAAACACTTTGATAAATGATAATGCATCATTTTATTTCATAACACATAAAGACGTTTACATTACATGTAGCTCTAGGGCATACATCCCAAAAGACTGATGCACTCTGTAATCAAGTACGTAGAAAGATAGGATCTGTCAACCCGTATGTGTACCATAAAGGGGTTTAGGTATCCATGTGAGTAAAGTCACAATTTTTAAATCTTTGGCCAAAGTCGATAATCTAGGGTGGATCACATCATTTGTAACGAATCGTGGAATGTCGATATGAGATGTGCGCCTTGGAAACTTGATGGTATATTTTATGTTTCATAAGCACAACTCGGATAGCCTACGGCGGAGAGATTTTTAAACATATGTGATGACATCGACTTGTATAGTTCAGAAAGGTCGTTCGTGTCTTCGCGAACTCAGAGGTGGCCGAATTACGTACATATTAGCTAGGCTTATATGACGAATGTGTCTGAACTTAGAGAGTCTCAATATGAAGTGTACTCATTGAGCACTTAGATAGCCGATTAACTTTGAGAAAATATAATATTCGAAATTATAATTATCAACTAAGATAAGCAAATGTTATTGGATAACATTGATTATTTACTTTGACCTAATTGGATTAATTCAATAATTACACAATGGCTTAATTGTAAAATCCTAATTATCCATACTATTTGAGGATATTATGGTAATTGTAAGTATGTAATAATATGTGGTTTTGGCTTGATTTAATTGGATTAAATCAAAGTGGAAAACATTCAACTAATCCATTTCCTAATTCTTGGCCTGATTTAATTGAATTAAATCAAAGTGGGAGAAAATGGAGATTAGTCATACCTAATTTCACATATTTGGAAAACTTAGATTAAGCCCACTTAAAAGTTGATTACAACTTTTATTAATTAAAAATTACCTAAGTTTTGCTATAAATAGCAAGCGTAAGGCATAGTTTAATTACAAGTACAAGAACAAGTTTAAACATAAGCAAAAGCTTGAGTAAGCTATACACAAGTTGTTCTGAGAGATTAGCCTAAGTTAGAGAAGTGTTTAGAGAAGCTTGTGAGGTCTCTAAAACATTTCATTAAGGAGAAATCAAGATTAGATCTTAAAGTGAAGCTTGCTTGCGTTGGAAATCGAGATTGGATCTTGAAGTTGAGCTTGCAAACCTTGGAGGTTCTCCGACGATTTCAACAAAGGATAAGTAGATTGGATCTTACATCAAGCTTACTAGGTAATATTTGATCTTCTCCTAAGCTATGTTCATTTGTGTATTAGATGCATGATCACATAGCTTAATGTTGAAATAATGCTAATCAATTGTGTTAGGATACTTTAGAAGTATAAACACAACATGTTTATGTATTAGGTCAAAGATGTTCATGTTGGACATGGAATAATAATAAGAGTTTGGAACTCTATATTAAAGCTTAGAGCTATGGCTACCATTTTAGATTCACTTGACCACCTTTAGGTGAACTAGAATTGTTCATGAGACATTTCTAATTGGGATTCTAAAATGGTTTGTGATTAGATTCAAACAAATGCATATAATTATTTAGAATACATATATGCTAGTTGTAAAACATGTGTTGATGGTGGTTATGAAGTGAAAATTGGATTTTAAGTGTATTTGAAGTATTGGGAGAAAATTGGAAGTGTTTAGTAATGTTTTGAAGTGAAAAATCACTCACTGCCTGATCTACGTCGCGACACAAAATTTTTGTATTGCAACACAAAGTTGCGCATCGCGACACAACTTGTTTGTGTCGCGACGGGTCGCCGTTGATTTTCAGCACCCTCTCAGCATTTTGGGTTGCGTCGCGACGCACAAGACTTGCGTCGTGACACGAAGACCTGATTATACTAAAACTTATTTTTCTCCGTTCCAAAGCTTCCGGACTCCGATTGGGTCCCCATTTTTTCCTACGGACTTGATCAGAATTAGTTTTACATAAAAATTTTAAAATACACCTATCCTTATTATCCATAGGTTAGACCCACTTCCACTGCCCGGGGCACCTATCCGACCCTAGGGGTTCCACAACTGCCCCAACAGAATGGTATCAGTAGCAAAGGCTTAACCACACAACACTTGTTTTGAATCTATGCCATAGTAATTTTAATTTAATTATGCATAAGAAATATTGGATATTTATTGCATGTTTTAAATTAAAACTTTGGCCATAATTAATTTAATGACTTGATTGTCATAAATCTCTCGTGATTAGGTGATTACTTTATTTAAAGATAGTATTAATAATGTTGGAGCATTATTGGATGGTCTGTCTTGTCAATACGGAGATGAATGGGTTCTTACTACTTATATCCAATATCATCATTAATATGAGGGTATAAGTGCTCGGAATTTAGGTCGCTCTGGAAAAATATTAGATGTAGCATGATGCGTTAACGTAATCACCCAATATCGTCATTAGTGTGAGGGTGTACATACGAAACTCATTAGTACACATTGACAAGTATACACCTAGAACACGTCTTAATCCAATATCGTCATTAGTGTGAGGATAAGAAACGGTTCAGGACCAAACTAGGAGTCACATGAAGTGATTGACCTTGGTGGTCTACTTAATGAGTTTATAAAGGCAAATATCGTCATTAGTGTGAGGCTGGAGTAAATGTCATGGGATCCACTTCTCGCTATGAAATTTTGATAGTCAAATTTCTATTTTTCTGTCAAGGGAGATTACAGAATTACATATAGTAGTGGGGGCACTAATAGATTTAAAATTCCTTAATCAATTAGTGTTATCACTTTTGAAATGAAAATTGTTCTGCTACTACTCAAAAATGTTGTCTTGTAAATGGTTGCCGCTAATCCATTGATGAAACTTTTGGATTCCTATAAGCTAAAAGGAGCCGAGAACTATTTCGAATGGGAAATGAACATACGCTTTGTCTTGGAGTATGAAAAATTGACTTATGTCACGATCAATCCACTGCCTGTTTATATCGATCCTGACTCCACTCCAGAAGAGCGAAAAACTTTTGATAGATGGAAGGATGATAACCAAAAGGTGAAATCCTACATCTTGGGATAGATGGTTCCAGAGATTTGCTGAGACAGTATATTGAAGTATCAGATGCTTGGAGCATCATGTGAACACTCAAGGAGTTATTCGAGGCAAACCAAGAGATGGACTTTATCAAAGGTCTAAAGAATTATTCTGTGCTGAACTCAAGGAGAGAGAAGCTGTCAGCACTCATATTTTGAACATGATCGACCAGATTTGATATCTGGAATGACTGGGCCGTAATTTGATTCTGTCTTCTTTGCCTGGTTCTTATGCTGGCTTTGTATTAAATTTCCATATGCATTCGATGCAAGCCACATATGAAGAACTTCATAACATGCTACACATGGCGGAGCAAGATTTGAATAACTACAACCCCACATTGTATCTCCATGGTGGAGCTGGCTCTTCAAAGACTTCTGGAAAGTCAAAGAAAATAAAGATGGGGAAGAAGAAGATATCAAATAAGAATTCCAAGAAGCGTAAAGGTACAAAATCAAAAGTAGCTCGTGATCAATGTCTATAATGCAAGAAGTCTGGACACTGGAAGAAGGATTGTCCAGAGCTTAAAGGAAAAGCAGGACCCTCAGGTACGCTTTGTATTTTTCCAATTAGTGACATCTCATTAGCCTTAGATGCAAATAGTGGATGGGTGTTATACACTGGCAGTCCTACTCATATTTGTAATTCCCTGCAGGAAATGAGGGTTAAAAAAAGGCTGAATAAATGGGAGATCCAGCTTAGAGTTGGTAGTGGCGAGACATTGGATGTCAAGGCCATAGGAACAGTTGTTCTAGATCTCCTAAATGGATGTAAATTAGATTTGCATGATTGTTATTATGTTTCCTCACTTATCAGACAAATAATATCACTGCCAATATTAGATAAAGAGAGATATAAAATAAACATTAAGGATGAAACTTTATGTTTATATGATAAAGATAATTTATTGAAATGTGAATGTTCTTTATCAAACGGTCACTATATTTTAGAAACATGTAGAGATGTCTTTAATAAAGAGAAAAATACAAGTAGGAAGTCTGAACTAAATAATACTGAATTATGGCATATGAGATTTGGCCACATAGGTGTTAGATGTCTATCCAAATTGGTAAATGATGGTTTGATTGAAAATCTTACCTTAGATCCTTATCCGATTTGTGAGTCATGTGTCCAAGGAAATATGACAAAGGCCCAATTTCAAGGTGTTGGACACTGTGCTGGAGATTTACTGAAGCTAATACACAGCGATGTGTGTGGTCCATTAAATCATGCCGCTCATGATGGTTCCACATACTTTGTGACTTTAACAGATGACAAGTCTATATATGGATATGTATATCTGATGAAACATAAGTCGAAAATATTTGACAAGTTACAAATATTCTGAAATGAAGTAGAAAAGCAAACCACTAAATTCATCAAATGCCTTAGATCAGATCGAGGCGGTGAATACATGAGTGAATAATTCAGAAATTATTTAAGGGAGAATGGAATTCTCGCCCAATATAGCCCACCAGAAACACCTCAACACAATGGAGTGTCTGAGCGTAGAAATCCTACTTTATTGGATATGGTGCGAACGATGATGAGCTATACAGATCTTCCGTATTACCTTTGGGGTAACGTTTTACAAATTGCTGCCTACATACTTAATAGGGTTCCATCGAAAGCTGTTTCTACGACCTCATATCAGATATGGTTTGGTTGAAATCCAAGTCTTAAGCATTTAAAGATTTGGGGTTGTCCTGCATACGTTAGAATTACGCAGCGGGATAAACTAGCACCAAGAGGGTATAAATATAGGTTCGTTGGATATCCTGATAATTCCATGGGATATCAATTCTACGATTATAAGCAACAAAATGTATTTTTTGTTCGCTTTGCAACTTTTCTTGAAAAGCAATTTTGAGAGAAAGTGGGAATTGTAGAGAGATTAAACTTGATGAGTTTGATCCCAACATTAAGGAACCTGAGATGGAACCAGAGATCCAATTAAATGAAGGATCTACAAAACATGTTCTACGTAAGTCGAACAAAATATCAAGGCCTTCTTAGAGACTATTTTTAAGATCTGATATGAGCCTTGATGTTCTCCTCTTGGAGGAAACAGATCCGACTACGTATACAGAAGCGATATTTGTTAGGGATATACCATATACCCAACTTATGGATGGGCTATATGTACATGTATTTGTAATATTTTCATTAATTAATAAAATGGCAATCTTTATTATATGTGTCTTACATAACTTATATGAATCATCAACACTGTAATAAACCCTTAGAGTAATAAGACGATGGCTTCCACGCCTTATGAGAATCATTACTCTTAAATATTCCTAGTCATAGTTTTGTGAATAATCTGGGCGTTCATAAAACAGAGAGACTAGCATGATGATATGATCCGCCCTTAAGTGGGGTAGCCGATCTCATTGGCTACTAGCGGAGATCTGTCCACTTGGTGTATCACATGGATGCATGAGTTCCTCGTGTCCATCGAACTGACCACCGAAAGTTTTCATATGGAGTGTTTATCCCATGTGTCTGTGAGAACTTTCATGTATCGATTATATGACTAGTCCTTTGACTTAAGGTCTTTACAATCTTATGTGTGGATCAAATAACTTTAACATTCTCCTTCCCCAGTTCAAAAGATCCGGTCAAAAGGGTATGATTAGGTCATTTGTTGAAACACATGAAGTTTGTAAAGATACAAAAGAGAATCGCCACTCTCTAGGATAATATTTTCTTATAAGAGTATTATTCCAGTTCGCGGGTTGATATGTGTGATCAGTGTTTGAGACTGTGGCCACAGCGGAAGAATCATGTGAGATTCTTGGGTTAGCAAAATTCATGACACTATCAACATCATACCTTTGACCATATGGGTAGACACTTTCCGTACCCTAGTTCAATAGGTGGGGATATAGTGAGTCGAGGGACCGTATCATATGTAAATCGCATACAGAATGGGTATAAATATCTTTCCTTCTCATTTGGGGGCCTTGGCATGTTGCTAGATGTCAACCTTGGTCATTGAAATCGAACGACCATCTAATCAGAGGATAATTTATGTTCGATTAAATTATCACGATTCATTTCATGTCCAACTTGAGGGGAACCCAAAAGGTCACACACAACAAAGTCGAAATCAATGGTTAACAGTGCACAGTACAAATATATATGATTGCTGTAGGAATTGTTCATAATGGTTCAATGTGTTTAATTATTGAACAGATCATTTATGAGGTTCCATAGTGGCTTAGGGATTGGTGAATGATGATAGGGGCACTTTGGGAATTGGAATAAAAAAAATTACTATTAACATGAATAGTAACGTGAAAAGTAAAAAAAAAATTATTTGTTATGAATTCCAATTCTGCCCAAACTCTTATTAGGGTTTTATAATCTCATTAAACCACTAAATTAAGATCCAGTGGCTAAGATTAAATTAGCTTTTATCCCACATCGGATTCTTAATTAATTTTGTTGTCTTTGGAGCACTATATAAACTCAAAGAATTCCTTACAAATTTTCTACACCAAAACCTTTCATATCTTGGGTTTATATAAGTGAGAAACTCTAAAGTTTAAGAGTAAGCCACTGATTTTGAGGACCCTTAAGTCTAATTGACTAGAGTAACCTCGAGTTAAAAGTTTTGAGGTATTTGCCTAGGCTAGCACCAAGGGCAAATACCTGTGTACTCAAGGCGTAGTCTTGCCGTTGAGTTTTGGCTTTGGTGTGTGCATCTTTGGAGGCCCCACACTTGGGTGGCTCTTTGGAACGTGGAAGAGCTTGCTGAGTTCGAGAAAAGCTTGTAGATTGGAGGGAGGACTGGAGGAGTCTTCGGTTCAAGTAAGTTTTTTTCTTTCTTTACTTTAATTAGAGTTCTTTTGATAGTTAGCATGTTTAGGTTTATATTCTTTGCATATTTTATGAGTTTTATGCTTAGAATATATAGTAACATGCCTAGGATTATAGAATAATCAAAACAAATGGGTCTTGGGCAAAGGGAAGTGGCATAATAATTTTGATTTTCCGATGTGCACTCGCATCCGCTTCCCAACAGTGGTATCAGCGCGCCGTTTTTATTTTGATTAGTTCTCTCTCATTTGAACTCGCAATTGGGTGTTTAAAAGCTCGTTGGAAAGCTAACACCCTGACCTAATTTTAGGTACAAGTTTTGCATGATTTGGTTAAGATTTGAATTATGAAAATACATTTAAAGTTCACGCGTCTGCAGAAAAACGTGATATTAAATTTATTTGAATAAAATAAAATACAGTATCATAATTTAATATTAATCAAAGTTATTTAATGCCTAAAATAATTCCAACATTAAAAAAACTAATATGCTTGATGATTCTATGTATGATTAGAATTGGCATGATTATTTTTTGGTGCAAGCATCTAGAGACTTTCTAAGGAAATAGAGAGTGTATTGCTTATCCCTTAGCTAGTAGTAATATTCCGTGATGAACATAAAGATTTATTACCTTTAAGGCTAATAGATATAAATCACTTGTTTATAATAAAAGACATTATAAAAGATACAAGTGGGGTGGGACCAAGGCGTTAAAAAAAACTTTCCAAACTAAATTTATTTAACCAAAGGTATTACTAGAGTTAGATAATAATTGGTGTCTTCCTTCACTCACTACCTTTTTATAGCCAAAAGGAAAAGCTGTGAAGATATCTAGATAATCATTTACTCAAAGCTTACCTTAAAGCATATTTAAGTGTTGGACTAATTTGGAGGATCTATTGTTTATTCTTGTCACCAAGGCAATAAGAGCCTAAGAGGTAAGGGTATTTAAGAGAGTTCGCTCCACCCTCCCTCTGGGGAATTTTCAATGGAGGAATCCATTTGACAGTTATTCACTTAAACTTGCTAAAATCCTCAATAATAATTTAAGCCTAAAATTTGCCACCCATTGTAAAGTATAGACCCAAAGGGCTTAAACCGTATTGGCATGACTAGGCTTTACCAGACTGACGAATACCAATTTGTCCCTAAATCGTACTATTAACAATGGTTTGACTTTTCTGAGTCATAAGACGCAGCGACCCTTAGGCGTGGTCGTATAACTTAGTGGCAAAGATTGGGTGTCCACAAGGACTAACATAAGTTATGGCATGTTTGATTGCCCAACCCAATGATCAAGGAATTGTGATTTATATCATAAATTGGTTGGGAACCTACCTAATTATCGTATTTTATAACGACCGACCCTAGTCGAAGTTATGAAATGATGATAATGGGATCCTTGCCCACAAGAAATCCATCATATTGGGGTTGATGCGATTTGCTTAAAATTTTAAAACAATTGAGTGGGAGCAAATTCATAATATTAAAAGCCCATGTTATTATGAAACATTAATGAAAACATATTCCTAATTTTAACATTTTCTCTTAACATGTGGGTTAAAATATTTCACAAACATTCAAATGGCAAACAGAGTATCACTTTGTTCCTTCCTTGATGAGCATAAGCTCAAAGGGGACAACTACAATGACTGGTTTAGAAACCTTAAAATTGTCTTACGACAAGAAAAGATTTTCTATGTTCTTGAAAGACCATTTCCCCCTGAACCCGCAGAAGATGCTGACCAAGATACATTTGATGCTTGGAAGAAACATGTCGATGATGATGAGCAAGCAGTTTGCATAATGCTTGGCTCTATGTCGGACAAAATTCAGAAAGCTCACGAAGATATGAATGCTCAAACCATCATCTTTCACTTGAAGGAGTTGTATGCAACTTCCGTTCATACCGTGAGATTCCAAGCGTCATGTGCCTTATTCCAAACAAGGTATAAGGAATGATCTGTTAGTGGACATGTGCTTAAAATGATTGGTGACCAGCGTAAACACACACGTATAATGCAAGCGCACGTATCGTTCAAGTAGTATAAAAATATAGATCCTATGAGGACTTAATTCCTACTGTTATTATTAATTATTGATACTATTTATATACAAGTATCTAATTATAGGGAGAAGGGAATTGATTGCTTTTGGTTGGTTGAATGTGGTTTTGCAAAATAAAATAAAAGAGACTCAAAAGAAAATACTAAGGAAAATAAAAGAAAAACTCAAGGATCTAGGGTCGTGACTCCACACAATATTATTATAAAGATGAATTGATTGTCTTATTTATGTGTAATAAATCAGATTGCTAACCTGGAACATGAAAATATGCAAAAGCCTATGTCGATGGTCAGACGCAAATACCCAGTATAACCCAATTGAACCATATATCTATGTCAACCAAATTACGTGGATTCATTAAGACCAAGTTCCAATTATGGTTACCCCCGCCTGACAGGTATATGTCTATCCTATAAGGAAATCTATTAAAGGGTTATCTATCCTCAAGGAAGATCGTGGGCTATTGAATCTAAGGCTGAAACTTAAAATCCCTATATCTAGTTCATTTTAAGTTTACCAAATCAATCTTATTAATGGCCAGTTAACAGGAAGCATTAAGCTTAAGACTCAATAAACAATCTAAAGAATTACCCATAAAAAGAAAATCAATTATTAAGTGTGGATATTGTGTGTCATCACTTCCCTAGAATAAAATAAAATGATGGGGTTAGAGGATCCACATTTAATATTTCTTATCTAGGAATCTCACTTATTATAAAATATAAATTATTTTATATCTGCTTTCTCAGGAATTAATAATGTTAAACATTTAAAACCATCCATATAGGCGGTAATCCATTTAGTCGAATTACTCCAGCCATATAGGCGGTAATTATCTGTCACATAAAGACCAGCCATATAGGCGGTAAAGTAATTTATATTTAACCCAACCATATAGGCGGTAATAAAGTCTGACATTAATTAATCCGGTTAAATTATAATTTATAAATTATAATTAAGTGAGATTTACCTAGATAATTATATTAAAGGTTTCACCTTTTACCCCAGCGAAATTTAACTACAAAACATAAAGTAAATAAATAAAAAGCTGTAATAAAAACTAAAAATAAAAATACATAATTTTATTATTACAAAACTAGATGCTTCCTGTGAAATCAGGGAAAAAATCCCAAGGAAAGCACACCAAATGAAGTGAAGAAGGCCTGAATTTATAGGCATTTTCTGGAACCAGCGTCGCGACGCTAAAGGTCCCAGTGTAGCGACGCTGGCACGCATTTACGGTCAACACGGGTTGACCAAGCGGGTTCTATCGGCACAATCATGAGATGACACTTGTCATGCGGCAGAGCGGCGCAATCAGACGATGACACGTGGCGCATGGTGAATGGCTGGATTTTTGGTCAAATGAGAAGTTGACACGTGGCACGCGGTAAAGATCAGTCAAATGAGAGGTCGACACGTGGCAACATGTGATTTGTCCAATATTCGGTCCAATGAGAGATTGACACGTGGCACGCGCTTGCTTTGGTCCAATGAGATTTCGACACGTGGCAGCCGGTGCATTTTAGCTGATCTTCTATGATGATGACACGTGGCACGGCGCATGTTAGCAAGATCGGTGCACGTTAGCAAGTCCAATTTCTCAGATTCTGACACGTGTCCCTCGGCACACGTTAGCATGGCCTGCGCATGTTAGGCGTCGCGACGCGTAGGGTCTTGGCATCACGACGCTGACTAATTACAAAATTGCCCTTTTGTCATTTTTTCTCTATTTTTTCCCCAAATTGCTTCCAATGCTTTCCCAACTTTATTTATCTGCAAAATAACACAAAAGACATCAAAACGTTCACAAAAACCGGGAAACTATACAAAATATTAGGTTAGATGAGTGTGAAATAGTGATATAAATACCACTCATCACACCCCCAAACCTTACATTTTGCTAGTCCTCGAGCAAAACATAAAATAAAATAACAAAAATAAAATTAACTAAGCCACTTTCGTAGGGATCACGGTTGCATTTAGCATATGCAACAAGCCTTTAAACCCCTAGGTGTCCCTAGTGGACGAGTTGTAGTCTCGTGAGGGTTTACAGTAATGTTACCCACAAATATTTTACAAAAGTAAAAAGAAAGTAAAACTAATGCACACAAAAGCAAAAAGACAAGCAAAAGAGAATAAAGAAGTTAGTGACTAATCAGGTGAAACTTCTACTCCAAGTTACTAGCTGTTTTGTTTCTTTCTAAATTACCGAATAAGTAAATTCTCCGATTATAATTACTATTCTCCATATACACAGCCAACAAAATATTAAACAACTCATTTTTGCCCACAACAGTCATAAGTGCAGTTGATAAGAGAGTAATATTTTTGTCCTAAAGTTTTATCAGAATTCACACCTTTTTGTAGCAATGGAATCATTTTTCTGATTTTTCTGATTTTTTCTTTGATTTTTCTCTATTTTTTATTTATATACAATATCTTCCATCTATGTAACGAGCTTTGGGCCGGTGGCTCCCAAACCAGTTGGCATTAGGGCACCAGGTGTTAAGACACCCCTACGGACTTAATTACTCAGACTTCAGATATATATATTTTTTTTGCAGCATCTTTGATCCATGTAGCGAGCTTTGGGCCAGTGACTCCCAAACCAGTTGGTTCTAGGGCACTAAGTATTAAAACACCCTTACAGACTTAATAACTCGGATCTCAGATTTTTTTTTACTCCATTGATTTTTGAGATGCTTCCTCCAATTAAACTAGAGCACTGAATATTACAAACTTTTTAATTTTAACTCATGTCCGTATGTTACTATGCATGTTGATAATACCTGTCAACTGAGCATATGAAGATCCATTTTAATCCGTTTTATGGAGAATTTACAAATTAAATAATTCAAAAGGAAATAAACAAAAATTAACTTGTTCCGAAACAGGTTTGAGAAACGTCTCAGGAGTGGGAACTCCTTACTCAGCTATCTCTTACCAATTTCACCTTTTTAGTCAAAATAAAAATACAAAAACGCAAAATATTTTTGTACTTATTGAAAATTTTTCAATTTTATTTTATTTTTTTCGAAAAATTTTGGACTAAAAATAAAAACAACACACAACTAAAAACAAGATACTAATCAACTAATTTCCTCCCCCAAACCTAAATGAGACATTGTCCATAATGTCTTAAACAGTAGAAGAATAGTTTAGAAGATAATACCTGGTTAGCTGAAATTCTACAGGAAATTAAAGGTTAAAATCTAGATTAATCTGACGCCTCTTACCACGATCGTCCTCAGACCAATTTATCTTTGAAAGGATAGGGTCAACTTGTGGTTCATAGGCTAAAAGTTGATCTATTAGATCTGGAGCAGTTCTGGCAGTGAAGGGGAGTTCTTTCATAGGTTTTGACACGAACCCATTTCCCCGAGCATCATCAAGAAACACACAAAGAAAATCATAAAATCCTTCAACGTTGTACAGTCCAAGCGGTTTCTAGTGTATGTTCAGGTTCGCCCAAAACATTTCCTCCAATATGCCCAAGCCACCTGGCAAAGCAATAAAAGCATCAGCACGGTTAATCATTTCCATTAGTCGCTCAGACATACCTGGCACGATCAGTTCTTCTCCGTTTGATGGTTCAATAAGATTTGCATCTGCCAAGGGTTTTGGGATGATTCCCAAAACGTGACTGCCTCCTTCCTGTACAGCCTTTGAAACGATCCCCATTAGTCCAAGATTGCCTCTACCATATACTAAGTGCATATTCCTTGCAGCTAAGACTCGACCCAATTCATGTGCTGCCTCTACGTATTGTGGCTTAACACCAACACTACTACCGCAAAACACACATATGTTTTCAACTCGTCTTCTTGAAGTGGCTTCCATTTTTATATATTTCTTTCTTAAATCTGGATGCCTTCAAAAGTGCAATGACGGGCTGAATTTATAGTAAATGAAAAAGGGTGAGTAAAAATAGCATTAGTATCTTCCATAGGACGTTTTTTATCTAAACAAAACAAAAGAAATCGTGAAATGTCAAAAAGTCTGGATCCTGTCTACGAAAATAAAGATAATTACAACAGAAAAGCGAATCAAAGCAATAATTAAGGCAACGGAATTGTGTATGCAATACGCCACTCGTTTGGTATATAAATCCATTAGGATGCGTCTCAAGATTTCATTCCTTACTCAGCCATCTCTAATGAATTAGCTTTCCTCTTTGTGATTGCCAAAAACCATTCCTTCTGTCTTAAAATGCTCCGTTTGTGCTTTTCCCTACAAAAATAACACACAAAATTAAAAATTCTACAACATGTATACACAAAATATGAAAACAAAAATTACAACAAATTACATGGGTTGCCTCTCTACTAGCGTTAAATTTTTCGTCTTCTGCCAGACGTGACTGAAATCCATCTGTTAAGGAGGTTTCAATGTCGTTTTGGATGTCCGATTAAAGACAATCCCACGAGCGTTGCTTTTGAAGGGTCTCTTCCAACGGTAAAGTAGCAGAAAATTTTTTGTCTCATTCAGTGCTCGTGCCACCTTTTTAATCTTTATTGCTATAGTGGTTCCTGAAAAGAAAGAAATAAAATCGGGAGGTCTTGTATGGTGCTTGACTTGGAATGGAAGTTCCATTCTGTCAAGCTTCTGGGTGATATCTTTGATTTGTACTCCCCAAAACAGTGATGTTTCGCCTGAATGCTTTGGATCTTTAATAAGTTCAGACAATTGCTCCTCCATTTGCTCTGCTTCTTGCTCCACCTTTTCTTCAAAGATGTATTTGAAAATTTCTGCATTCAGCTCTTCATCTGTCATATGTGAAATACATGCTTCAAAATTGTCAACCTGAGGATGAAAAGATGTGTCAGATTTTAGGTCTTCATCCTCTGATATGACTGGAATGGATGGTTCAGGTAGATCTTCATCAAACATCATGGTAAAGCATGCTCCAATATCTTCATTTTGAGGATTGAAAGTTTGATCCTTCGTTGTTGGTGCAGTTGGTACAAATAGATCAGCTTCATCCTCGTCAGAGTCAGAATAATAAAAATCAAATCAAGACTTTTCCGGTTCGGGCTCCTGAACTGATACCTCTGGTTGTTGATACTGCTCAGCCTCTTTCTCTATTGAAGTGTCATTGTGAAATGATTGGTACTCGAAGGCTTCACCTTAAAATGGTCCTTGAGGTATGTAGCTCTGGTTTTCTGTTAATTGTCTGATCTGCTCAGTCATTCTCTGAATAGATTTTGCTTGACTCTGAAATTGTGCATCAATTTGAGCTTCCCGTTCCTTGAACCAATCTTTGAGCATGTGAAGTATCTGATCTTCCTCTTATGGTTCTGGTTGTTGATGAACGTCGTAGGTGGATGGTGGATAAGATGGAAAATGTGATGTCTCTTCGTACCTTGAATGATTCCAATAATTCTGCCACTGTGAAAAGTATATGCATTGATCGCTCGGGTGGTTACCATCACATATTACACATCTCCCCATTTCGTTCTGATGAGCAAATGTAGTATTGCTTGGTTCTAGCATCCAGTGATAGTCGTTAGGCTGTACAACAGGCCTCAGAAAACCGGACTGTTGCTCCCAGATGTGGGGTGTATCTTCTAGTAAAGCTCGTGATCTCTCAATCTCCCAATAAAGTTCCATTTTTCAACCACCTGAAAACAAAAGAAAGAAATAAAAATTACAGATAAAAATAAAAGAAAATTAGATACAAGTAAATTGGTAACTTCAAAATTAATAACTCAAGAAAAATAAGTCCCCGGCAACGGCGCCAAAAACTTGACAGGCGTAAACACACACGTATAACGCAAGCGCACGTATGGTTCAAGTAGTATAAAAAATATCAATCCCACGAGGACTTAATTCCTACTGTTGTTATTAATTATTGATACTATTTATTTACAAGTATCTAATTATAGGGAGAATGGAATTGATTGCTTTTGGTTGGTTGAATGTGGTTTTGCAAAATAAAATAAAAACAGACTCAAAATAAAATACTAAGGAAAATAAAAGAAAATACTCAAGGATCTAGGGTCATGACTCCACACAATATTATTATAAAGATGAATTGATTCTCTTATTTATGTGTAATAAATCAGATTGCTAACCTGGAACACAAAAATATGCAAAAGCCTATGTAGATGGTCAGACATAAATACCCAGTATAACCCAATTAAACCATATGTCTATGTCAACCAAATTTCCTGGATTCATTAAGCCCAAGTTCCAATTATGGCTACCCCCGCCCGACAGGTATATGTCTATCCTGTAAGGAAATCTATTAAAGAGTTATCTATCCTCAAGGAAGATCGTGGGCTATTGAATCTAAGGCTGAAACTTAAAATCCCTATATCTAGTTCATTTTAAGTTTACCAATCAATCTTATTAATGGCCAGTTAACAGGAAGCATTAAGCTTAAGACTCAATAAACAATCTAAAGAATTACCCATAAAAAGAAAATCAATTATTAAGTGTGGATATTGTGTTTCATCACTTCCCTATAATAAAATAAAATGCTGGGGTTAGAGGATCCACATTTAATATTTCTTATCTAGAAATCTCACTTATTATAAAATATAAATTATTTTACATTCTGCTTTCTCAGGAATTAATAATGTTAAACATTTAAAACCAGCCATATAGGCGGTAATCCATTTAGTCCAATTACACCAGCCATATAGGCGGTAATTATCTGTCACATAAAGACCAGCCATATAGGCGGTAAAGTAATTTATAATTAACCCGACCATATAGGCGGTAATAAAGTCTGACATTAATTAATCTGGTTAAATTATAATTTATAAATTATAATTAAGTGAGATTTACCTAGATAATTATATTAAAGGTTTCACATTTTACCCCAGCGGAAATTTAACTACAAAACATAAAGTAAATAAATAAAAAGCTGTAATAAAAACTAAAAATAAAAATACATAATTTTATTATTACAAAACTAGATGCTCCTATGAAATCAGGGAAAAAATCCCAAGGAAAGCACACCAAATGAAGTGAAGAAGGCCTGAATTTATAGCCATTTTCTGGAACCAGTGTCGCGATGCCAAGGTCCCAGCGTAGCGACGCTGGCACGCGTTTAAGGTCAACACAGGTTGACCACGTGGGTTCTGTCGGCACAATCAAAAGATGATACTTGTCACGTGGCAGAGCGGCGCAATCAGACGACGACACGTGGCGCACTGTGAATGGCTGGATTTTTGGTCAAATGGGAAGTTGACACGTGGCACGCGGTAAAGATCGGTCAAATGAGAGGTCGACACGTGGCAACATGTGATTTATCCAATATTCGGTCCAATGAGAGATTGACACGTGGCACGCGCTTGCTTTGGTCCAATGAGATTTCGACACATGGCAGCCGGCAGATTTTAGCTGATCTTCTATGATGATGACACGTGGCACGACGCACGTTAGCAAGATCGGCGCACGTTAGCAAGTCCAATTTCTCAGATTCTGACACATGTCCCTCGGCGCATGTTAGCATGGTCGGCGCACGTTAGGCGTCGCGACGCGTAGGGTCTTGGCGTCGCGGCGCTTACTAATTACAAAATTGCCCTTTTGTCATTTTTTCTCTATTTTGGCCCCAACTTGCTTCCAATGCTTTCCCAACTTTATTTATCTGCAAAATAACACAAAAGACATTAAAACGTTCACAAAACTCGGGTAACTATACAAAATATTAGGTTAGATGAGTGGGAAATAGTGATATAAATACCACTAATCAATGGCCACATTGAAAAATTGGCCAACCTCGAGTTCATCATGGATCATGAGATAGGTCACGATCTAATTCTTCAGTCCTTACCAAAAGAATTCTCTAACTTTATTATGCAGTTTCATATGTTAGATAAAGAAGCTACTTTAACAGAATTGCACAATCTGATAAAGCAAGCAGAGAATGACTTGAAACCGAAGCTTAAAACCTCCGTCATGCTTACGGGTACGGACCTGAAGCTACGAGGCCCAAAGAAAAATAAGGGCAAGGCCAAGGCTCCAGATCACCTAAAGCCCAATGGTAAGGTGGAGAAAAAAAGGGAAATAGGAAATGTTTCTTTTATGGAAAGAAAGGTCATTGGAAGAAAGACTGCAGATCCTTGAAAACCAATGAAGCTAGGGAAGCCCAAGAGGCCAAAATGCCCAATGCTTCAGGTATGTTGTATATGATTGAACTATATTCTCAAAACTCTGAACCTTCTACTTGGGTGCTTGACACCGATTGTGGGACTCACTTGTGTAACAATGTGCAGGGCCTGAGAAACAGTAGGAGACTCCGTTATAGGGAGGTTGACTTACGCATGGGTAATGGAGCAAAACTGGTTGCATTGTGCGTGGGGACTTATTCATTAGTTTTGCCGAATGGTTTAGTTTTAGACTTAGAAGATTGTGTTTATGTACCTTCTCTAGTAAAGAACATCATTTCAATTTCTTCTTTATGTAATAAAGGCTTTTCATGCCTAATAAGTTGTAATGAATGTTCTATTTATTTCAATGAAATAAAATATGGAGATGGTATCTATGTCTTACAAACTAACAAAGAATGTTCAACCTCTAATATATACAACATTAACTCGAATGATCTCAATGAATCACTTCTATGATACAGTCGATTAGGTCATATCAATGAAACAATATTAACTAAGCTACATAAGGATGGGTATTTCAAACCCTTCAAATATAAACCTTATGGAACTTGTGTGTCTTATGAGTCTTATTTAGTTGGTAAAGTGACCAAATTACCCTTCAAAAGTAAAGGACATCGTGCATTGGAGACATTAGAACTCATACACTTGATGTATGCGGACCAATGTCAGTCACCGCTAGAGGTGGATTCTTTTACTTCATTACCTTTATCGATGATCATTCGCGATATGGGTATGTGTACCTTATGCGGTACAAATCTGAAGCCTTTGAGAAATTCAAAGACTTCAAGGCTGAAGTAGAAAACCAGCTTAATAAAAGTATTAAGTCACTGAGGTCTGATCGAGGTGGTGAATACCTAAGCAACGAATTTCAAGATTACTTGAGAGAAAATGGCATTGTTTCCCAGTGGACTCCTCTGGGAACTCTACAGCATAATGGGGTCTCCGAAAGGAGAAATCAGACATTATTAGATATGGTCCGATCAATGATGCCAGACACGGATCTACCTCTTTCATTTTGGGGTCTTGCTTTAGAAACGGCAACACTACTACTAAACCAAGTTCCTTCCAAGACTGTTAGACAAACACCATATGAGTTATGGTCTGGGAAACGTCTTAGTCTTAGTTATCTAAGAGTTTGGGGATGTGACGCATATGTCAAGCTCACACAAACTAACAAATTGGATGATAGGGCAGTTAAATGTAAGTTTGTAGGATATGCCTTGAACTCAATAGCACACATGTTCTACATCCCAAATGAACAAAGAACATTTGTCTCACGAAATGCTAAATTTCTAGAGAATGAATTCCTTCTCAAGAAATATAGTGGGAGTAGACTTGACCTCGATGAGGTACAAGAAGAACAAACTAACATATAACTAAACCCCAGGCCTCTCAAAAGGCAGCGACGGAACAACCACAAGGTTATGAACTCAGAAGGTCGGGAAGGGAAAGACATGAGCCTGAAAGATATGGTTTCCATATTGATGAGAAACATGATCAGGTCATTGATAATGACGATCCCACCAGTTATGACAAAGCAATGTGTGACATTGATTCAGTCAAGTGGCTTGAGGCCATGAAATCCAAAATAGACTCTATGTATCAGAATCAAGTTTGGGACTTGGTAGATGTACCTGAAGGGATAAAACCCATAGGCTGCAAGTGGATTTACAAGAGTAAAATTGATGCAGAAGGCAACATCCAAATCTATAAGGCTAGGTTGGTGGCGAAAGGTTATAGACAAATCCAAGGAATTGACTGTGACGAAACCTTCTTGCCTGTTGCAATGATAAAGTCCATTCGAATTTTACTGGCACTAGCTGCACACTTTGATTATAAGATTTGGCAGATGGATGTCAAAACAGCTTTCCTTAATGGGAACCTCGTAGAGGAAGTCTATATGACACACAACCTGAGGGGTTTGCATCTAAGGATGATCATAATAAAGTATGCAAGCTTAAATGATCCATTTATGGACTCAAGCAAGCCTCCAGAAGTTGGAATATATGATTTGATGAGGCAATCAAAGAATTTGACTTCATCAAAAAAATGTAGACAAGCCTTGTGTTTACAGAAAAGTAGTGGGAGTGTTGTTGTTATTTCTTGTATTATATGTCGATGACATATTAATCATCGGGAATGATATTACCATGATGTAAGCCACCAAGCAATGGTTATCTATGAATTTCTCCATGAAAGATTTGGGAGAAGCAGCCTACAACCTCGGCATTAAGATCTTCCGTAATAGATCTAAGAGATTGTTAGGACTTTCTCAATCTACGTACATAGATAAAGTTTTGAAAAGATTCAAAATGGAAGATTCCAAAAGAGGTAATTTACCTACTTGTCATGGAATCAAATTATCTAAGGAGCAATGTCCACATACTCCTTCAGATAGAGAGTGTATGAGTAGGATCCCTTATGCTTCAGTAATATGATCGATCATGTACGCCATGCTATGTACAAGACCTGATGTCTCTTATGCTCTTAGCATAACGAGCAGGTATCAGGCCAATCCTGGTGAGCAAGACTGGGCAGGGTCAAAACAATCCTCAAGTATCTGAGAAGAACTAAGGATGTGTTTTTGACATACGAAAATTGTTCTAAGATGAAAGTATTGGTTACTGTGATGCAAGCTTTTAGACCGATAGGGATGACAGCAGATCGCAAACAGGATATCTGTTTACTTTAAATGGCGGTGCTGTAAGTTGGAAAAGCTCAAAGTAGTCAACTACAGTGGACTCCACCACTGAAGCCGAGTATATTGCCGCATCTGAGGCAGCTAAAGAAGTAGTCTGGATAAAGAAGTTCATCACGGAGCTGGAAGTGCTTCCCGTAATAAAGAATGGCGTCACGATGTACTGTGACAACACGGGCGCCATTGCTCAATCAAATGAACCAAGGTCCCACCAGAAATCCAACCATGTACTCAGGCGATTTCATCTCATCAGGGAGATTATTGAGAGAAAAGAAGTTATTATAGAGAAAATACTCACAGAAGATAATCTTGCAGATTCTCTGACTAAAGAGCTAACTCAACAAAAGCATGATAGGCACACCCGAGAGTATGGTGTCCAGATTCATACTAGTTGGCTATAGTGCAAGTGGGAGATTGTTAGGGATATGCCCTATACCCAACTTGTGGATAGGCTATATGTACATGTATTTGTAATATTTTCATTAATTAATAAAATGGCAATCTTTATTATACGTGTCTTACATAACTTATATGAATAATCAACACTGTAATAAAGCCCTTAGAGTAATAAGACGATGGCTTCCACGCCTTATGAGAATCATTACTCTTAAATGTTCCTAGTCATAGTTTTGTGAATAATCTGGGCGTTCACAAAGCAGAGAGACTAGCATGATGATATGATTCGCCCTTAAGTGGGGTAGCTGATCTCATAGGCTACTAACGAAGATCCGTCTGCTTGGTGTATCACATGGATGCATGAGTTGCTCCTGTCCATCGAATTGACCACCGAAAGTTTTCATATGGAGTGTTTATCCCATGTGTCTGTGAGAACTTTCATGTATCGATTATATGACTAGTCCTTTGACTTGAGGTCTTTACAATCTTATGAGTTGATCAAATAACTTTGAAATTCTCCTTCCCCAGTTCAAAAGATCTGGTCATAAGGTATGATTGGGTCATTTGATGAAACACATGAAGTTTGTAATGATACAACAGAGAATCGCCACTCTCTCGGAAATATTTTCTTATAAGAGTAGTAATCCAGTTCTCGGGTTGATATGTGTGATCAGTGCTTGAGACTGTGGCCACAGCGGAAGAATCATGTGAGATTCTTGGGTTAGCACGATTTATGACACTATCAACATCATACATTTGACCATATGGGTAGGTACTTTCCATACCCTAGGTCAATAGGTAGGGATACAGTGAGTTGATGGACCGTATCATATGTAAATCGCATACATAATGGGTTTATATATCTTTCCTTCTCATTTGGGGGCATTGGCATGTTGCTAGATGTCAACCTTGGTCATTGAAATCGAACGACCATCTGATCGGAGGATAATTTATGTTCGATTAAATTATCATGATTCATTTCATGTCCAACTTGAGGGGAACCCAAAAGGTCACACACAACAAAGTCGAAATCAATGGTTAACAGTGCACAGTATAAATATAACAGCCTATATGATTGATATAGGAATTGTTCATAAATGGTTCAATGTGTTTAATTATTGAATAGATCATTTATGAGGTTCCATTGTGGCTTAGGGATTGGTGAATGATGATAGGGGCACTTTGGGAATTGGAATTTTAAAAAAATTACTATTCACGTGAACAGTAACGTGAATAGAAAAAAAATTTATTTGTTTTGAATTCCAATTCGGCCCAAACTCTTATTAGGGTTTTATAATCTCATTAAACCACTAAATTAAGATCCAATGGCTAAGATTAAATTAGCTTTTATCCCACATCAGATTCTTAATTAATTTTGTTGTCTTTGAAGCACTATATAAACTCAAAGAATTCCTTACAAATTTGCTACACCAAAACCTTTCATATCTTGGGTTTATCTAAGTGAGCAACTCTAAAGTTTAAGAGTAAGCCACTGATTTTGAGGATCCTTAAGTCTAATTGACTAGAGTAACCTCGAGTTAAAAGTTTTGAGGTATTTGCCTAGGCTAGCACCAAGGGCAAAATACATGTGCAGTCAAAGCGTAGTCTTGCCATTGAGTTTTGGCTTTGGTGTGTGCATCTTTGGAGGCCATACACTTGGGTGGCTCTTTGGAACGTGGAATAGCTTGCTGAGTTCGAGAAAAGCTTGTAGATTGGAGGGAGGACTGGAGGAGTCTTCGGTTCAAGTAAGTCTTTTTCTTTCTTTAATTTAATTAGAGTTCTTATGATAGTTAGCATGTTTAGGTTTATGTTCTTTGCATGTTTTATGAGTTTTATGCTTAGAATATATAGTAACATGCCTAGGCTTGTAGAATAATCAAAACAAATGGGTCTTGGGAAAATGGAAAGCGGCATAATAATTTTGATTTCCCGTTGCGCACTCGCGGCCGCTTCCCAACAATAGTGGATATCGATTCGGGAAAATGGTAGGAAGCAATGAAATCCGAAATGGATTTAATGCATGCCAATCAAGTTTGGGACTTAGTCGAACTTCCTGAAGGAGTTAAACCTATTGGTTGTAAATGGGTTTACAAAAGGAAGCGAGGGCTCGATGGAAAGGTGGAAACCTTTAAGGCCCGACTGGTAGCGAAAGGTTACACTCAACGTCCTGGGATTGACTATGAGGAAACTTTTTCACCAGTAGCCATGCTAAAATCTATTAGGATTCTTTTAGCCATTGGTGCATATCACGACTATGAGATATGGCAGATGGATGTTAAAACCACTTTCCTAAATGGATTCCTTGAAGAAGATATCTATATGGAACAACCAAATGGTTTCGTATCCAGTGAGACTTCAAACTTGGTTTGTAAGCTACAAAAGCCTATTTATGGACTTAAACAGGCATCCCGAAGCTGGAATCGTCGTTTTGATGAGATAATTAGATTATCTGAATTCATAAAAAATAAGGAAGAACCATGTGTTTATAAGAAAGTTAGTGGGAGCATGCTAGTTTTCCTAGTCTTTTATATAGATGACATCTTTATCATAGGAAATGATATACGGATGATGCACAATGTGAAAGCCTACATTTGTAAGAACTTCTCTATGAAAGATATGGGTGAAGGTTCCTATATACTAGGTATAAGGCTATACCGAGATAGAGTTATGAAGCTTATAATGTTGTCACAATCGACGTACATAGACAAGATATTAGAAAGGTACAATTTTACCAACTGTAAGGCAGCAAATCTACCTTTTCCATATGGCATACATCTTTCGAAGAAAATGGCACCTCAAACTGAGGAAGAGAGAGTTAAGATGTCTAACTTGCCATATGCTTCTTGTATTAGAATCATAATGTATTTTGTGCTATGTACTAGTTTCGACGTTAGTGTGACCAGCTGATATCAATCTGATCTGGGTAATGATTATTGGACAGTCGTGAAACATATCCTGAAATATCTTAAGGGTACTAGGGATAAGTTTCTAATATATGGAGAAGATGAGTTACAAGTTAAGGGTTATACAGACTCCGACTTCCATGCAGATCCAGATGATAGAAAATCTACATCAGGATACATATTTACCCTTTAACGGTGGTGCGATTAGTTGGCGTTGTTCAAAGCAAGGCTTAACAGCTTATTCCACCACTGAGGCGGAATTTATAGCGGCTTTAGAAGCTGCTAAAGAAGCTGTTTGGATTCGAAATTTTATCATAGAACTTGGCATTATGCCTAGTATTGTGGATTTGATCCCATTGTACTGTGATAATAATGGAGCCATCGCGCAGGCTAAGGATCTGAGGGCGCATTCCAAGTCTAAACACGTGGAAAGGAAATATCGTGTAATTAGAGAGATAATTGAACGAACAAACATTGTGGTCTTGAAGGTTCATGGACAAGACAACATAAAAGACCCGCTTACAAAGGCCTTACCTCCTAAGTTATTCGATAAACATGTGGATGAGATAAGACTGCGGTACCATCTAGGTTGGCACTAAGCAAGTATGAGTTTGATGGAGTTGGTGCTTGGAGTGACAATCCGAATTGTATATTTTCTTATTTATTAATAAAATAACTACATTTTTCATTTCATACCTCATTAATGGTATTGTCATTATGTATATTAGATTAATGTATAGATATGCTGAGAATGACATCGACCTTATAATACTCTTGACACTAGGTATAAATTATTTTTAAAGTAAATATTCCAGTTTTTGGTTTTGGAATACGGTCAAATTCCTATAACCTAGAAGACTAGCACATATCGTATATTGGAATTGGAGTTCCAATGGTTTAACTGGATGTACCATGAGTTTTGGAAACTTGTATAGACATGTGGGTATTCGTTGAAGCGAATACTGAATGACTCGCAGGCGATTCCTAATAGTTGGAAGTACATACCACCGTCAATAGGAATCTCCTCGAGTCGAGTAGCATATGTAATCCTTTGACTATAGGATATCATTGATTTTGTTTGAGATCATCCACACTTTGATGCCATGTATGTCAGAAACCTTTCATGGTATGGCCTATAGATGTTCGTTGGGTATGGACTGATGCACTCAGTAATCAAGTGCGAAACAATATATGATCTGTCGGCCCGTATGTGTACCATAAAGGGGTTTAGGTATCCATGTCAGTAAAATCACGATTCTTAAATCTTTGGCCAAAGTCGATCACCTAGGGTCGATCACATCATTTGTAAGGAATCGTGGACATGTCGACATGAGATGTGTGCCTCAGAAACTTGACGGTATATTCTATGTTTCCTAAGCACAACTCGGATAGCCTACGGCGGATGGATTGTTAAACATATGTGATGACCTCGACTTGTATAGTTCAGAAAGGTCGTTCATGTTCTTCGCGAATCCGGAGGTGGCTAAATTACGTACATATTTGCTAGGCTTATATGACGAACGTGTCTGAACTTAGAGAGTCTCAATATGAAGTGTACTCGTTGAGCACTTGGGTAGCCGATTAATTTTGATAAAAGATAATATTCGATATTATAATTATCAACTAAGATAATTAAGTGTTATTGGATAGCATTGAATATTTACTTTGACCTAATTGGATTAATTGGATTAATTCAATAATTACACAATGGTTTAATTATAAAATCATAATTATCTCTACCATTTGAGGATATTATGGTAATTGTAAGTATGTAATAATAGGTGGTTTTGTTTTTATTTAATTGGATTAAATCAAAGTGGAAAACATTCAACTAATCCATTTCCTAATCATTGGCTTGATTTAATTGGATTAAATCAAAGTGGGAGACAATGGAGATTAGTCACACCTAATTATACATATTTGGACAAATTAGATTAAGCCCACTTAAAAGTTGATTACAACTTTTATTAATTAAAAATTGCATAAGTTTTGCTATAAATAGCAAGCTTAAGGAAGGTTTTAATTACAAGTATAAGAAAAATTTTAAACATAAGTAAAAGCTTGAGTAAGCTATACACAAGCTGTTCTTGATAGATTAGCCTAAGTTAGAGAAGTGTTTAGAGAAGCTTGTGAGGTCTCTAAAATATTTCATTAAGGAGAAATCAAGATTAGATCTTGAAGTGAAGCTTGCTTGCGTTGGAAATCAAGATTGGATCTTAAAGTTGAGCTTGCACACCTTGGAGGTTCTCCGACGATTTCAACAAAGGAGAAGTAGATTGGATCTTGCATCAAGCTTACTAGGTAATGTTTGATCTTCTCCTAAGCTATGTTCATTTCTGTATTAGATGCATGATCACATAGCTTAATATTGAAATAATGCTAATCAATTGTGTTACGATAGTTTAGAAGTATAAACATGTTGGATTTGGTGCTCGACACGCCAAATTTTGTTGTATTTATTGTAAATACGATGTACATTTTTATTTTATTATGAATAAAATTAAGTAATTTTTATCAATATAATCTTATATATGGTAACAGTGTAAATGACCGTAGAATGAATAGTTGTGACATAATTGCAAAAGCGCCGCAATTGTTACTGAGAAATGTCACAATACAATTCATTCTTAAATTGTTCCTAGTCAAGGTTTACATACTTGGTCAGTTAGTAAACCTGTGAGACCGGTACGTGTTGTATATTAGAATTGTTCTAATGGTTTATCCCAGTAAACCATGAGTCTTGGGAGACTCATATAGATACGTAGGTATTTATTGGATAAATATTGAATGACTCATTTAAAGATTCATGATATATGGTACATCAATGTCAATAGGAATCTTTACGAGTCGAATATCATATTAGCTCCTTTAACTTGAGATACCACTGTGGATATGTGAGATATCCTTCATACTTTGATGATAGTCACGTCAACGATCTTTTAATATCAAACCTTCGTCTGTTCATTGGGTTTGGATTGATACTCACAATATCCGGTGATATATCCAAAGAGGATCTGTCAGTCCCGTATATGGGATTTAGGTGTCCAATTTATGATTCTTTGAAATCATTGGCCGATGTATGATTCAGAAACAAGTTCCGAATATTTATTGAAGAATCATAATTATGTCGCGACACATAAATTTTTAATAGCAGATATTTGACGTTTAATATATATCTCTGGAACAATTCGGATAACCTATGACAGAAGGATTATATATGCAATGACTTCGACTTGGATGGTTCAACTTGATTATCTGTGGTCGTCGTAATTTGTGAGTGGATAAATTACGGACATGGAAATGGTTTCCGTGACAGATAAACTTGAACCTAGAGAGTCCCATAATATAAAGTGTACTCGTTGAGCACTTGGGCAATTAATTATGGATAATTCAGATTAATCATAATATACACATGCGTATTAAATAATGTGTATTCGTATACAATACATAATTTAGATTAGATACACATTATTAGCCAATTAAATTTTGACAATTATTTTATTATTATTAATTAATTAATTATTAATAATGATAAATTGGAAGAATATTGTTGGAATCTTTTTCCATGTATTTATTTTATCTTTTTATTAATAATAAAATGAATTAATTAATTGGTTAATTAATTCATTTTAATTAAGAATATTACATTGAATATTTTTTAATTTTGGCAAAATTTGATTTGCCAAACCATGTGATTTGGACACATGGATTTTGATTAACAAAAATCAAAATAATTGCATTTTGATAAGATTAAAACTTGTGACAAAATAATGGTGAAATAAAAAATTAATTTTGACCAAATTTCTTCTAGGAAATTCGGCAAAATGGGTTATTTTGTATATAAATGAAGTTTTTTCATTTTTTATAAGTTTTCAACCACTTTCTCATGTGTTGAGAACAAAAAGAAAAAGAGGATTAGGGTTCCAAAATTAATCAACACCAAATGAGATAAATTGAAGGAATTGGAAACCAAAATTAAGGTAATATTGAATTTCTAATTTCTAATTTTCTAGTTTTTGTTTCTTGAGCATGAAAAATATATATTGGATATGTATTTTACATTTATTGATTATATATGTATCTTGGATATGTGTTTGAAGCAAAACTAGGTATTGATTGATTAGGTAACCTTAATTGTTTTCTTTGTTTAGCATGTGTAAATGATTAATTAGGGAATTAATCTAAAAAAAATTAAAATTTCCATTCTAGAGTGATGTTACCACTCTAATATTTCCTATAATTATTGTTGAGGCTTTATGTTGTGGTGATTTAATTTGGTGTAAATTAATTGGATTAATTTGTGAATAAATTGAATTTTGGCTTGAAAATTTGACAAAAACAAAAACTGGATCAGATCTATTTTTGGTTGTTAAATCAGAATATTTTTCATGAAAAATATGTTATTTGGATGATATTGGATGTGTATTGGGTGGTGGATAAATTCCGGAAATTGTTCCGGGGTGAAAACGCGAGAAAAAGGCGAAATTCACGTCGAAACGGGCTCGTTGAGTCGAGGCAGTGAACCCAGCGAACTGGGCACTGTTCGGGCAGCCCAAGGGCTGACTTAACACTGTCCAAGTGTCCGAGTTGCGACCCATCAACCGGTTTGACCGTTTGCCCATTACTCGTAGATTTGTCGAAAAATATTTTCGTAAATAATTCGTCATGTAACGAAATATATTATGTAATTATATTTAAACTTATTTGGGCGAATTAAAAATATTTGATATTTATTAATTCACTCGAAAATTTTTAAAATGTTTAAAAACTATTTTCGCCTTCCGCCGCACCCTTCCACTGCGTACACCCCAACAAAATGGTATCAGAGCATCTGATCCCATATCCAAAATAATATTTCATACCTTAAATATTTGATATTTAATTCAATTTATTTTACACATGCTTGAGAATTAATTGATTGGATCAATTATTTTGGTTGTTTGACCGTGTTTGTAAAATCCTCATAATAAGGCTTTATGTTTCGTGAAGTGTATTGTACACTAATGGGTCTGTCTCGTCAGTACGGATATAAATATTTTTCTTGATATCGTGGTTGTATTTTCCAAAGCAGAGTGGTTATGGTTAATGAAAATTTGTTTATACTGGTAAAACTAATTTGATAAAGAAACAAATTCGATTGAACGTGCATACCAATAGATGCCAAAGCAGGGAGGTGATGCATTAGTACCTTGGGTATGTACATTGACGAGTATTGCCTCGAATACGCCCCATCTAATAGATGCCAAAACAGTGAGGATCGGAAACGGTTCAGGACCTATTTTAAAGAGTCACATTGGATGTGATTGATAATTGTTATCTACTTTCAAATATATTAGGGCACAATGTGCCAAAGCTGTGTGTTCAAATATATTTGTGAGGTCTACTTCTTACTATAGAATTTAATTTAATTATTGAATTCTAGTATTTTGTTTGGGGATTATCGATTTACATAAAATAGTGGGAGGGCATCCTTATATTAAAAATATATGATATGTTGGATGTTTTGTGATATTGATGAAATTACTTTTTTCTGCTAACTCATGTTTCTTTTGTAAAGTTTGTGATGACATCTACTACTTCCTCTAATCTATTTGCTCGTGTCCTGGATGCGAACAAATTGACTGGTCCCGAGATATTTAGTGAATGGGAATTAGATCTTAAGATAGTCTTGAGATCGGAGAAGTTGGGTTATGTCCTGGATAATCCAGTGCCGCTGGATATTACACCGGAGTCTTTACCTGAAAAGATGGAGGTATTTGAGAAGTGGAAGGATGATGATCTGAGAGTCAGGTCACTCATTCTCTATTCTATGTCTCCGGATCTAAATAGGTAATATGCTGATATGACTGACTCTTACAACATTATAACTCAACTTTGGGAGCTGTTTCTAATCCAGGAGCAGACTTTGGTATATAGAATCTCTGTGGAATTGTTCCATGCTCGTTTACCTGATGGCAAGCCCGTGAGTCCACATGTCCTGCACATGATGGATCTCATGGAGCAGCTTTGAAAGTTTGACTTTCAACTGAATGAGACTTTGGGCAGGAATTTGATTCTTGGCTCACTCCCACTGGCGTATTCTTAGTTCATTATTAACTTCAACATGCATGGTATTCACTGTTCCTACATTCAGTTGCATAGGATGTTTCAGACTGCAGATGAGGACATCAAGAATGGTGTGCCAACACTCATATAAAAGTCTTCTTTGCCTAGTTCTTCTTCTTCTCAATCTACGAGATCGGGCAAGAAGAAGAAAAAAAAAAGGTAAAGAAGATTGGTTCTGGTGTTCCTCCCAGAGGAAAAGTTGAAAAGCCAAGGAAGTCGAAGAAAAAGAAAGCAGCTGAGGACAAGTGCCACCATTGTGGCAAGATTGGACATTGGAGGCGCAATTGTTCAGACTACATAGCTTCCGTCAGACGGGAGAGAGCCTCCGCATAAGGTATGTTTATTTTCCATATCATTGATATCTTTTTGGCTTGTGAAGCCATTGGTTCTGGATGGGTTTTAGATTCTGCTAGTCCGACTCACATCTGCAATTCGTTGCAGGGGCTGAGGGTCAGTAGGATGCTAAATCCAGGCGAGATGCAGCAATGTTTTGGGAATGGAGATTCTTTATCTGCAGCAGCCGTTGGCGAATAGGAGATTCGTTTATCCAGAGGTAGCATCATTTTGACAAATTATGTTTTTGTGCCTGGTTGTGTAGCTAATATTATCTCCCTCTTTGTATTAGATACAAAAGGATATCATGTACATATTAAGAATCGTTCTATGTATATATATGATATGAATGATGTTTTGTTACACAAATGTTCAAATTCGCAAGGTCATTATATTTTGCATGCCAATAGAGATGTTTATGAAATTGGGGATAATAAACATAAAAGATCTGAAATAACAGATACTGAATTGTGGTATATGTAGTTAGGTCATATAGGTATATGTCGCCTAACCCAGTTAGATAAGAATGGTTTGATTGAGAATCTAACCATACAATCTTTTCCAACATGAGAATCTTGTATTCAGGGTAAAATGACCAAAGTCTCATTTACTAGTGTTGGACATCGGGCCACTGACTTATTGGAACTCGTGCATAGTGATGTATGGGGTCCTATAAGTCACATTGCTCATAGTGGTTTTTCTTACTTTGTAACATTTACTGATGATTTGTCACGGTATGGTTATGTTTATTTGATGAAACATAAATCAGAAACCTTTGAAAAGTTCAAAGAATTTCGAAACGAATTAGAAAAGCAAACTGGTAAATTCATCAAATGCCTTCGATCAGAGCGAGGTGGTGAATATGTGAGTAGTGAATTCACCGAGTATCTTAAAGCGAATGGGATTCTCGCTAAATATACTCATTCGGGTACTCCACAGCACAATGGAGTATCTAAAAGGTGAAATCGGACTTTATTGGATATGGTCCGATCGATGTTGAGTTTTACAAATCTACCTTACTTTTTGTGGGGGTATGCTCTTCTGACTGTTGTACATCTACTTTTTGGATCCAATTAGGCCCAAAACCGCATCCATAAAGCCCAAATGCGACTTAATGAACCTTTATAGTTTAATTGGGCCTAATGGGCCAAGATTGATTTCTAGGCTTTTGGAGTAACTCCCGGATTGGATTTTGGTTATTCGGTTTGACACGAGTTGACCAAAAGTCCACGCCTTAAGAAATTAATTAAAATCCCATTGGACTTTAATTAAATTGACGTTGGACGTTAATCGGGCTTTGAGACCCGTTGCGATTAAATTTGGAATTTAAGTCGTAAAAGTTCATTAATAAAGTGTGATATTTAATTTGAAATTAAATAGCGAATTAGAATTGAATGCATATTAAATTGGATTTAATGATGTAGTTTAATTTAATTTGAGAATTCGTACTTTGAGTACTTATTCGCAAAAACGAGTTTGACTCGAGCAAAATCAAATCGTTGTTTGAACATTGGATGATCACTAATTATCAGATTAATTAATTTGATTAGATTGATTGATAACATGCTTGTGTGAATACATGGTTGCGATGCATGAATAATGTATATCAGATGGATATTAGATGGGTGGGACAATTTTAGAAATTGTTGTAATAAATTCGATTTATTAATTGGACCTGCGTGTCCAGCCTTATTACCTCTCATTTCTTTGTATTCTCTTCTCACCTATTCCCCTCAATGTAAATGAGGTTTCTTTAGAAGTGTAGTGTAACGGGTAGAAGTAATACATGTGCTAGCGGGAGAGAGAAAGGGAGAGATTTGATATAGGATCAATGTGTAAAGTATCCATCCGCATATCATTATTATTTTTTCATATGCGCTTTATTATGTGTTTAGAATGCATGTTTAAGGGTGTATGATGATGAGACATTAACAAAGATAATAAATTGGTTGCCAATTTGCACGTGAAAAACCCTCAAATAATATTAAGCGTTTTTCCGTCCATTGAGTGATTCTCACTCAAGATCCGAGACTGGCATTGGCTTGTTGGCCAAAGTCAAGGCCTTTGTCCGTCGAGGATGTGTTTGAATCACGAAGGCTTTGTTCCATATCAGTTTCTTGTCCAAGTTGTGGTTTGTTGGCCAAAGTCAAGACCACTTCTTGTCCATTGACATTGATTACGAAGCTTTCCATGGTCAATGGGTCGCGCTTGACTGGGATCACTAAGTTTGTTGTGCCAAAGCCAAGGCTTAGTTGATTCAGAGGAAAAAGGTTAGGTAATACATTGGATGTATTGGCATATATAAGATATATGTTTCGGACTTGGATGTCCCCCTACCGGATCTAGGAATTGGATTGGATCCAATCGATCTTAGAGATCTACCTAGTTAATTATCATACAATTTGTTGGCCAAAGTCAAGATTGTGTGATATTTAACGGGATCCTAGCCCACTAGGAAATACGGTTTCCCGAGTACTCGACAGAGGGTTAGAGGCTCGCCGAAAAATAGTGGGAGGCAAGAATTGAATTTGCAATACTCGTTCAATTACTCGCCATACACGCTCAAATAAATATCATTCGTCGTCAAATGAATTAAATATTAGTTGGACTAATATTTAAATGTTGTTTTAATTAATAGTTGGACTATATTCAAACAATTTAATTATAGTTGATTAAATAGTTGGACTATTGTAATCATTATAATAAATAGTACCAAAATCGTTGATTAAATAGTTGGACTATTAAAATCAAGATAAAATTGAAAGATTGACATTTAAAACATAATCCTAGGGAAAATGTATTTAAATGGTTTAATTTTCAAATTGGGAAAATAATTTCAGGAGGGTCCTGGAAAAATAATAAGTTACTTTATTTGATAAAATAACATATTATGCCTAAAGCCCGGAGTTAAGCAAATAGTAGAGCATAATCTTTGGAAGATTCATGTGATGACAACGTAAGTGCTTAATCCATTAAACTTACCGCAGTAGACTCCTTAATTTCTTAATCAGAACTAAGGATTAGATCCTTAAAGTATGATACAGAAATTGAAGGATCTTCATAAATCTATCTTTAGATTTTAGAAGTACTAAATTGTAATATATAACTCTGGGAGAGTTAATGACTATTCTCAATGAGATAAAGTCAAAGTTTGCAATTAGGCAAGTAGCGCAAGGCGCACAGAGGCGTCGTGTTAATCTGGATCTTAACCTTTAATTTCTTGTAGAATTTCAGCTAACCAGGTATTATCTTTTAAACTCTTCTTCTACTGTTTAAGACATTGGGGACAATGTCTCATTTAGGTTTGGGGGAGGGAATTAGTTGATTAGTACCTTGTTTTTAGTTTGTGTGTTGTTTTTATTTTTAGTCCAAAATTTTTCGAAAAATACAAAAAAAAAATTGAAAATTTTTCTTAAATTACAAAAATATTTTGTGTTTTTGTGTTTTTATTTTGACTAAAAAGGTGAAATTGGTAAGAGTTAGCTGAGTAAGGAATTTTCACTCCTGAGACGTATTTCAAACTTATTTCGAAACAAGTTAATTTTTGTTTATTTCCTTTTGAATTATTTAATTTGTGAATTCTCCATAAAACTAACTAAAATGGATCTTCATATGCTCAGTTGACAGGTATTATCAACATACATGGAAATATACGGACATGAGCTGTAATTGAAAAGTTTGTAATATTCAGTGCTCTAGTTTAATTGGAGGAAGCATCTTAAAAAAAGCAATGGAGTAAAAAAAAAATCTGAGATCCGAGTTATTAAGTTTGTAAGGGTGTTTTAACACATAGTGCCCTAAAACCAACTGGTTTGGGAGTCACTGGCCCAAAGCTTGCTACATGGATCAAAGATGCTGCAAAAATATATATATCTGAAGTCTGAGTAATTAAGTCTGTAGGGGTGTCTTAACATCTGGTGCCCTAAAGCCAACTGGTTTGGGAGCCACCGACCCAACACTCGTTACATAGACGGAAGGTATTGTATATAAAAAAAAGAAAAAAATCAAAAAAAAAATCAGAAAAATGAGAAAAATTATTCCATTGCTGCATAAAGGTGTGAATTCTGATAAAACTTTAGAACAAAAATATTACTCTCTTATCAACTATACTTGTGACTGTTGTGGGCATAAATGAGTTGTTTAATATTTTGTTAGCTGTGTATATGAAGAATGGTAAATATAATCGGAGAATTTACTTATTCAGTAAATTAGAAAGAAAGAAAACAACTAGTAACTTGGAGTAGAAATTTCACCTGATTAGTCACTAACTTCTTTATTCTCTTATCGCTTGTCTTTTTGCTTTTGTGTGCATTAGTTTCACTACCTTTTAACTTTTGTAAAATGTTTGTGGGTATCATTGCTGTAAACCCTCACGAGACTACAACTCGTCCACTAGGGACACCTATGGGTTTAAAGGCTTGTTGCATATGCTAAATGCAGCTGTGATCCCTACAAAAGTGGCTTAGTTAAATTTATTATGTGTTTTGCTCGAGGACTAGAAAAATGTTAGGTTTTGGGGTGTGATGAGTGGTAAATCTATCACTATTTCCCACTCATTTAACCTAATATTTTGTATAGTTTCTTGAGTTTTGTGAATATTTTGATTTTTTTTGTGTTATTTTGTAGATAAATAAAGTTTCAGGACATTCTGGAGGTGATTTGGAGCAAAACAGTGAAAATTGGAAAAAGTGGCATTTTGGTAATTTGGGCGCGTCGCGACGCCTAACGTGCACCGGGTCATGCTAATGTGCGCCATGTCAACAGATCAGAATATGAAAAGTTTGACTTTGCTAACGTGCGTCGTGCCACGTGTCACCATCACAGCTAATTTGCTAACGTGCATCGTGCCACGCGTCATCATCCTACGGTGCCAACAATCACCATTGCCACGTGTGCCACGTGTCACTCCACATCACCGCCACGTCATCATCCACATCACCAGTTGACCGAGTCAAAGTGCCACATCATCGCCACGTCATCATCAACCAATCACCGTGTGCCACGTGTCGTAATCATACGGTGTCGACACTCCCTTTCGCCACGTGTCGCCACGTCACTGCCACGTCATGCCACGTCAGCATAATAATTGAGCTCTCAGCCGCCTTGCCATGTGTTGCTTTATCTTCTTATCCGAATTGCCACGTGTCATCACCAGAGCATGCCACGCCTAACTGTTCCAGAGTCGCGACGCCCAGACCCCACTGATGCCTATAAATTCAGCTCGACGTTTCAGTTTCAGTTGTACCATTCTCTCTCATTTCTTTGATGTAAATAGGGAGTTTCTCTCTCTAGTTTCTTTTAATTTAAGTTTTGTAATTAATTTTAATTACTTTGTGTAATAATAGTGTTTTACTTTCTTTACTTTTTACAGTTTTTACTATTTACCATGAGGAGGTAACTTCCCCCTGCTAAGGTGAAAGGTAATTCTTTTACTATTACTATTCAGATTAATCTCCCTTAAAAATAATATATTCACTATTTAAAATTTGACTTAAAAAGGATACCGCCATATTGGTCGGTTGGTAATTCATTTTAATCTGGTTTAAACCTGACTAATCAAGGATACCGCCAGATTGGTCGGTTGGTAATTCATTTTAATTTGGTTTAAACCTGACTAATCAAGGATACCGCCAGATTGGTTGGTTGGTAATTTTATTTTGGTTCTGCCTTTATGGCTGGTTTATTTTGGTTCCGCTTTTATTGCTGGATTATGGACAAATATTACCGTCTTAATGGCTGGTTGGACTTAATTTGACTTAATCAGGTTACCGCCTATATGGCTGGTTGGTAATATTATCACAAGTTTATATATTATTTAATAGGAGATATCTAAAATAGTAAATAGTAGAAGTTAATTCCTTTTACCTTAGCATTTCATTTTATTTTATTTTACTTTTCAATTTCTACTTTACCGCATTTTACTTTTGGCATTTTTACTTTATGTCTTTTATTTTACTAGCCCTAGTTATGTGTTGTAACTAAATTAATTATCTAGGGTTGTGATGACTTTTAATATCACCGGTTTATAAGGGGTTAGATTATAGTTTGGGTAATATAAAGATTTATTTATTGAGTCTTAATCTTAATGCTTTGTATTAACTGGCCACTAATAAAATTGACTAGGTAAACTTAAAATGAACTAGACATAGGGATTTTAAGTTTAAGACCTTAGATTCAATAGCCCACGATCTTCCTTGAGGATAGATAACCCTTTAATAGATTTCCTTACAGGATAGGAATATACCTGTCGGGCGGGGGTAGCCAAATTGGAACTTAATCTTAATGAATCTAGGTAATTTGGTTGACATAGACATATGGTTCAATTGGATTATACTAGGTATTTGTAATTGACCATCGGAAGAGGCTTTTACATAATTTAGTGTTGCAGGTTAATAAATCAATATATTACCCAGCTATAGGATAATCACTTCATCTTTAAATAATATTGGAATAAATCACAACCCTATATAGTTTTTAATATTGAATTTTCTTAAAACCTACTTTCGAACAGTTTTATTTACTTGCTTTTAAATTTAGAATCGTCACCATTTCAAATCAATCAATCAACCTATTAGATACTAGTAATCATTTGACCTCATAAAATTAATAGCTTAGGTATTAAGTCCTCGTGGGATCGATACTTTTTATACTACTTGAACGATACGTACCCTTGCGTTATACGTGTGTGTTTACGCCGATCAGGTGATCAAACGGAATATATCCTTCCAACCTTATTTCTCCCACACTCGTGGTAAGCCTATTTTGGTTCTAGATATGGCTCGTTCTATGCACCGGTGCAAGGTACATAAAATCGCTCTCTCCTATACTACGAGGTGAACCTTGGCTGCTTCTGTCTCTTTCCATCGATAAAAGACAAAGACCGCCCATTTACAACATGGACTAAGCCGATTATGAGATCATGCCATTGTCTAGAAACGACGAATTGGGCTTTCGGCAACCGTGGTCATGGGGATGAACTTAGAAGTGTCCAAAAGTATACAAATATGCCGTAACAATGCGTATCCTTTCTGGATGAAAGCCAGTGTGGATATCGGACTCATGTTTCTAGCATATTTATATCATGATTGGATTTTCTAAGTCTATCAAGGTTTTCATACAAGTTGGCCCATTATCATTTCAAAGCATTCAAACATATTATTGCGAGGTGCAAACTTGTCCCAGTTGAAAAAGGCCCAACAGGTTTACACTTTTGCAATAACGTGGCTAAACAACTTCAAATGATAGGAGGCCCAAACACAAAGTGGCCCATCGGCATTTTAGAAGCTTTTGGCCCAATTGTCATAAGACGCAAACTTGTCCCAGTTTAAATGGCCCAACAAGTTCACATATCATGACAAGAAGTCCAACTGAATCCAAATGATGATGGTCTCAAACACAAGCATAGAAGGGTGGCTTCTATAGGTCATGCAACTATGGTTCACATGCGGGTTTATAGGAGTATAGATAAAGGCTCCCGCCGGTGAAGGATTGCCCACAACTAGGTCTCCCCACTCAAGGGTTTGAGTGACCAAGTGGGCGTACCTTTATTATACCCTAAGGTACGTACCAACGAGTGATGGTACCATGTAGCGATCCACCGCTTCGAGTGAAACGACTTTACGATACATGAGTAACTGTCAAATGGATTCCTCTATTGATGATTCCCCAGAGGGAGGGTGGAGCGAACTCTCTTAAATACCCTTACCTCTTAGGCTCTTATCGCATTGGTGACAAGAATAAACAACATATCACCCAAATTAGTCCATCACTTTAAATATACTCTAAGGTAAGCTTCGAGTAAATAATTATCTAGATGTCTTCACAACTTTTCCTTTTGGTTATAAAAAGGTAGTGAGTGAAGGAAGACACCAAATCATTATCTAACTCTAATAGCTTTGGTTAAATTAACTTTAGTTGAGAAAGTTTTATTAACGCCTTGGTCCCACCCCACTTGTATCTTTTATAATGTCTTTTATTATAAACAAGTGATTCATAATGTCTTTAGACAAGGTTAACTAAAGCAAAAATCACAAACATTACAAGACATTATTTCGGGGCCGATTATCTATCCCCAGTGGAGTCGACAGACTGTAGAACACAGAAATCGGCGACGCTGTCCAGGCTCGCGGCCCGGTCGGGAGTACGGAGTAGCCCGCGGGGGACTAAACCAGAGAAATAAAATGGAGTCGCCACCCAGTGTGAACTGGGAAATGATTTAAGGCCGCACTCATCCCTCGCAAGGGAAGACCTCAAACTGTTGGGTTCGGAATGGTCCCTTACTTATGCCAATTGTAATGGAAAGATTTATGCAATATTATAACCAAGTCTTATGTAACACATGCAAGATAACTTAATCTACACACAAGTTTGCACACCATAATCGCAAATAAAAAAACGAAGGTAAAACACATAATTCATAAACGCATTAAATGATGAAGCGTAATAGTGTAACTAATAACAACTAGAAAGGCATTAATAATAAAAGCGAGCACACAATCTCATGAGCATATCAAATAAATAAATGCGGAAATATAAATAACTAATAACGGTAAAAGCGTCAATAATGAAATGATATGATTAGTTATGTAATGCAAAATAGATGACCAAAGAAGCGAACATGCATGAGATGTGATGAAAAGAAATTTGTTCACTGTATGTGCGTTCGTGTAGCATTTGAAAACGCGTTCAAACAGTAAACAGAATGTTCGCGTTCTTATAGCGTTCGGAAATGCGTTCGAACAGGATAAGGCCTGATGCATGACAAAACATAATACATGCGCGTTCGAGTAGCATTCTGAAACGAGTTCGAACGTAAATGAGACAGAATGTCCACGATCGTCTAGCATTCAGAAACGCGTTCGAACGGGATAAGACCTGATACATGATAAAACAAAACGTATGCGCGTTCGAGTAGCATTCTGAAACGCGTTCGAATGGAAATGAGACAGAATGTTCGCGTTCGTATAGCGTTCGGAAATGCATTCGATTGGGGTTAGACCTGATGCATGATAAAACAGAATACATGCGCGTTCGAGTAGCATCCTGAAACATATTCGAACGGACTGGGGCAGAATGTATACGTTCGTGTAGCGTTCGGAAATGCGTTCGAACGAGATTACCAAAGTGGTATCTAAAAAAGACACAAACACATGCGCAAATGCTTCTCGAGCGGTACATGGAGTTGTATCCCAATTACAGACTGCACTACCGTCTATTCGGATTCAGCTACGAAATTTATGTCTGGGTTTCCATCCGATATACCCCAAAAGGCAACACTCAATCACTAACGCAACAGGAATGTAAAATGAATAATGAAAACATAACAACCAAAGAAAGGTAAATGACAAGATCGACATAAGAAGGGCGCGGCAAAACTATGGTAAAGGTAGCCTTTGAGCGTTTCCCTTAAATAGAGGACCTTTAATCCAATATGATTAAACCATGCGCACTAAATTATCAATGCATGAATAAACAAATAAATAATATGGGACCTTGTATGCCCGATTGAACACATTTCACATTCAATCGAGTGTACTTCGTCCTGCGCGACAAAACATCGTGGTAATGGTAGCCAATAGGCATTTCCCTCGAATAGAGGACCTTTAATCCACCCTAGTTAGCCCATGCGCATTAGATTAACAATACATAAATAAATAAACAACACATAGAAAATAAATAGCGGAACAATAAACGCAAAAATACCTAAGACATGATAAAGGATCTTGTCCAGAAGGCCCGCGTTCGTGTGGCGTTCGGAAACGCGTTCAAACGGGGGCGAGGCAGAATACATTTGTTCGAGTAGCGTTCGGGAACGCGTTCGAATGGGATGACGAAAGTGGCATCCATAATGCAGTAAACACATGCGGGAATGTTTCCTCCAGCGGTACGTGGAGTTGTATCCCAAGTACAGACCGCACTACCATCCATTCGGATTCGGCTACGAAATTTATGTCTGGGTTTCCATCCGATACACCACGAGAGGCAACACTCAAGCGTTAACACAATGCAATCATGAAAATAGACGTGAAGTATGATAATGCATATAACAACACATAGGCGAAGAGATAAACATGCGAAATGACAAAGAGCAAATAATATGAAATACGTGTGCGATAAATAGATAAAGGAACATTAAAGAAATATGTGACCAAGAATTTGGTCGTCTTTGATATAGGACCTCGCACACCCGGTTGGACATATTTCATGTCCAACCGAGTGTGCCGCATCCAAACTACAAAATAAAAAGTAATAAAGGGTGCCCTCAGGTCTTACCTTTTAAGTTGCTCCTTGGAAGTGTGTTACGTCGTCGCCGGAAGGGTTAATGCTCTGTAACTTTTCTGGCTTTTTGGTCCAATATTTTCCTTCGTTGTTCCGCTATTTTCGCTACTGTTTTCTCGGTCTTTCCTCACTGTTTCGGACTATTTTTGCTGCTGTTTTGTCTCAATTTCTTCACTGTTTTGGACTCGATTTCGGGTGATTTTTTTGAGACTGATCTTGGTTATTATTCTCGGTGATGGAGATGGCAATTTGGGCTGCTTGTTCACGGCAGTTTGTAGGTTTGGTTGAGGGCAGTTTGTTCTTTTTTTTGTTGTTTCCCGTGTATGAGAGTGTGGTGTGTGTTCTAGGGTGTTTTTTGTGATAAGCTAAGGAGCATTAGGGTTGGTTTAGGTCTCTTTTTATAATGGTGAGCTAGGGTTTCTAGGTAAGGAATGAAATCATGCAAATATGGGATGTGTTTAATTAAATTAATTAGGGAAATAAATTTGTGTAATTTTGGTGGGGAATATCCTTAACTTGGAAGGTGATTGGATTTGATTGGATTTAGATATTTGGTAAATAGGAAAGTGATTTGTTTAATTTAGGAATGAGATTTGATTTGATTTAGATATGTGTTTAATGTGTTTTGAATATTTTGGATGGGATTTGGTGGGCCTTGGGCGTGTGGGTTGGTTCTTTGGTGGGCTTGAGCGTGTGGGTTGGTTGTGTGTGGGCTTGGGCGTGTGACTTGGTATGGGCTGTGGGGGTTTTGGGCCGAGACCAATAGTTAAAACAGGGATTAATCGAGCGAACCCAAGGCTAAACAAACGATTTAAATATGAGGATGTACTTATTTTTGAATTTTCCCTTCCGACGTCTGTTTCCCACAACTTTCGCAACTTATCGGGTAGTGCCTCCAAACGAGGCTCATCATCGGGCTTTCATGCAAAAATGCAAGTGTCTACACTAGTTCAACTTATCATAATTTCAAACTATTTTATCTCATACTCTTTATATTTGATTCATTGAACTCACTGATTTAGCTGTCTAATCATCTTGTAATTCATCTAATCTCTTATTTGCTCTTACTTATTGGTTCTTTTCATTATTGGACTCTAAATTGGGAATGGATACATACTCACGTGTTTGGTTCGGTGTTTCTATGCTTACTCGAATCAGGGTTTCCAGAAGGAAAAGTCATTATTTATTCTGTAGGAAATTGGTCGACTACTCCATGTCTCGGGGTCCCACAACTACCATCAATTCTCTACACTATTATATTCTCGTTATGTTATCTTCATGCCTGAATGCACCAAATTTCTTTATTACCTCTTGTGTTCCTCTTACCATTTACACATCATATTCCTTGCTCTACGCCTTGCTACTGAGGTTAACGGTGGTTCATTCTTCTATCTGCTTCTTAGATCTCCACTACCTGGTCTTGCTATAAACCTCGATTGGTTCACTCTTTTGTATTGTCCATACTGGTACTCTTACTACTTCCTAACTATCTCCAACTTCATAGGTCTATTCTTATATTCTTCTACGGATTACTACTGACTTGGGCTTATCTGTAGGTCTTTTCGAGTTTAATCTGTCCTGTGGACTTCTACTAATACTGTAAACCTTATGTTGTCTTGTCTAGATCTTTTAGGCTATACTGGGTTCTTTTCTTCATACCTTCTGAGACTTCCTGAATTCTTTTCTAGGTGGTCTGCCTTCCAAGGTCTTTTCATTTCTTATGATAAACTCTCGTTGGGTTTCTTATGGTCGCCTATATCTATGCTGGTAGGAACGACTTTATATCTAGTCGGTTAATTTCTTTATGTTTCGATGGATTTCAAGATCATTGTTCTAGTACTATATGTCCTGGTAGAGTCTATTGCTCATATAGGGTAGGTATGAGATAGGCTCTGTCAGGGCGACTTTCTTAACTGGTTTCACCAAGTGGTGGCGAACTAGGTAATTTAGGGTTTTGTCCTCCTCGAATTGGTTGGGTAAGGTAACTAGTTGTTTGTATGTTTATGACCTTTATTTATCTGTTTGAGGACCTGATTTTGGGTTGGGGATCCGGAGTTGTCTTCGTCCTCTTTGGCATCTCAATCTATTAGAATTCTCCACGAATATTCCTGACTTCTTACTTCTTCTGTCTTATGGTTAACCTTGATTATTTGGGAACTCGCTATCTATATGAAATGCTTAAGGACTATTGAACATGCTTGGAGGAATTTTTCTGAGGAGAAAATGAATCTTGTTGGGAAAGAAAAAACTCTACTCAAGTTTATTCGGTATTTTATTCTCATTCAGGTCTGTTATTCTCTTCTTTAGTACTAGTTCTAATATTATCCTTTATTATCTAATTCTATGTCTCTGTTGTTGTTTTTTACTACTGTAGGTTCTGGCATTTTCTTATCTATCTGCTTCCGTACCTCTATCTCTATTTGCTTCTGATTGCTCATATATCTATATTCTATATTTTTACTTCTCTTTATAACTTTTTCTTTCCTTGCTTTTCTTTCTAACTTCATCTCTCTCTCTTTTCTACTTCCTTAGGTAATTTTCCATAGAAATTTATTATTGCTTTCTATTTCCTTACCTTTCCGTCTTCGACTGCTTTAACCTCTACACACCTCTCTTTCTTATAACTTATTTTCCCACTCCCTCGGGTAATTTTCTTAAAATCTTACTGCCTGATTTCTTAGCTCGTTTGTACTTCTGATAATGGGTCAGAATAACTATAGGAGAATTCTCAACTTAGATATAGAGTGTCGTTGTTCTAGTAAGGAATACTATTTGATTAGTCTGGGAATGCTTACTAACCTGCCTATAGAACTTTGAGGATGTACTCAAGGATCGAATACTGGAGAGGTAGTGCCTCGTATACGGGTATCCCAGACATACTGCTTATACAAGACCCCAGCACTCTACCCACTGCAGTCACTAACTCCCTAGACCATGCTCTGATACTATATTTGTAACATCCATGATATGAAAAATACTACCGGAAGGGGATAACCGTACTAACCCCATAAGCCTCTGACTATCTAACCATAAACAGACACTAATGCATTTTGCTCTAATTGACTATATTTTGTGTGGGACCGTAGCCCAACTCAAAAATACAGAAAAAAAAAACTCAATATAAATTAATGTACTTAGTGACAATTGTTTTTACAATGACTACACACAATCAATGACTAGTACATGACTTGTACTTGACTCTGACTAGACTCTCACTCTATCTCTGACTTGTATTGGTGGACTCCAACCCTAGTGACTACATCAGTATCCACCCTCCCGAGCTCATCCTCCGTAAATACCCGCAACGATAGAAAACTAGGGGTGGGGGTTAGATCGTTGCACGACCTAAGTGAGTGAACAAAAATCTGAAATACTGACATAAAATCATTTGGTACTAAAACCAAAATTTCAGAAGTAACTTTCATGAAAAATCTTTTTCTGAAAACTTTTCTTGAAATCTCTTTTATAAATCTTCTCTATCTGAATCTGCTTTCTAAAAACTATTTCTAAAATCTGATCTTTGAAAATTATTTTCTGGAAATCTTGTATCTGAAAACTGTTTAGTATATGAAAACTTGACGTATGAGGGCGTTACGTATCGCCGTCCACCCATACGCCTATCTGAAGCCAAGAATGCAAAACCATGACTTTGGGGCATTACGTATCGTCGTCCCCCAAAGCATGCCAATCTTATCCCTGAAATTTGTGGTCTTGGGGCGTTACGTATCGCCGTCCCCCAAGCCACTGAACAAGAGCCGGTAGTGCTGATCCATGCTACTACCTGACCCTGAAACTAGGGTCTAGGGGCGTTATGTATCGTCGTCCCCCTAGCCCTGAACTAGGATCTGGGGCGTTATGTATCACCGTCCCTCCAATCCTTTACATGTGCACATGTCCTCTGTCCGTCAATTAAGGCTATCTCAAGTTACATACTGGGGTGGGTTTTTCCCACATGCCCCGAAAACTATAAAATCATGCTTGAAAAGCATTTCTGTCTCAAACATAAATTAAAACATAAATCTTCATGAAATAACTATGATAAAAGGTAATCTAACGCCCTAAAGCGTAAAAATAAGTCTGTTTACAAAATAACACAATACAAATCAATTAAAAAGAGTAGTGTTCACTCACTGTCTTGGAGTTCCGCTAGCCTTTCCTCATTTCGCTGGAGAATCTTATAGTTCCTGCGATGATCTATCATCGGGTAAACTAGATTAGGAACGAACTAAGAACGTACTTACGAAATCAGATTAAAATTTACTTATTCAAGTAAGCGTTATCACTCTGAAGGTGTTGTACAGATATCATGATGTATCATGAGCATACGAGTTGATACAGAACTTATAGGATAGCCCCTAACGTGTTTGGGTGAAATTGAAATGATTAGAAACGAATTTAGGGAAATTTTTAACTTCGCGTCGCGACACAGGTTTGGGCGCGTAGCGACGAGCGCTGTCCAGAAACGTACCTAAACTTTTGCCTTGCGTGTCGCGACGCAAGAACCTTGCGCGTTGCGACGCGTAACACACCAGAGGCGTTCCTGGGAAAATTCCCATATCACGTCGCGATGCGAGGCCAAAATTCAAGCCTCATCTTCATCCTTTCATACCCAAATATAGCCAACTTCCCCCAAGGAAATCACACAAGCAAATATCTTCCCTAAACATCCTATAACATTATCAATAACATTCTTCTTCTTTTTCTTCTTCTTTCTTTCATTTTTGTGATTTGTGAATAGTGTCTCCTTTATATACTAGGGCTTTTTAGATATTTGGATAATTTGAGAAAAGTGTGGAAGTGAGTGGAAAGTTTGAGAATCTTCCAATTGGACCCCAAATCACTATTCATCCAAATTTTTGACTTACATTTTCGTCTTATGTCTGGTCCGAATTTGGAAAAATGTTCAACTCGAAAGTTGTAGATTTCGATCTTAGCTTTCCGACGATATAAGATTCATAAATATTGGAGTTAGTATGAGAAATATACGGCCCAAATACTATGGACTGTTCGTAGTGGAACATCATAGAATCCCGCATCGAAGTTTCGAAGAATTTGCTGTTCATCCATAAAGTCGTTCTGCGAATGTGTATATATATACTTGTACATAAATTATATTGTGTAACACTCATCCCGCGGTGTAATAATACTACAGTCAAGGATTCAACAGTAGTAGGGTCCTCCGGTCGTTACATTAGGATATATTTTTATGAAGAATTGAATAAAAAATAGTGAAAAATCCAAAATTTCCAATTGACAAGAGTGAATTTTTAATTTGCGCAGTTTTCAGTATTTTAAGCATAACATTTTCATACGATGTTAAAATGAGGTGATTCAAGTTACGTTGAAAAGAAAATTCAATTACATACAACTTTATAATTTATGTCAAAAACTGAATTGGACTTAATAATGGTCAAAATCAAACTTGAACCTGCAAGTATTTAAACGAGTTTGATGTAAATTTCAAACCCATCTAAAACATGTCCAACTTTTAAAAAAATTACAAATATTTCCCAGTAAATGTCACAAAATTAGGGAAAATTTGCATCATCATCTAGCTTATATTGTATAGTCCCTTTATATATATATTAAATAAAAATATATATTACAATAAAAATACATATTATAATTTTATAAGAATTTTATTATAATAAGAAAACATATAAGATTATCATATTAAAATATAAAAAAAAAATATTAAATTATATATAATTAACCCAATCTCTATATTTAATTTTTTGTTATTAAATTATAAAATTAACATATCTCTACAATTATTTTTTATTATTAAATTATAAATTTAAAATAATAAATTATTAACATAAGAAACATATTATAATATAAAAACATAATATACTATTAAAGTAAGAAACCTATTAATTTATTTAATTAATTACTATTTTAATTTATTATTGTTAAATTATAAAATTAAAATAAAGAAACATGTTATGATAAGAAAACATATTATAATTTATCATTAAAAGGAAAAAAAAACATATGTGTCACTTAACCTCTACAATTAACCTCTATAATTGATTTTTTATTATTAAATTATATAATTAAAATATATTTACAATAATTTTTGTATTAAATTAAAAACATATTACAATAAAAATATATATATTATAATATCCGATTAATTTTAAATAATATCATTGATAATCCGGCAAACTCTCTCTATCTATATATATATATCATTGTTTGAAAATGAGGTCACAGGCGGCGCCTCGAGGCGCTACGTCGCCGCCTTACGGTGAATGCGCGTTGAGACGACCGCCTCTGGCGTCATTTTCTATTTTCCCGCACTGCAGCGAGTGAGGCGACCACCTCACACCACTTCACGATGACGCGACATGCGACAGCGTGAGGCGGCCACCTCAATCCCTACGTCGGTGTAGGCAATGTTCTAAAAATCGGTCAAAGAGGCCGCTTAGGCGGTGTCAAAATGCTAAGCGGCGAGATACCGTTCTGAAGAGGCTTGAAACAATCGCGCTAGACGGTGGACGAAAATGAGAGAGCAATGATGACACAGAGACGACGAATAACACCGATGGTTATGCAGAGATGACGAATGACGATTACAGAGATGATGCAGTAACATATATTGGCTGAGAGAGAGCCAAGAGAGTGAGACTCATGTACGAAAATGAGGAAGTGATTGGTTTCTGTTGGTTTAGGGTTCGTCTAAATGGAGAGATGAAAAACGATGAAGGAGAAGAAAACAACAAATTATATTTTATTTTAAAATATGAAAGGTAAAAATATCTAACCACTCTTTTAATTAATTTATTTTTTTGTCATTTTTAAAAAACCAAAAAAAACAATACCTCAACTTTACATTTTTTTCAAAAGTGTTTTTGGATTCAAAGTAATTGGCCATTATTGCTTTTCAAAATTTATTTAATAAATTACTAATTAGTTTTTTTTTTTTTTTTTGTATTTTGCAGGAGTCAACTCCTATTGGTGGGTGAGAGTTGAAGATCTTGTTAATTGTGATATATAATTTCTTCATAAATTGAATATTATTGTAAAATAATAATAATTATTATTCCTTAGTTCCAAACTTATTCCATTTATAAATTTTTAATTCATTATATTTTTCATCAATTTTGAATTTTGATGGTGGATTATACAAATTTATTATTCATTATAAAATAATTTATTATAAAATCACAAATATAATACAAATTTGATAAAATATTCCATTACATAATTCAAAAATAATTTTGAAATTAAGTTAATTTTGAAATTTTAATTAGTTCTATTTGTATTAAAATTAGGTCAATTTATGGGTATTATAATTAGGTTTTTGTTTATTAAAATTAGGTCATCAATTTTATTGATGCTTTTATTATGCTGATTTTATGATTTTAATTTTTGTTTTGATGTTCGGATTGGGGCGCCCGCCTCGAGGAGGTCCGCCTCGTGCATTAACGGCCAACCGCCTCGATGCATTATCCGTATTTTTAAACATTGATATATATATATATATATATATATATCAAAGTTAAACAATTTTAAGTTTTCTAATCACGTCACATGATACCTAATATTTACAATTAATTTTTTTATTACCTATTATAATAAGAAGATATAATATACTCTTTTATTAAAATAAAAAATATATGTGACACATAATCTTTACAAATAATATTTTTAATGTTTTTCTTTATTTCATGAATTTTTTATTATTTAGTGTGTTTCAAGATGCCTGATTATTATAGAAATATTATTTGGGAAGCTAGAGACAAACAAATTAGGCATAAAAATTTCATGTAAGTAAATTAATTGTCTAAATTAAATGATAAAATCGACAAGATTCAGAGCATTTTATAAAATGAATACCTAAAATAAATATTCAACCAGCACAAAGTATGAGCCGTTTACAATTTTGTTAAAAAAAAAAGAAGATAAACATAATTTTTCACATCATTTCCAATTTTTATCTTTATCGTATGAGAATTTTAAATTCTTTCAAGACCGTATTTTACATTACAAAATCCAACTAATTTGAATTTTTATTTAATACTTATAGTGAAATCCCCACTACAGGCAAAAAAAAAAAAAATTAGGCAAAGCCAAAATTATATCTAAAACAACTTATTAAAATTAACAATTTGACCGTTATACCCCTAATATTAGTCATATCCAAAGACACTTGCTTCTACGGGTGTTCATAGGGTCAGGTCGACCCGCGATCCGACCCGACCCGGTTGAGTTTATGAATTTTTAAATTTAATTTCAGGTCAATTTGGATCCGACTCGAAATTTCGGGTTGGGTCACAGGTTTAGATTAGAAAACTCGAGTCTGACCCGACCCGATATAAATGATATTATAATTATAATATATATAGATTTAGTGATACAATTTTGACAAGAAGAATATATGGCTGAAATGACAAAGTGTTTACTTAGTCTTTAAGAGGTCCCAATTTCGTTTCTCAACATAACAATTCTGAAAATTTTGTTTTTTCTTTCTATTTCCAAAAAGAGGAAAACAAAAAACAAAATGTTAATGTTGAGAATCGAATATGTGATCAGGTACAAATTAAATACCTTGACATTTCAACTACACATTTATCTTATTAAATTTGTATCAATAATAGTACATATATTATATTTACTGCCTATTATGTTGACCCGACCCGATCCGCGCGGGCCACCTTCTCAAATTTCGAGTTTCAGATCAGAAAAACTGAATAACCCAACCTGATCGGATCATAAAAAATACAAAAAATCCGACTCGACCCGACCCGACCCGTGAACACCCCTATCTGCTTCAATGTTTAAAGGGCATAATAGTCCAATTGATGATTTTGACGATAAAAGCTGGCAAAATCGTCAACGAATCTACTGCTATTAACCAAAAAAAAAAAAATTCCCAAACAAACTAACTTAACCACTGTTATCGAAGGCGCGTGCATCCCACCCTCACTATCCCCTTCAACTCTTCAACTTCATACACATACACCCCCACCAAAACCCCAACATCCCCATCATAACATAACATGCACCACCACTTCCTCCCGGAAACCACCATGCCCTCCGCCGCGCCGTCGTCCACGTCATCATCGACCCCTCTCCACTGCAAGCACTCCCCATCCGCCACCCTCGACCTTTTAATCCTAATCCTCGTGCTCTTCTCCGGCACCTTCTTAATCTCGTCGTACTTCTCGTACATCTTCACTTCCCTCTCCCTCCTCTTCTCCCACCACCACCACCACGCCTTCTCATTATCCGCCTCGTCCCCTCACTTGCCCTACATTCTCGGATTCATCCTCCTCTTCGTCACCGTACTACTCGCCCTCGAGTTTTGCTGCGGCCCACGCGCCAGAAAATGCCACAACCCTAATTGTAAGGGCCTTAAGAAGGCTATGGAATTTGATTTGCAGCTTCAGACCGATGTGTGCGTGAGATCGGATGTGGTAATTGATAAATTGCCTTGGAAGGGAGGAAGCGAAGGAAACCCTGATTATGAGTGCCTTCGTGCCGAATTGCGTAAGATGGCGCCGCCTAATGGGCGGGCCGTTTTGTTGTTTCGGGCGAGATGTGGGTGCCCTGTTGCCAAACTCGAAGGATGGGGACCTAAGCGTAGCAGAAAGCATAAAAAGTGAGTTCTGGTGATCTAATTACTCTTTTTGAAATGGGTTTTGTTCTAATTGTGTTGTTGAATTTGGGATTGCGAGTTGTTAAAGGATTCTATTGAATTGGGAGATTCTTGATTTCATTGATATAGTCTTGGTGATCGTTTTGTTGTTCTGGGTTGCTGTTTGATATTGTATGCTGACTTCTGTGATTGGATTATTGAGTTGGTTTTTGGATTTTTTGTTATTGATGAGATGATCTAGACTGTTAGTCAATGTTAATGAAGAACGTAGACGTTTCTTAGTGGGAAACTGGACTATTGTACTGGCGCTAATCTGTAAGAACTTTTTTCAATTGGTTTGATATTGTATACTGACTTCCGTGATTGCATTATTTAGTTGGTTTTTGGATTTTTTGTTATTGATTGGATGATCTAGACTGTTAGTCAATGGTAATGAAGAACGTAGTCGTTTCTCGGTGGGAATATGGACTATTGTGCTGGTGCTAATCTGTAAGAAACTTTGTCAATAGGTTTGATATTGTATGCTGACTTCCGTGATTGCATAATTGAGTTGGTTTATGGATTTGTTGTTATTGATGAGATGATCTAGACTGTTAGTCAATGGTAATGAATAACGTAGTCGTTTCTTGGTGGGAATCTGGACTATTGTACTGATGCTAATTTGTAAGAAACTCTGTCAATAGGTTTTAATCTGTGAAGCTGGTGTTACTTATACCTCTTTTAAGTCACTTTAGAAAGTTTTTGTTTTCTGTTGTGTGAGATTGCATCTAGCAGAGTGTTGTAAAACTTTGCATTGGTTCAATGGTAGTGCTAAGCATTGTTGAGGCATTTCTAAACTTGTAAAATTGTGTGACTCTCTTACGGACAACAATGAAGATGGGTCTAACCTTCAATGAAGTACTTTAGAATTTTCTCTAGCTGTCTTATTCAAGAGAGAGGTTCTCTGATAATTTAGCTAATCGTTTATATTGTCTCTTCAACTGTATAAGATGGATAAAAGCATGATATGATTAGCTGAGTGTAGACATGGCCACAGAGGTGCGCGACGCTGCCCGGGCTCGCGGCCCGGTCGGGAGTACGGGGTAGCCCGCGGGGGACTAAACCGGAGAAATAAAATGGAGTCGCCACCCAGTGTGAACTGGAAAATGATTTAAGGCCGCACTCACCCTTCGCAAGGGAAGACCTCAAACCGTTGGGTTCGGAATGGTCCCTTACTTATGCCAATTGTAATGAAATGATTTATGCAATAGTATAACCAAGTCTTATGCAACACATGCAAGATAATGTAATCAACACACAAGTTTGCACACCCATAAACGCAAATAAATACAAATGCGTAATTCCATAGACGTATTAGACAAAGAAGTGCACAAGATGTGAATAGATAATAACTGTAAAGGCAGTAATAAAAAAACGGATAATTAAATATGTAATGCAAAAGAAGTGACCAAAGAAGCAAACATGCATGAAATGTGATGAAAAGAAATCTGTTTACTGTACTTGCGTTCGTGTAGCGTTCGAAAACGCGTTCGAACGGTAAACAGATTGCATGCGTTCGTGTAGCGTTTGTAAACGCGTTCGAACGAAAATGAGATGGAATGTGTACGTTCGTAAACGCGTTCGAACGACAAACAGAATGCATGCGTTCGTGTAGCGTCCGGAGACGCGTTCGAACGAGATTACCAAAGTGGTATCCAAATGACACAAACACACGCGTGAATGTTTCTCAAGCGGTACGTGGAGTTGTATCCCAAGTACAGATCGCACTACCGTCCATTCAAATTCGGCTACAGAATTTACGTCTGGGTTTCCATCCGATATACCGCAAGAGATAACAAGCACTCAAACATAAACATGACACGAATGCGCAAATGAAAAATGCGAAACAACGACCAAAATAAAGACTAATAGCGAAGTCAATAGGAGAAGGGCGCGGCAAAACATCGTGGTAAAGGTAGCCTTTAGGCATTTCCCTCGAGTGGAGGACCTTTAACCTACATGATTAGCCCATGCGCATCAAGTAGCAAGACATGAATAAACAAATAAATAATATGGAACCTTGTATGCCCGATTGAACATATCTCACGTTCAATCAAACGTACTTCATCCGGCGCTGCAAAACATCATGGTAAAGGTAGCATTTAGGCGTTTCCCTCGAATAGAGGACCTTTAACCCATGTGATTAGCCCATGCGCACTAGATAGCAATGCATGTGTAAACAAAGTAATAATATGCAAAAGGTAAATACGGAATAATGAAAAGGCGCGGCAAAATATTGTGGTAAAGGTAACATTTTAGGCTTTTTCTCCCTCAAGTAGAGGACCTTTAAACCAATGTGATTAGCCCATGCGCATCAAGTAACAATGCATAGAAAATAAATAAAGCAATAATATGGGACCTCGTATGCCCGATTGAACATATCTCACGTTCAATCAAACGTGCTTCGTTCGGCGCGGCAAAACATCGTGGTAAAGGTAGCCTTTAGGCATTTCCCTCGAATAGAGGACCTTTACCCCGCATGATTAGCCCATGCGCATCTAGATTAACAATGCATGAACAAAGAAACAATATATGGAAAATAAATAGCGGAACAATAAACACAAAATTAAATACCAAAATGTAACACGTGCTTGAAAGTTTCTCAAGCGGTATGTGGAGTTGTATCCCAAGTACAGACCGCAATACCGTCCATTCGGATTCGGCTACGGAATTTACGTCTTGGTTTCCATCCGATATACCGCAAGAGGTAGCACCGACCATTTAACATAATGCCATCATTAACCCAATGTATACATGAAATGCATGTGATGAAATAACAATACATAACGGAAGCGATAAATAATAAATTAAGTGCGAAACATTAGAGGAAGATAAATGTGCGATAAATAAATAATAGAATAATAAGAGATGTGACCAAAAATTTGGTCGTTTTTGATATAGGACCTCGCACACCCGGTTGGACATATTTCACGTCCAACCGAGCGTGCCGTGTCCAAAACTACAAAATAAAATACAATAAAGGGTGCCCTCAGGTCTTACCTTTTAAGTCGCTTCTCGGGAGTGCGTTAGGACGTCACCGGAAGGGTTAATGCTCCGTAACTTTTCTGGTTTTCTGGTTCGGTATTTTCCTTCGCTGTTTTCGAGCCGCTGTTTTCTCTGTCTTTGCTGCTATTTTTCTGCTGTTTTAGGACTGTTTTGGTTCACTGTTTTGGCTACTGTTTTGGTTATTTGTGTTGTTTGCGGTCAGGGGCTGTGAAGCTTTGTTGTTCTCGGCTGATGAGGGTTTTTGTCTGCTGTTTTACTTGTCTTCACGTGGGGGCAGTTAGTGGATTCTTAGGGTTTGGGTGAGAGGCGTGAGTGTGCTGTTTATTGTGAGTCTTTTGTCGGTTAAGGGAATCTGTTGCTTCACGTGTTCGGCTGCATGGAGTTGCTGGTGTCTTTATTGTTTGTATTTGGTTATTTCACGTGGAGGGCAGGCTTTGGTTTGTGTGTGTATGCATGGCAATGGGCCGGGCCGGGCCCGGCTAAAAAAAATTTGGCCCGGCCCGAATTGTAAAAAAAAATTAATAATACATCATACTCATACATTCATGAAATGCAAAAATTAGAAGACAATTTATAAATACATAAAATATATATATTATCAACAAACTAACAATCCAAACTTAAGAATCGATGGTGAGTGATTTGATAGAGGATTGTGTTTCTCGTTGATTCCCCAAATTCCTTGCACGACTCTGAGTGACGACTGATGAATTGACGAATGACGATGAGATTGTCAAATTGATGAAGAGCGACTGAGGTGATGAGGTCTGAGCGATTTGCGAAGCAGTAACTGAAGTGAGGCTTTAGTTTTGATGGTGGCCATGATGTAAGCCATCTGCAACACAGAAAGCAGGGTCAGTACGATAAAAAAAGGGTGAGAACTAGTTATGAGAGAAGAGTTTGATTACCCTTGAGAGGGCCCGACTCGATTTGGTGATGAGGTCTTCGAGCGAGTGGCTTTCGTACTCCGTAGCTTTCTCTAGAGTAATGGAATCAGTCATATGATTAAAGGATGGGAGGAGGTGAGCAACCTTGTCTCTCACATCCTCGGTGAATTTGTTGATGCCCAACACTAGGGTCCATTGGGGAGGAACCGCTGGGGCCTTGCCCTTTTGGGCAACTATTTTCCTTCTCGGGGTCCTCTCCATCGGCTTCTCAGGCTCATCCTCCCCGATCTGATGGTGACGTCGCTTGCTCAATCGGGGATGGGCAATTACAGCTTGGACTGGTATGTGGTGCTTGTAGTCTGAACGGCCGAATGGGCATGTTCGGGTTAGACTGAAAGGGTTGGGACTATGGCGGTTGATGGGGTGCTTGAAGGCCCTGATGACGGTGCAACAGTGGCATGGGTAGATTTCCACCTAGCTTTTGGCGGGACAGGCATAGTCATTCGAGGTCGGATGCTACTAGACCCACCCTGAGGGGCTCGCAACATCTCTTGGGCACGCTGGAAAGGAGTTAGGGAGCCATACATTCCTGCAAAAAAGAAGAAAAAACACTTATAACATAAAAGAAGAAATAAGGAAAAGCAATGAGAAACATAGACTAAGGAAAAAAACATAAAGTTAGCAGGTCAGTCAGAACCTACCAGCCTGCCTGAGTTGGGGTGGCAGAGTGCTCGGGATTAGGTCACAGTCGGCCAAGGCGGAGGAGTTAACGAGATCCCCGTAGTGACCTCCAAATTCAGTTTCCATCTTCACCTTGGCCCCGGGTCTCGTGGTGGATTTTGGAGAGATCCCCCAGTAAGCTGCAAAGGATTCCGAGGTTAGAAATCGGTTAAGTCAATAAAAAGGGGGAATTCAAAGGTCGGGTCATTACCTCTGTCAGAAAAGACATTGGGGATTGTGAGGAGTTCCCCGTCAACTAGCTGTTGTTGGCCCTAGGGGCCCACATCGAAAAACCACTAGTCTTTGAAGTTATTGTTGGTGGCCAGGAGATTAGTAATGAGGTGGGGAATCCAACCCTTGTATTCATTTGGATTGGCATTCATCTCGTACAACCTCTTCAGTTTGGAGAAGGTCGGGTCTCCCAGCCCGGCTCGACTCCAGATGACGTACAAGCAGGCCAAAATTCTCCAGCTGTTCAGATTCAGTTGGCACGGAGCTATGTACTTGGAAGATATCATCCTTGCGAAGTAGCCTTGGATGGACAGCCGAAGTCCCATATCGAAGAAAGCCGTGCACAGTGCCACAACATCATTTTCGGGTCGGCTTACTTAGTCCCACTCCCTTGGGATGGCTAGGCTGATATCCCCCGGAATATCAAACTTTTCCCTCAATTGCTCCAATTCGGTCTTGGTGATTGTTGAAGCTCGGTCCATGTCGAGGTTCGCGAAGTCAAGCCTGGTATGAATTATCTCAAGGCGGGGAACCCATCTGTGGTATGATTGGTTGTTCTCCTCTAAAACAATCAGAGTGGTATCATAGTCGATGAGACTCTCTGATCTCGAGATGTGTATAGTTGTGTGTGGGGGCATGGCTGTAGGCAGGACCTCGAGGGGAGTGAGGGACGAAGACTCACACTCAGACCCAGACATTTCTATCAAGACATTATCCGAGGTGGAAGGTCAATTCATAATTTTGGTTTGTAAAGCAAACAAAATTTATAGTTATTCCTCATCCCTACCAAATTAGCGAACCCTAAAAATCTCTAAAAGCTCTAAAGATAGCGGAATAGTAAGTTTTCAAGCACAACCAAAAAGTAATACATCTGAGAAACCCAGAAAGAGCATACTCACACATATACGCAAACAATATACACAAACCCACATAAATAAGCCCACCCTCATCCCACCATTATCGCAATCATCCCCAGAAATTAGAGCACAAACACAAGCATTCATAGCAACACAGAATGAATGAAACATAAAGCAAAAAAGAAGGGTGTACAGAGAATAACTTACTTGATTGGTTTGGAGGAAGATTCTGAGATGCTGATGAAGCGGTGGAGGACCGAAGTTGCACTTAACGGGAAAAGGTTTTGAAGTTCTTTGAAGAAGGCGATTTTACTAAAAGGAGATAATGACGTGTGGTTGGCCTTTAAATAGTCGACTTGGGTTGATATTGATCGTTGGATTAAGACAAGCGGCTCGGATCAGTGCCATGTGTGGCAGGGGGTCTCAGTGGTTGAATTTCAAGTAGATGGACGAGATTGGAACGACTGTTCAGTCGACGTCCAACTATCCAATTACATTTGGTTTTGGCGCGCAAGCCACAGGAGCATGACGCGTGGCCTCTTGGGGAGACGAAGTGGGTAAACCACCCTAGAATGATGTGACACGCATTTAAAAGAGGCATTGATGGCAACACGATTCCCAAATGACAGTTTAAAAGCCCAAGAAAGCATCTAGTGAAGAAATCGTCATTAAGACATAACCCTTCGATCATATGCAATATCTTGACCCGAAGACTGGGGGACGATCGATACCGTACCATTATAGTTCCCTGCACCAACTCGTATACAAGTTGATATTGAGAATCAATGGGCATATGTTGATGGTGATTTCCTAACCTGAGAGAAGAAGAAGTTTGAAGAAGGATATCGAAGAGATTTCCACTTCCGGAACAAGGGGCTTAGGCCCAAGAGGCATAGGCATTCGGCCCGACAACAAGACCAGAATTAGTTTGCTCTTGATACCTGAACCGAGGTAGAAAGATGTTCAGGGAATATGAGAGGAGTGAAGGTCTCAGCACCGACCTGACCTGGTGGGACAGGTCGATCATTTCAGCTTACAGTCGATCATCTCAGCTTACAGACTCGATGAGTTAGGTCGGGGTAATGGCATTAAGTTCAAGTTTAGATGACGTAAGCCCTAAACGGAAGTTCCGGTCTACCAAGGTCTGATGGGCTAGAAATAGGCCAATGGATGATAGGACGGAGCAGGGCTGCAAATTTATTGATTGACACATGTTATCGCATGGGAGTGGTTAGAATATCGGTTTGAACATGTGAATAACTTGTAACAGTTATCGAGAATGGTTAATGTAATGAGATTCATGTGGTAGGTCGTAGGGGTTTCAGGCAGCTGGGCTATTATCCATAGGGTATTTGGGGGAAGAGAGCCTATGCAATAATGGCTTAGTAACATGGCTGACATCACGAAGTTAGTGTAACAGTGTAATTTAACTTAGTATATAGAGGGATTGAGAGTTCATTGCAGAGGGTTGATCATTTTTCATTCACAATCACTTGTAACTTGTGATAGAGAGAAAAGAATCCCGAGCCAGAGAAAGAAAAGAGGTTGGTCAGACCCGAGCCAGTAATAAAAGTTTCATTTTCTCTTATGTTCGTGGGCGTAGGTTGGATCCATTCCGTCGAACCACGTTAAATCCTTTGTTTGTCTGTTGTTTCTATCTTTTGCCAAATTTGTATTTGGTTCCCAACAAAACCAAACAAATTCATAGTTGATAGAAGTTTGTTCGAGGAATGATTTTCCCGAATTATACCTGGAACAAAAAGCAGCCGTCTGACTTTAATTCAAAACGACTTGATCAACATGTACGCAAAATGTTGGTTCATTTCTCACGTCAAGGCTATGTTTGATTCATGTCCAACATTATGATATTTGGGTATTCTAGGAATGGTCAATTAATGATGCACGGGAAGTGTTTGATAAAATGCCCATTAAAGACTGTGTTTCATATACTAGTATGATAATGGGGTTTGCTCAAAATGATTGTTGGGTAGAAGCTATTGAGGTTTTTAAGGATATGAGAAAATCGTGTTTGATGCCAAATGAGGTGACTTTAGCTAGTGTGATTTCAAGTTCTGTGCATTAAGATGGGATTTGGGATTGTAGGATGTTGCATGGACTGGTGATTAAATTGATGATTAATGGGTTTGTTATTATTTCGACGAATTTATTGAACATGTATTGTGTTTGTTCGAGTTTGGGAGAAGCAAGAAGTTTGTTTGATGAGATGAAGGAAAGGAATATTGTTTCTTGGAAAGTGATGTTATGCAAAAGCAAGGCTTGTAGAGTTGGCTAAAGAGTTGTTTCAGAGGATTCCTACAAAGGATGTAGTTCGTGGGGTATAATGATTGATGGGTATCTACAAGCTTCGATGATGTATTGTGCTATGCTACGTGATGGAGTTGCACTTAATGATGTTAGGATTGTAGATTTGATTTCAGCATGTGGACGAGCAATGGCAATTGGCGAGGGCTTGCAAATTCACAGTACAATTGTGAAGGAAGGTTTTGATTGTTATGATTTTATACAGGCAACGATTATCCATTTTTACGCAGCTTATGGGAGGGTCAATCTTTTATTTGCAGTTTGAATTGGGAATTAAGGACCATGTTACATCTTGGAATGCCCTATGTAAGGGTGGCAATGGGTCGGGCTCGGGCCGGGCTTTGATAAGCACGGGTTCGGGAAAAATCCGGCCCAGGCTATTACCGGGTCGAGTTGGCTCGGGCCGGGCCTAGCTTTACTAGGACCTGGATTTTTTTATATAAAAAATTATATATATATATATATATATATATTATAAATATATATTTTTTTATTTATTTTAAGCCCGGGTTAGGTTGGGCCCGGGCTTTATTAGTTGAACCCGGCCCGAATCGGGCCGCTCATTTTAAAGTCCGGCCCTGGTTTTTTGAACTCGGGCCGGTCCCGGGCTTTTTTGCCACCCTTACATTGATGGGTTTATACATAATGCAATGATTGAGAAGGCAAGGCATTTATTCAACGACATGCCCAAAAGAGATGTTTATTCATGAGTGCGATGATTAGACCTTGCCATCGATTTAGTTCGGTTCCGAATCAAAATCGAACTGAACGGTTCTCGGTTCCACACTTGTGGAACCGTACCGAATGGTTCCGGTTCCGAGTCTTTTTTTTAAAAAAATATTAATTTTAAAAAATGAAAATTCAATTTAAAAAATAAAAATGGGATATTGTTAATATTATCAAATACAAATAAAGAAAAAATTATTAAATTAATAACGTAAATTAAAAATAAAAAGCTTGAACTTAAATTTATAAAACTTAAGATGTCTACGTAAATTTATAAAAACTTAAGCTACTACGTATTCAATCATTGCTCACGTAGTTCCATTATTTTTTTTTATATAGTTAACCTCATTATAATTATTTACTCATCATTGTTATCTGTTCCTACTGTTGATCTTTTAGCTCTCATTCCGCTTGCAAAAGCATTGTTGAACAAGTCTTCAAAATCATCGGGGATATCTTCTTGTTGCCTTAAAGTAGCTCTGGTCCAATCATCAACTCATGCGGTTGCTTCTAAGATGCTTGGATGTAATGAAGACTGTCTCGCTTCCAAAATATTACCTCATAAGCTGAAGGCTTATTTAACCGCAATGGTGAAAACAGATGCTTCCAGCACCTCTTTAACAATAATCGATAAAATATAATAGACATTTTGATGTCGGTTCCACCAGTCAAGCATTTGAAAATTTTTACCTACAACATTTTCAGCATGAAACTCGAAATTTATTGATAAATAATTATCTAATTTCCGTTCCTTCTGTTTTCTATTTCTTTGTACTAACCGTTGATCACCTATGCTAAATCTTGAATCCAGTACGGGTTGGCTACTAGATTGAGCTACTGTGTTCAAGTTGTATTTAGTTACTTAATCATTAAATAATTCTATTAAATCAATTTTTATTATATCTATTATTTTTCTAACATTAATTTCATCGTCTTTCCTAAAAATTTATAGTAAGTTTGTAAGCCATCATTCAAACCTTCTAATTTAAATTTAGGATAAAAAACTATAGTGATAAGATAAAGTAATGAAATGTCTTTAAAATAAGTCAACCATTTTCTCTTCATTAGAGTAATAGCACCAAATAAAATAATATCATTAACATTTGAACTTTCAACATGCTCATGTAGAGTACCAACAATATTCAAATATTCAACAAGAAATAAATTTATTATTGGATATTAAACACCACTAAAAATATGTGTTGCTTCATTAAAAACTTTTAATTCTCTAATTGATGTAGTATTTGCAGATACATTGTCAAAACGAATTGTTAAAATTTTACCTAATAAACCATATTCATAAAAAAAAAAAAATACTCTAATCATTCTATAAATATTATGTTGCTCATCAAAAACTCAAAATAGATTATTTGGTTAATTTTGTGATGCTCAAATTGTCCCTAAAAATAACTGTTTTATTACAGTTATTGAGGGTAATTTAGTCATTTTTAAAAAATATATTAAAAATTCAAAATAAAATATTAAGCAGGGAGCCGTTTGGCTCCCTGCCAAAAACCAATGGCTACTAGCCATTGGCATGCAACGGTTCCAACCGAAACCGTGGAACCTTACGGTTTAAGGGAACCGTAAGGTTCCGGCCTGGTTCTTTACAATTGGAAGGTTTCAACGGTTCTGGGAATCGGAACCGGAAGAAATAGAAACTGTCCAATTCCTTCTGGTTCGGCTTCAGTTTCGAATCGCAACCATAGCCGGGTCCAGCGATGATTTCTTGCTACTCAGAAAATGAGCAACCTAACACGGCTTCGGAACTCTTGCATGGAATGGTTGCTGCTGGAGTGAAACCTAATCAAATCACAACGGTGAGTGTTCTGTGCATTCGCCTTACTATGTGCTTAAAAATGCCATCCCACTTGTTGCCAATTTAACTGCAGCAATTATGGACAAGTATATGAAATGTGGCAGCATTAATACTTCCTTAGAAGTGTTCAATCAGATCCGAGACAGCACCACCACTGTCTCACCATGGAATACTATTATATGTTGGTTAGCTATGCACGGACATGCAAAATTGCCTCTGAAAATGAGTTGGAAAGGCGAACTATTAAGCAAAATTCAATTACATTCATTGGAGTTCTCAGTGCGTGTTGCTATACTAGGTTGGTTGATCTAGGGGAGAGGTATTTCAAGAACATGTAAAGTGTGTGTAGATCTCTTTGGCAGGGCTGGTCGATTAGAAGATGCTGAGGAAATGACAAGGAGCATGCCCATGAAGGCAGATGTTGTCATCTGGGGATCATTATAAGCCGCATTTAGAACAGATGGAAACGTGCGCAGCTTCTGGTACGATCCATGACGAGATATTTAGGCTTCTTCCATGATGTGATCCAAATTAGCCCCAATGATTATCATGGTGGGATATTTGACAAGCATTATAAGATAGCATTCAAAGACCCATTATAACATACTTACCCAAATTCATGAAGACCAAGAAGACTCTAAAATCAACTTGTAAGATGGCCTTCAAAGCAGAGAAAACTAGCCTGAATTCAACAACAGAAGAGGCATGTGTATGAGATTAATGCGCTTGGCGTGTGCAAAATAATTTTTTTTTTTTTTTTTTTTTTTTTTTTTATCATTGGGCTTAAGTTCTTCAATTGGTTACTTAGTCTATTCATGTATTAATGTAAAATGGGCTGAAATATTAAGTTATTTGTATAAATCCATTATTAAATCATTGTTTTAATATTAGTTTAAGGCTTAAGTAAGTGGTTGGGTATGTGGTCCAATGGGTTAAGTAGTTTTGACTGGATTTTGCGCAAGCTTCATATTTTAGCCTTATATTTCTCATTCGATGTATGATTTTGGTGATTCAAGTTGCTTTGGAAAGAAGACTTAGAGATGTACAACTTTGTAGTTTACATCATAGACAAATTTAGTCTCTTTCCTAGTCAAAAAGGTAATTGTAATTATCCTTAGGGTTTTATGTTTTATATTTTAAGGTTATATTATGTTTAAGTGTTAAACTGAATTCTAATGTCATTTTAAAGAGCATGCAAGAAAATATAAGTATTATTTTGTTATTAAGTTTTATTATGTTTGAGTAAATTTAGAGATAGTCACCTTATAAGAGGGCAAACATTATATTATTATACATATTTTGATTTATAAACAAGTTTATTTGTGTAAGCAATATTTTGTGTGTGTGTGAAATTTTCTCTTCAAGATCTTTTAATTTTCAATAGAGATTGGATCTTGTGTGTGTTATATGGAACTTTTCAAGGGTAACCCATACCCCTTGTGATGTTCTTCGCTGTCCAAAGATTCTTGAAACAAGTTTTTTTAGTGGGTTTAGTGATCTTTACGACCATTATGTTCTTGAAAACAAGATTTCATTGGATCTAAGACTCCATCAAAGGCCGACTTTGTTTTTTGGACATGACATGATAATCTTTTACGGGTTTTACAGGCTTTACTCCAACAGGGTTCACATGAGCTTGGAACCATCTCATGGGCGAAGTAGAGTTCTTTTTTCTAATATATATGCTGATGCAAGGAGGTGGGAGGGTGCATTTTCAGTCAGGAAAGAAATGCTAAGCCATGGAATGAATAATAGATTGCTTGGCTTTAGTGGCGTTGTTTAATATTAACTACAGTTATGGTTTTTCTAGTCCACTCAATAGTTCAGGTAATAAACGTTTTTACTATAGCTTTTTTGTTTATCATCAGCTGCTGTTTTTAAATCCAAGAGCAAAATATGGAGTTTACCCCTAAAACAAACCTCCTTCAATGGTGAGTTTATTTGATTAGTGGGAACCGCATAAACTTGACAACAGACAGAAAATTAGAGAGATAAGATTTATGTGGTTCGGTGGAGAACAGCTCCAACCCACGTCCACGGGAGAAATAGATTATTTTATTGTGCTCTGGGTAAATACCGATCTTGGCACTTAATAAAGGAATCACACGGATAACAACAAATAACTCATCGGGTTTACAATGTGGTCAGGTCACATCTCACTTTCTCTCTCTATCACTTGGTTCGTTTTAAAGCTTTTTCTCTCAAATTATAAATGTTGGAAGATGTAAAAGTAATGTGGCTTCTACCCCCTTATATAGGTTCTCAAACCACTATTACAATCGGCCCTGACATCAACTCATGTCACCGAATAATCATTGCAAGCCTTAATCATTGCCTCCACCATCTTCTCAACCAATTAGATCAGCTTGTTCCCCTGTTACTGCATCGACCTATGGTGGTCTCTGGAGGCCTATGACGGCTACTGCTCTGCCACTACGCTGACCTATGGCGACCTGTGGTCGCTGGCAGGGTCAAGAACCACTGTGAACCAATGGTTTACAACCCCCATCATTAGCTTCTAGATGCACTTCTTTCTAGGTAGGGCATACGTCATGCCGCTCTTATACTGGTCGGTCATGATCCTATCTTCATTTCTCGGGTCAGGTCATGGAGACAACTTGTTCTCCCAAATCCAGTCTTCAATGTGGTTAGGTCACACAAATGATAGTCATCAGGTCGGTTATAAAAAACTCTTAGAGCATCTAAAAACACTCTTCATTGTGATCAGGTCGAGTACCATCCATAATTGTAGCACCTCAAACTCTTTGAATCTTTACTACATACCATGGTCGAGTCATTCCCTTCTCTTCTAACAATTGAGCTTCTGGGCCTTTCTATCCATTGGGATGTGTTACTCCTATACCCTTCAACTTTCCCTGGACCAATGACTTATCAAAAAACCACCATCAATATTTGTCTTATAGTTCTGGGAACTATTGGGATATATGCCATGGAGCATCATGTAGTGTGTAAACGAAATTATTTGTTTAAAATAAAAGATGCATTGTTCATTTATCAATTGTTTTGATTTAAATCGCATATTGTAAATTATCCAGTTTACCCTTGATCACTTATGTGCCTTCAGACTTAGTGTATGAGTGTCATACACAAGAGGATTTAAGTCTGAAGTTAGTAATCTAAAATAGTCTATAGATCAATTACAAACAAAGCGGGTACTTTATTTATGATTTATCTATAGCTGCGGTCCATTCTATGATTTATAGCGACCTTGAGTCGGGATCGTCCATGTGGTGACATGATAATGAAGGCAAAAAAATCGGTTCTTAATATTTTAGAACCGGAACCTACCCAATTAAATATGGTACCCTATTTATTGGTTTCTAATCGGTTCCGGATTATCCTATTTGCATTTGTTGAATATGTTTTTTTTCTTCAAACTGACGAGGTTTCATGTCGTAGAATACGAACCTGCTTGTAGTCCTTTTATTCACGCTAAGGCCAACAAGAAGAAAGTCGATGAAAACTTGGATGCAGTAGCTGGAGAATTTAAGCTAATTATGCAAAAGTTCTTTCATGAAATTTAGAAAGATAAAAAATTCAAAACTGCAAATAGGATAATCAACCATGGTGAGAGCTTGCAGAGGAAGTGAAAAGGAAATGAAATATTAGGCAAATTCAACATAAGCGTAACAGAAAGAACACAAGATAAATTCAGAAATCGGTTCCAAAATTCGGTTTGGTGACCGGTGCGTAATCACACGCGTATAACGCAAGCGCACATATCGTTCAAGTAGTATAAAAATATCGATCCCATGAGTACTTAATTCATATTGTTGTTATTAATTATTGATACTATTTATTTACAAGTATCTAATTAAGGGAGAAGAGAATAATTGCTTTTGGTTGGTTGAATGTGGATTTGCTTAAATAAAATAAACAAAAGAAAATAATAAGAAAAATAAATAAAAAACACAAAGATCTAGGGTTGTGATTCCACACAATATTATCCTAAAGATGAATTGATTCTCTTATATATGTGTAATAAGTCAGTTTGCTAACCTGGAACACGAAGATATGCAAAAGCCTCTGTCGATGGTCAGACGGAAATATCCAAATAACCCAATTAATCATATGTCTATGTTAACCAATTACCTGAATTCATTAAGTTCAAGTTCCAAAAGTGGCTACCCCCGCCCGACAGGTATATGTCTATCATGTAAGGAAATCTATTAAAGAGTTATCTATCCTCAAGGAAGATCGTTGGTTATTAAGTCTAAGGCTGAAACCTAAAATTCCTTTGTCAAGTTTATTTTAAGTTTACCAAATCAATCTTATTAATGGCCAGTTAACAAGAAACATTAAGCTTAAGACTCAATAAACAAATTAAAGAATTACCCATAATATAATTAAATCAATTATTAAGCATGTTAATATTGTGTTTTATCACTTCCCTAGAATAAAAATAAAATGTTGGGGGTTAGAGGATTCACTTTTACTAATTCTAATTTAGAAATCTCCCTTATTATAATACATAAATTATTTGTGATATTACCAACCGACCATATATGTGGTATCCTCATTAAGTCAGATTTTAATTAAGTCCAACCGGCCATAAAAGCGGTATCATTATTTTTCCATAAACCAGCTATATAGGCGATAATTATCTGTCACCTAAAGACCGGCCATATAGGCGGTGTCACATTATGTCAAATAAATAAAACCAGCCATTAAGGCGGTAAACCTTTAATGTTAAATTATAATTTCCATATTATAATTAAGGGAGATTAATCTAAACTAAAATAATAAAAGCTTCACCCTTCCCCCAGCGGAAATCTAACTACTAAACATAAGAGAAAAGAGAAGAAAATAAACTACTACAATTGCTGAAAATAAAAATACATAAATTAAAAACTAAAAAATAAATACAAACAAGATGCAATCCTTAAATTCCTTACAAAAACCTAAGGAAATCATGAGAATTACAAATGAAATGGCTTGGTATTTATAGGAAAATCTAAAGGCTTCCACCAATTTCTCCACCAATTGCTCCACTAATTGCTCCACCAAACACTCCACCAAACATGGCACCAAACAAGGCACCAAACACTCCACCAAACATGGCACCAAACAAGGCACAAAACACTCGACCAAACATGAAGTTTGACAAATTTTATATTTTTGAAAATGACTTTAGTAATTAAACATAACACAATTCCGAATTGTTCATCAATTTCGATCATGAAACCTTCCGAATTCGATATTATTTTATTATTCAAAGTTGTAGATATTTGAGTTTTCTTTAATCTGCAACTTGAATCACCTCAATTCGATGTCGGAGTAAAAGGTTATGCCCAAAATACGACAGTTGCGCAAAACTGGAATTTTCGAAACTGTACTTTGTGACGCGTATAGTAAATTTCCGTTTTCGCCATTTTTTGCTCTGGATTTAATCATTTTAGCCCCAATTTGATTCCATTAAGTCCCGATACTATATTTATCTGCAAAACACATCAAAACGTTCATCAAACCCGAGAAACTAAACAAAATATTAAGTAAAATGAGTGGGAAATAGTGATATAATTACCACTCATCACACCCCCAAACCTAACATTTTGCTAGTCCTCGAGCAAAACAATAAAATATAATATAATAATTAATTAAAATTATACTAAGCCACTTTCATATGGATCACGATTTCATTTAGCGTATGCAACAAGCCTTTAAACCCATAGACGTCCCTAGTGGACGAGTTGTAGTCTCGTGAGGGCTTACAGCAACGATATCCACAAACGTTTTATAAAAGTAAAAAGATAGTAAAACTAATGCAAACAAAAGCAAAAAGATAACAGAAAAGAGAATAAAGAAGTTAATGACTAAACAAGTGAAACTTCTACTCCAAATTAGTAGTTGTTTTATTTCTTTCTAAATTACCGAATAAGTATTCTCCGATTATTTTTACCATTCTCCATATACACAGCCAACAAATTATTAATCAACTCATTTTTCCCACAATAGTCACAAGTGTATTTGAAAAGAGAGTAATATTTTTGTCCTAAAGTTATATCAGAATTCACATCTTTTTGTAGCAATGGAATAATTTTTTTTTCTGATTTTTTCTTTGATTTTTGATTTTTTTATTTATATATAATATCTTTCATCTATGTCGCGAGCTTTGGCCAGTGACTCCTAAATCAGTTGGCTTTAGGGCACTAGGTGTTAAGACACCCCTACAGACTTAATTACTCAGACTTCAGATATATATATATTTGACAACATCTTCGATCCATGTAACGAGATTTGGGCCAGTGACTCCCAAACCAGTTGGCTTTAGGGCACTATGTGTTAAGACACCCTTACAGACTTAATAACTCGGATCTCGGACATTTTTTTTTACATTTTTTTTCTTTTTTTTATCCCATCGCTTTTTTAGATGCTTCCTTCAATTAAACTAGAGCACTGAATATTACAAACTTGTCAATTACTTCTCATGTCCGTATGTTACCATGCATGTTGATAATACCTGCCAATTGAACATATGAAAATTCATTTTAGTCAGTTTTATGGAGAATTCGCAAATTAAATAATTTAAAATGAAATAAACAAAAATTAACTTGTTTTGAAATAGGTTGAGATACGTATCAGGAGTGGAAATTCCTTATTCGGCTATCTCTTACACCAATTTCACCTGATTAATCAAGTTAAAAATACAAAAACACAAAATATATATATTTTTTTATTTTTGTAAAATTTTTCAATTTGTTTTTGAATTTTTTCTAAAAATTTTGGACTAAAAATAAAAACAACATAAAAACAAGATACTAGTCAACTATTCCCCACCCCCAAACTTAAATGAGACATTGTCCCCAATGTCTTAAAAAGTAGAACCTGAGTTTAGAAGATAGTACCTGAGTAGCTGAAATTAAAATGAAATCTAAAGGTTAAGATCCAGATTTATCCGACGCTTCTTACCACGATCATCATCAGACCATTTTATCTTCGAAATGATAGGGTCAATTTATGGTTCAAAGGCTAAGATTTGGTCAAGTAAATCATGGGAAGTTCTGGCAGTGAAGAGGAGTTCTTTTAAAGGTTTTGGCACAAACCCATTTCTCCGGGCATCATCAAGAAATACACACAGAAAATCATAAAATCCATCTGCGTTAAACAGTCCAATCAGTTTCTGGTGTATGTTCAAGTTCGCCCAAGATAATACTGTAAAAAATTTCTCCATTGTACCCAAGCCTCTTGGTAAAGCACTAAAAGCATCAACACTGTTAATCATTTCCACCAGTCGTTCAGACATACCTTGCACGATCAGTTCCTCTCTATTTGATGGTCCAATCAGATTCGCCTCTGCCAAGGGTTTTGGGATGATTCCCAAGACTTGACTGCCTTCTTCATGTACAGCCTTTGAAACAATCCCCATTTGTCCAAGATTGCCTCCTCCATATACTAGGTGCAAATTCCTTTCAGCTATGACTCGACCCAAATCTTGTGCTGCTGCTACATATTCTGGTTTCACACCAACACTAGTACCACAGAACACACAGATATTTACAACTCGTCTTCTTAAAGTGGCTTCCATTTGTTTGTATTTCTTTCTCAGCTCTGGATGCCTTCAAGTGTGCAATGATGAGTTGAATTTATAGAACCTGAAAAGGGTGAGTAATAATAGCACTAATATCTTCCAAATAATGATTGTTAGCTTAATCAATAAAATAAATCATGAAAGGTCAAAAAGTCTGAATCCTGTCGTCGAAAATAAAAAAAGAAAAGAAAATCAAAGCAATTTTTGAGGCAACAGAATTGTGTACGCAATACGCCACTCGTTTGGTATATAAATTCATTAGGATGTGTCTCAAGAATACATTCCTTACTCAACCATCACAAATGAATTAGCTCTCATCTTTGTGATTGCCAAACACCATTCCTTCTTGTTTTGCTTTGCCTTAAATGCTCTGTTTATGCCTTTCCCTGAAAATATCACACAAAATTAAAAATTCTACAACATGTATACACAAAATATGAAAACAGAAATTACAATAAAATGCAAGGGTTGCCTCCCTGCTAGCGCTAAATTTTTCGTCTTCAGCCAGACGTGACTGAAATCCATATGTTATGGAGGTTTCAGCGTGGTTTTGGATGTCCCAATAAAGACAATCCCGTGAGCATTACTTTTGAAGTGTCTCTTCCAACGGTAAAGTGGCAAAAAGAATTTTGTCTCATTCAGTGCTTGTGCCACCTTTTTAATCTTTTTCGCTCCAGTGGTTCCTGAAAAGAAAGAAAGAAAATCAGGAGGTCTCGTATGGTGCTTGACTTGGAATGGGAGTTCCATTCTGTCAAGCTTTTGGGCGATATATTTAATTTGTACTCCCCAAAGCAGTGATGTTTCTCTTGAATGTACGAGATCAACTTGGTCAGACTTTTGCTCATTCATTTGCTCTACTTCTTGCTCCACCTTTTCTTCACAAATGTATTTTAAAATTTCCTCATTCAGCTCTTCATCTATCATCTGTGAAATGCATGCTCCATAAGTGTCAACCTGAGGATGTAAAGAGATGTCTGATTTTATGTCTTCATCCTCTGATATGACTGAAATGATTGGTTCAGGTAGATCTTCTTCAAACATTTGTGCAATGGAAGCTCCAAGATCTTCATTTTGAGAATACAGAGTTTCATCCTCAATTTTTGTTGGCACAAACAGCTCTGCTTCTTCATCCTCGTCAGAGTCCGAATAATAAAAATCAAATAGAGACTTTGCTGGTTCGGGCTCCTGAACTGATACCTCTGGTTCTTGATATTGCTCAACCTCTTTCTTTGCTAAAGTGTCATCGTTAAATGCTTGGTACTCGAAGGCTTCATCAGTGTCATCTGAAAATGCTCCTTGAGGTACGTAGCTCTGGTTTTCTATTAATTGTCTCGCTTGATCTATCATTCTCTGTATGGATTCTGCTTGACTCTGAAATTGTGCATCAATTTGAGCTTCTCGTTCATTTAACCAATTTTTTAGCATGTGAATCAAATGATCTTCCTCTGATGGTTCTGGTTCTTGATAAAGATCGTAGGTGGATGGTGGATAAGATGGAGAATATGATGGTTCTGGGAAATATGTTGGTTCTTCATACCTTGAATGATTCTGATAATTATGCCACCCTGAAAGGTAAATGCATTGATTGCTAGGGTGGTTACTATCACATATCTCGCATCTCCCCATTGCGTTCTGTTGAGAAAATGTAATATTGCTTGGTTCTGACATCCACTGATAATTATTGGGCTGGACAACATGCCTCGGAAAACCGGACTGTTGCTCCTAGAATTGGGGTGTATCTTCTTCTAGTAAAGCTTGCAATCTTTCAATCTCCCAATAAAGATCCATGTCAACCACCTGAAAAATAAAAGAAAGAAATAAAAATTACAGATAAAAATAAAGAAAATTAGATACAAGTAAATTAGATAGCTTCAAAATTAATAACTCAAGAAAAATAAGTCCCCGGCAACGGCGCCAAAAACTTGACCGGTGCGTAATCACACGCGTATAACGCAAGCACACGTATCGTTCAAGTATTATAAAAATATCGATCCTATGAGGACTTAATTCCTATTGTTTTTATTAATTATTGATACTATTTATTTACAAGTATTTAATTAAGGGAGAAGAGAATAATTGCTTTTGGTTGGTTGAATTTGGATTTGCTTAAATAAAATAAACAAAAGAAAATAATAAGAAAAATAAATAAAAGACACAAAGATCTAGGGTTGTGATTTCACACAATATTATCCTAAAGATGAATTGATTCTCTTATATATGTGTAATAAGTCAGTTTGCTAACCTGGAACATGAAGATATGCAAAAGCCTCTGTCGATGGTCAGACGCAAATATCCAAATAACCCAATTAATCATATGTCTATGTTAACCAAATTACCTGAATTCAATAAGTTCAAGTTCCAAAAGTGGCTACCCCCGCCCGACAGGTATATGTCTATCCTGTAAGGAAATCTATTAAAGGGTTATCTATCCTCAAGGAAGATCGTTGGTTATTAAGTCTAAGGCTGAAACCTAAAATTCCTTTGTCAATTTTATTTTAAGTTTACCAAATCAATCTTATTAATGGCTAGTTAACAAGAAGCATTAAGCTTAAGACTCAATAAACAAACTAAAGAATTACCAATAATATAATTAAATCAATTATTAAGTATGTTAATATTGTGTTTTATCACTTCCCTAGAATAAAAATAAAATGTTGGGGGTTAGGGGATCCACTTTTACTAATTCTAATTTAGAAATCTCCCTTATTATAATACATAAATTATTTGTGATATTACCAACCGACTATATAGGTGGTATCCTCATTAAGTCAGATTTTAATTAAGTCCAACTGGCCATAAAGACGGTATCATTATTTGTCCATAAACCAGCCATATATGCTGTAATTATCTGTCACCTAAAGACCGGCCATATAGGCGGTGTCACATTATGTCAAATAAATAAAACCAGCCATTAAGGCGGTAAACCTTTAATGTTAAATTATAATTTCCATATTATAATTAAGGGAGATTAATCTAAACTAAAATAGTAAAAGCTTCACCCTTCCCCCAGTGGAAATCTAACTTCTAAACATAAAAGAAAAGAAAAGAAAAGAAACTACTACAATTGCTGAAAATAAAAATACATAAATTAAATACTAAAAAATAAATACAAACAAGATGCAATCCTTAAATTCCTTACAAAAACCTAAGGAAAGCATGAGAATTCCAAATGAAATGGCTTAGTATTTATAGGAAAATATAAAGGCTTCCCCCAATTGCTCCACCAATTGCTCCACTAATTGCTCCACCAAACACTCCACAAAACACTCCACCAAACACTACACCAACATGGCACCAAATGAGGCCCCAAACAAGGCACAAAACACTCCACCAAACATGCTTGCATGTTTGGTGGAAGTTTGACAAATTTTATATTTTTGAAAATGAATTTAGTAATTAAACATAACATAATTTCGAATTGTTCATCAATATTGGTCATGAAACCTTCAGAATTCGAAATTATTTTGTTCTTCAACGTTGTAGATCTGTGAGTGTTCTTTAATCTACAACTTGAATCACCTCAATCCGATATCATAGTAAAAGGTTATGCCCAAAATACGACAGTTGCGCAAAATTGGAATTTCCGAAACTGTACTTCGTGATGCGTATGGTAAATTTCCGTTTTCGCCATTTTTTGCTCCGGATTTCATCGTTTTAGCCCCGATTTGATTCCATTAAGTCCCAATACTTTATTTATCTACAAAACACATCAAAACACCTCAAAACGATCATCAAACCCGAGAAACTAAACAAAATATTAAGTAAAATAAGTGGGAAATAATGATATAATTACCACTAATCATTCGGCCGGTTCCCACCTCACTAGAACCGGAAGCAGACCGAAAAAATTAGTTCCTTAATTTTAGAACCAGAACTGACCCTAAAGGAATTGATTTCGGTTCCGGAATAGAAAAATCGGTCCAGTTCTTTAGGATTCCGGGTAGAACCGGAACCGATACTCACCCCTACATATAGGATCTGACCCAGATAGAAATGAATTTCTTATAATATCCGTTAAATAAAGAAATTCATTTTAATCTACTAGATGGTCATATATTGATTGATCTGAATCCTGAGTGTACTGCGAACTCCTGCATGGCATGCCATATCCCTCTAGAACAGCCGAATATCTCGCATAATGCAGTCCATATTTTGAAGTTTCTCTTAGATACCTCAAAACTCTTACTATGGCTTTTCAGTGGTTATGTCCTGGATTACTCGTATATCTGCTAAGCCTATTTACAGCTTGAGCGATATCAGGTCGTGTGCAATTCGTGAGATACATAAGACTTCCGATGATTCTTGAATACTCTAATTGCGATACGCTTGAGCCAATATTATTTGATAGATGAAGAGTTAGGTCCACATGGGTTCTAGCCACATTTAGATCCCCTTTGCTATATTTCTCAAGTATCTTCTCAATATAATGAGTCTGAGATAATATATATCTGTCTGATGTCCTAGAAATCTTAATTCCTAGGATTACATCAGCTACTCTCAAATCTTTTATATCAAATTTGTTGGATAATACGTTTTTGGTAGACTAAATAATTTCATGATTACTACCAATTATCAGCATATCGTCTACATAAAGACACACAATGACATATCATTTTTGAGTTGATTTGGTGTACACACACTTATCACACTCATTGGTTTTGAACCCACTTGACAACATTTCTTTGTCAAATTTCTCATGCCATTGTTTAGGTGCTTGTTTTAATCCATACAAGGATTTTACAAGTTTGCACAACTTCTGGTTGTTCCATGTAAATCTCTTCATCCAATTCACCATTCAAGAATGTCATCTTTACATCCATTTGATGTATTTCAAGACCAAACATAGTTGTTATGGCTATGAGCATTCTTATCGATGTGATACGAGTCACTGGTGAATAAGTGTCAAAGTAATCAAGGTATTCCTTTTGTCTATAACCTTTTATGACATGTCTTACCTTGTATTTATCTATTGATCCATACGTTTTCATCTTTTGTTTGAATATCCATTTGTAGCCCAGTGGCTTACAACCTGGAGGAAGATCAACCAACTCCCAAGTATGGTTCTGTAGGATGGAATCAATCTCACTGTTGATAGCCTTTTTCCACAGAGGTGCCTCCGGAGAAGTCATAGCTTCTTTATAGCTTTGAGGTTCATTTTCTAACAAGTATGTCAGAAAGTCGGGACCAAACGACTTAGACGTTCTAGCTCTTTTGCTACGTCTAGGTTCGATTGTCTCAACGTTTGCACGTTGAAGTGATTCTTGGTCAACCTGATCACTGTCTTTGACAGTATCAATCGTTCTTTTGAGAGACTATGTTCTTTGTCTTTCTTACAAGGAAACGTGTCTTTAAAAAATATGGCATTCCTTGACTCAATTATCATACTCGGATTGATGTCAGGAATCTCAGACTTGTGTACCAAGAATCGATACGCACTAGTGTTGCGAGCATATCCAATGAATATACAGTCAACAGTTTTGGGTCATATTCTAACCTTCTTAGGTTTAGGAACCATCACTTTGGCAAGACACCCCCACACTTTTAGGTATTTGTAGAAAGATACATGACCTTTCCACAACTCATATGGTGTCTTGTCCAATCTTCTATGAGGAAGCTTGTTTAGAACGTAGTTTGCAGAAAGCAAGGCTTCCCCCACAAGTTTTGGGGTAAACCAGAACTTGTCAATGGCCTTCATCATTTCCTTCAACGTTCAGTTTTTGCGCTCAGCAATCCCATTTTGTTGAGGAGAATAAAGAGCAGTGGTTTCGTGAATAATTCCGTGCACAGAACAATATTCACCGAATGGTGAAACATATTCACCACCTTTATCACTCCTGATTCTTTTGATTTTCTTGCCAAGTTGATTTTCAACTTCATTCTTATAGTGTATAAAGCTCTCAATAGCTTCATCTTTGCTCCTCAGCAAATACACATAACAGAATCTTGTGCTATCATCGATAAAAGTGACAAAGTACTTTTTACCGCCTCTTGATTGCACAATATTCATATCACACACATCAGTGTGTACAAGTTCTAAGGGCTTAGAACTGCGTTCTATGGACTAAAATGATGTTTTATGCATTTTTGCTTCAACACAAGCCTCACACTTATGTTGGCTATCAATTGAAAATTTAGGTATAAGGTCCATGTTAATTAATTTACGCATTGTATCATAATTAACATGTCCTAATCTCCCATGCCATACATTTTGTGAATCAATAATATAAGCAGAAGTACTAGCTTTATTAATAGCACGATTGACAGTCATTACATTGATTTTGAAAAGGCCCTCCGTGAGGTATCATTTTCCTACATACACATCATTTTTAGTCATTATAAACTTTTCAGAAACAAATACAAGCTTAAAACCAGCCTTGCTAAGGAGAGAGCCTGAGACCAAGTTCTTTCGAATATCTAGAACATGCAATACATTCTTCAATGTAAGCTCACTTCCGGATGTCATCTTCAGAACCACTATGCCTTGTCTAACCACTCTAGAGGTAGACGAGTTTCCCATTGTCAGATGATCACCGCCATCGACCTTCTGATACAAGGAAAACATCTTGCTATCTGCACAGATATGACGAGTAGCCCCAGTGTCTACCCACCATTCTCTCGGATTCCCAACCAAGTTGGCATCAGTTACCACTGCTGATAGGTTCATCTATGAGATCTCATCAGTCAGCTGCTCATCTTCAGTGACATGGGCCTCATTTTTCTTTTTCTTGCCATTGTCCTCAGACTTTTTGTTTCTGCAGTCCTTTGACATATGACCGCTCTTTCCACAGTTGTAGCACTTCCCTTTGAACTTCTTATTCACTTGGGAAGAACCAGCTCCCCTGTTCTTTCTATTCTTGCTACCCTTTACACCCTCAATGATGTTGGCCTTAGACTCCATAGTCTTGTAGCTGGCCTTCTCGGACATCCTGTTGTCCTTCTTGATTCTCAATCGAACTCCAAGGTCTTCAAGGCTCATCTGCTTCTTCTTGTGTTTCAGATAGCTCCTGAAGTCCTTCCATGATGGAGGCAACTTTTCAGTTATAGTGGCAACCTGAAACGTCTCACAGAGTTTCATACCTTCATCCAATATTTCATGAATGATCAACTGCAGTTCACCCAACTGAGACATTACTGTTCTTGAATCTACTATCTTGTAGTCCAGGAACCTACCCACGACAAACTTCTTTTGTCCGGCATCCTTGTTTTTATATTTCTTGTCGAGAGATTCCCAAAGAACCTTCGCAGAAACTATACCTTGGTACACATTGTACAAGGTATTGTCAAGTCCACCCAAAAGGTAGTTCTTGTACAAGAAGTCGCCAGACGACCATGTCTCTTCCAGCAGTTGTTTGGCTATTTCCGACTCACCCTCCACAGGTTTAGGAGGATCTTTGAAGTATTTAGCCAAATGCAGAGTTGTCAGGTAGAACATCATTTTGTTCTGCCAGTGTTTAAAGTTTGCCCCACCAAACTTCTCCTGTTTTTCTCCAGTAGAGACCGGTATTGTGATGGACACCGACTTGGTTCGGCTTAATATATCATCTGCGGCAACGAGAGTGCAACTTCGGGTTTTTAATGGAAGAACCCGGAGTTAATAATTCAGAATATTTAATTAAGAGCTTAATTACTATTTCGAGATTATTGGAGCTCGGAACCGTAGGTCCATTTGGTCCCCGTGCTAGCTCAATATACTATAGCGGATTTAGTATAATTGGATACTAAATCCGCTATAGTATATTGAGCTAGCACGGGGACCAAATGGACAAAAAAAAGGATAGTCCAATTATATACTCACATATGTATAAATATTATTCATATGATTAATAATATTATTTATCACACTTATGACTATATATTAAAAGTTAATACATGGTTTATATAATAAATGATTATATGATAATTGTTTATTATTATTATTAAATTATATTTGATATAATTTAAATGAAGGCTAAAGTTGGAATTTCATATTTATGGGTTTTGGAAACCTTTGGCATTATTTTGGTAGTTAATTCATTTAAATGGATATTTACTATTCAAATTTGTAACATATATTTGCTTAAAGGTAAGTAAATGAGTTGTTACAAAATTAAATGAAAAATTAACTATTATAGCATGTAATGGCCAAAATTTTCAAGCTTGGGAGGGGAATAGTTGTTTTATTTTTGGAAACAATTTACCCTAAGTATAAAAGAAAATGTTATTTTTATTTTTGCCTAATCTCTAATTCTTGCAACCCTAGCCTCCTTCTTCTTCTTCACCATTCTCTCAAAAGTTGAGAAACACTATTGAAGAACAAAAAAAAAGAAAAAGAAAAATATTATTATGTGACAATAATCTCTAAAGAGTTTAGGGATTCATTTAGTGAGTGTAGCCCACACTACTTTCCGTTGGTTGTGAGACATAGCTCGGAAGATCGATTGGTGGATCTCTAATTGTATTTGGAAAAGTGACACACATTTGTAAGTTTGATTTCTTAAAAGCATTGATGCGTGTGTTTGCGTGAAATAAGAGCAGCTCACGAATTGAACATCATCAAAACCAATATTATTATTTCATTCTGCAACGCATGCATTGTGGTAAGATTTGTGTCATTAAACAGTAGAATAACATGCAAACAAACAGATCACAACCAAGAATACTAACCAATATATGCAAAACCCTAAAACTTGAAGTTTGAAGAAAACCTGGAAATTATAAGAACGAATCCAAGTCGAGATCTCTCTGTCCTTAAGAACTTATTAGCCTCCATCTCTGGTGCTTACGGATTCGAAATGGCCAATGTTCTCCCAGGATTCCTTGGATGCTTATTGTTCAAGGAGCACTCCTTAACAAGTGTTTGAACTAGGAAATTGGTGGAAATCTCTTTCAAACAATGGAAAAAATGTGACTCTAAAATTCAGATGTTACTGTATATTTCTAAAATTGGACATAGTGCCTATTTTATAAGGCAATGAAGGTTCCCAATAGGGCACCCATTGGGTTGGGGTGCAACCATCCAAAGGGTTGTACCCCTCCCATGCACCCTTCCCATCCAAAAGACATATTCATCTTTTAAATAATATTAGAAGAATTTCCAACATGCATGTGTGAAGGTTGATGCGTGACTGAAGGAAACTGATCAAACCAGATTTGTGATCTGCGCCTAGGACGTGGGCGACACTGCATGGGAGATCAAGGGTCTTTGTATTTTATGGATCGTGTGTTACGAGCAATAGATAAAATTTTGGAATGTTCGGATCTGGGATTTTTGGGTGGAAAAATTTTGGATATATATGAGGAGGGCAGAAAATATTTTCAAGGTCGATCCCGGGTGCCTTAGCCTTTTTCGCTGTGCGGGGAAAGCGTTTCCTAATAAAAATACTTAGTAGAAAATAGTTTCATACAATATCAAACAAACCAAAAAAAGATTAAGGAATTTAAATCTAAAGATGCCCTCCCACTATTTAATATAATACCGTAATCCCCAAATTGAATACAAATAATTCAACAATCAAATTAAATTCATTAGTGAGAAGTGGACCCATGAATATATTTCGGCTCACAGCTTTGGCACGTTCTCGCCTACGTATATTCATTAGGTAGACAACCCATTGTCAATCACACACCTGTGACTCCTAAGTTTCCGTCCTGACCGTTTCTCATTGTGAAACGTTTGGCACATTCATAAGGAGGCGTATCAAGGCTTTACATGTCAATGATAAATTCAAGGTACTTATGTAGTCCTAGCAACTTTGGCACATTCAGGATTTCCAATTTCGCTTGAATATATCTAATTCCAAATATATATCGGAGCAAATAAATTCTCATCGACTATACCTTTACAGATTTGGCACATTCTCGGATATAGTCGCATAAATTTATTTACAATCGTATTGACAAGATGGACCTAGAAATATGTATCCTCACACACGTTACTATATAAGTATTATCAATTAGGAATTTTTCACAAATTGTCTGTAACATCCCAGTAATTCTGATGACTACTATATTATACATTGTATAATACATGTTATAAATCATGCTCAAGTATGTATGCACTTGTGGAATCACATTTCGGACCTTCGATGAATCCTTTTCAGTTTCAATACGAAATTTATTTCTGGTTCTACTTCCAACAACCTTTAGTATTTGGGCCATAATATTTTCATACAATCTTCAATTTTTATGAATTTTATAGCTTCAGAAAATAAGACTGAGTCCTACAACTTCCGTGTTAGATATTTTTCCAAATTCAAATTAGAAGCAAATAAAAAATCGTGATTACCGTGGCTGTATAGTAAATTTCAAGAATGGCTTAGACTGAGTGATGTGGCATAATCTTAGCCACTCATTTTAAACAAAAAACCCAGCCCTCTTCTTATAAATATGGGACTATTCATTCATCTCTCTCACTTCTCAAAAAACGTGAGCAAGTATTAAGAAGTTCTCTCAATTTTTCTCTCCTCCTCACACCATTTTGAAGTAACAAGTGATGATTCCAAACACATCTCATGCAAAGTAAGTTCTTTATTCTCTTTCCCTCCTCTAATCTCAGTTTTGAGCTTGAAATCTAAAGCCCCAAATTGTCATTCATGAACCCTCGTTCCTGACTTTTGTTTTTTTAGCTTAATGTAGTGATTACTAAGCATATTCATACATTGTATGATCTTATACACATGGATTAAGCATGATTGTGTTGAATGCCCAAGTTTCCCAATTTAGAGGGGGCTGACCAAAGGACGATAAGGGAGTGGAGTTGATGTTTTAGTTGAATTTTGATGAAAAATAATGTGGTGTAATCAAGCCTTAGTCAATTATAGGTGGATGGATTACACTTTATGGTTAAATGATTCTATATAATTCTATGTGTTTGATTGATGATATGGAATGAGTTTAGGTTAATTTGAACTAAAGTTTGGATGATAGTGTTGGTGATTGCTTTGAGCATTATCCTTGAGGAGTTTGTGCTTGGCCCTGAAATCAAGTGTACGTCACGACACCAATGGGCTAACATCACGACACATAACAAGGGGAGGCTTTCTGCCTCGGGTCAGGTCGTGTGAGCGACGCAGATCATGAGAATGCTCTATATCTTGGGTTAGGTCGTGTGAGCGACACAGATCATGAGAATGCTCGTCGCCTCGGGTTAGGTCGTGTGAGTGACGCGGATCATAAGAATGCTCTCCGCCTCGGGTAAGGTCGTGTAAGGGATGCAGATCATGAGAATGCTCTCCCCCTTGGGGGCAGGTCGTGTGAGCAACGCAGATCATGAGGATGCTCTCCGCATCGGGTCAAGTTGTGTGAGCGACGCAGATCATGAGAATTCTCTCCGCCTCGGGTCAGGTCGTGTGAATGATGCAGATCAGGAGGATATTCTCCACCTCGGGTTAGGTCATGTGAGCGACATGGATAATAAGGATGCTCTCTGCCTCGAGTCTGATCATGTGGGAGTCGTGACGCGCAACACTTGACGTTGCTACGCGTAACAAGCATATGCTCTATACCCCAGGTCTGACCTAGTAGGAGTCGGGACGTGTAACGTTTGGCATCGGGATGCATATCCATTTTTCAGTATCAGTTTTAGCCCATTTCAATTTCATCCTAGAATGCTAAAGGGCATCCTAAGGGTTTAGTATCAGCATACATACACGTATTATGGCATGTCACAACAGAATACATCATATAATGATAATAGTTTCGAAACATATTCACGACTTATGTACTGATTAAGTTAATAAATTGTAGATTATCGGCATGAACCGCAATCTTCCTTGACAAAATGGAATAATGTCAGCTAGATTCTAAATCAATGAGTGGACCTTTATTTTTCAAGTTGATATTACTTATTTGTTTTTGATTCGAGATTTACTTTTTAGTAATTTAGGGCATTATCCAAGTTTATTTCTAGTTACTTTATGAATAAGAATGTTTGAGAAAGTTTTGATTTTAAAAGCTTGGATTTGTGATTTTTGGAGGCATGAGGGAAAAACCCACCTCAGATGTGACTTGTGGAATTGACGGTTATTGGAATTGACGGTTATAAACTTGTGCACATGTAGAACAGGACCAGGGGGAGGACGATACGTAACGCCCCTAGATCCTAGTTTAGGGCTAAGGGACGTCGATATGTAACGCCCATAGACCCTAGATTCAGGGACATGATGATGGCATGCATTGGGAGACGACGATATGTACCGCCCCAATACTAGCGAGACGTAATGCCCCAAGACCACTAGTTAGGCGTATGAGGGGACGACGATACATAACGCCCCCATACGTCAGGTTTTCTACAGATTCTCAGAGATACGGTTTTTAAAAAGAATAGTTTCATGAAAAAATTTAGAAAGAGTTCAGTTTTACAGTAGATCTCAGAGTTTTACAGACAGAAAGGATTTCTAGAAATATTTCACAGAAATGAGTTTTCAGAAAAGATGTTTTCACACATAATAGTTTTATGAATGAGTTTTCAGAAAATATCAATTTTCCTTGAGATGATTTTGGATTTCAGAAAAATGAATGTTTCACAAAGTATTTCAGTTTTCGTTTTAAACTGTCCAGTCACTAGGTCATTCAAATGATCTAACCCCCCCCACTCCCAGTTTTTATGTTTTGCAGGTATACCTAGAGGACGAGCTCTAGAGGATGGATACTGATGAAAGTCACTAGGGTGTTTAGGTCCATGATGTCAAGTCAGAGACACAGTTCAGTCAGAGTCGAAATAAAGTTGCATGCATGCATAAGTATTGTCTAAGTCATTATAATATGTTAAAATTGTCCATTAACAAAGTTATAAAGTGAAGTATTATTGTGTACACAGATATAAGTATTAGAATGCATTTTAGGTTATTGAGTTAGGCTATGGTCCCTATTCATGAGTTGTGTTTGAGATGGGATTAGCAGTACTGTTCATAGTCAGATAGTCAAAGGCTCAGAGAGATAGGTCGGCTTATCCCCTGCCGGTAGCATCTCCGAAAGGGGGATGTTACATTGTCAAACAATTCAAAAGTGATTACATTATTATAACATGCACATGAAAACATTAAATTGGATTAAATATCACATACCAAGTATGAAACTTGTAATGGATGTAGGATCAGACCTGCTAATACCAATTTTGTTGGGGTTTTCGCTACGGTAGCGCAGTTTAGGCGAAGTCATAATTTTAAAAATTTTAAACTTACTGAATAAATTATTCAGTATCATATATCAATTATTTATTCATATTTCACATAAACATATTGTTCGTTATCAAGTAACAACATTATAAATTAAGAAAATACTACGAAAGTTTTACGAAAATAATTTTCTGTAAAATAGCGTGAAATGAGTTTTCGATCGAATCGAACAATCAATACCCCACAGGCACTACCTTGGTAAGTCAAGCATTATTCGGTAATTCCATGGGCTGTCCGAGCAGTTACCAGTTCACTCTTTCGTCAGTCCACACCCGGTAAAACCATTTTCACCATTCTCGCATATTTTTACTTTGAAATAATATCCGGAAATTATTCCAACACCCAATACTTATCCAATATATCCAAACATCATATTTTTCAATACCAAAATTTTGATTTGCTAGATCTGATATGGAAAAAAAAAATTAATTTTTCTTCCCAAAAATCAAATTTTCTCAACATTAATCAAATTAATCTTTACACCAATCAAAGCCATAACACAACCTAGAAACTTCTAGGCATAACAAGAGTGGTTATTACACTCTAGAATGGAAACACATTATCATATGACTGTAGGAAATAATTTCTCATGCAGGGGAAGCGTGTTAGGCATCGGGATCGACCTTGATTTTTTTTTTTGCCTTTGCCCTTCTTAGAAGAAACTGTCCAGCTTCTTTAGAGTTATTTTGCTCTTATTTTTAATGATTTTTCCAGCCCCGTACATCATATAAACTGGACTATTTTTCACACTGAAAACACCATTTACACTCGCATAATTCACTGTTTTGTTCCGTCTATTCACTGATAACTCTGCAATGTGCATGATGTTTTTGGTACTCCAAAAAAGACCTGAAATGTCCACAATTCATCCCTATGTGTTTCCAAATTTTCTGGGCTACACTGCAACACAAACCGTGCCCCAAATCAAGCTATAAGGGGCGACAATGAGAAGATTTTTTTGCTTACTATTGAGAACAACAAGAAAAAGAAAATGATGATTTATTGTTGAGTTCCAAAAGGTCTTCCGTGTTATGACTCGTCACCAACAAAATTTAGAGTGGCCTATGCTCATAAAATTATTCTCTAAATAATTTAGAGATTAAAAGTCACACACAACATTTTTTCTTTTATTTTTCTTTCTAACACTTGAGAAAAAGAGAAGAACTATGAAGCTAGGGTTATGAAAAATTAGATTCCTCAAAAAATGAAAACAACTTTTCATTATATACTTAGGGTTTTGTTAGATTAATTTGTAGCTAAAGTTAAAAAATCATCCCCAAAACCCTTAGCAAAATTCGGCCATATGCATTCTTGTAACATCCAAATTCAATTTTTGGTTTATTGTATCATGAATACATTGGTAAGTTAGAAGACCAAAAACTAACTTCCATTTGTCACAATTCAAAATTTATAACGACTCGAAATTTCATAACTCAACTAGAGTAGTAACTTGGTGACTTAGATAAAGTTTTTTCCCAAGCATTAGCGAAAATTCTAGAGATGACTTAGTGGGCCCAACCCTCATTTAAGCCCAACTAATTTTACTACATATGTAGGCCTAAGTGAAAGAATTAAAATAAGAAAAGCCCAAGTAAAAGCCCAATGCCTTCCATTTCTCTAGAAAATTTCAAAATTTTCGAGATTTTGCTTAGAATTTAAAATGAAAGACTAAAAAAGAGAAAAGAAAAACAAATCCCTCACATTCACCGATCCTAGCCGAGTGGTTACGCCCAAAAAGCACTTGTGATTATCGCAGTATAGTTGGGGTGTTGATTCCTCATAGACATGGTTACAAGGAACTAATTTACTTAAATAAAATCGTTAGCAATAACTTAATGAAAATAGATAAATTGATTTGGTGATGTAAAATAAATATTATGAAAAATATTTAGAAATTATCAGTAGAGAGAAGCAACAAAGCGTTAGGAATCCCTCTTGTATCAACTTCTTATATTCAGTTATTGATTCATTTTATTACTCAATTGAAGGTTTCATATCCCAAACCAACAATCGAAAGATATTCAATTCAAAACATATTAAGTTCTAAGGTAATCGATGAATTACTTTCTTAATATTAACAGGACTCAAAGTTATCATTATGACCTATCTAACGTCGACAATATACTCACATGTAAAACTGCAGCGGAAAAATTAACGCATAAAATAACTTTATCAGTCACAACTGGGTTCCCCAATCACACATAGAAGAAGCATGACTATTCATATATACAAGTTGGTAAAACACAATCTCTGGATTATAAATCAAAAGATAATAAAGAACAATGAATCATCAATTGTATTAAACATTAAAAAGCATTCAAAAATCAACAACATGAATATCAGAGTTTAAATACAAGAGTTCATCCTTAGCTTTGCCTATGAAATTAGTTCTCCATAGAAGAAAGAAACATAGCCTGAAGAGATTGCAGCAGTATTCTGTCTGGCATGAAGTTTCTTCGTTCTTCAATCTCAAATATGTTTTTAATCTTTTTGTGTGTTTCTCCTCTGTTCTCTCTCTTTTTCTCTCTGTTTTTAGGGTTACAGACGAGCTTGGGTATTTATAGAGGGGTCCTAGAGTCCTTATTTGTAAAAAAAAAAAGAACTAAGCAAAACCCTGGAAAATGTGCTCATCGCGACATGCGTCTTGGATTACAGGATAATGATTCATGTGTTTCTGCTCGTTTCCTGCGTGCTTTCAATGTGTCCGTAAGGTCCCGAAACACGTACAATTACTCCAATATCCATATTTCATTGCTTCCTAATAACAAAGCACAAAATAAACTATAATTAAGATTAAACACATGATAATCAAACCGAATTAGTGATTTTCAAAGTACATTTTCATGCACGTATCACAACCCCAACCAGCTTATTGCTAGTCCATAGTAATTCAAGCGCAAAAAGAAACTAAAAACTAAACTGAATAAATAAATAAAAACTATCTAAGCCACTTTCGTAGGGATCGCGATTGCATTTAGCATATGCAACAAGCCTTTAAACCCCTATTATTGTCTTCAAAGAATGCCTAGTAGTGAAATCAGAGAACTTTCAAAGTACTCAATGTAACTCGAATCCAAGTCCTTGAATAAATCATCTAAGCCAGACTCACAGTGTGTGTGTAAAAGTTCATTCACAACTTGATTCCTAGGTAAGCCAACTTAATGATTTCGTTTAAAAATTGGGATTCGATTGGTCAAACCAACCTAGATATCTCAATTATGCTATGTAATTGCCTTTTTGTGCTCAGTATGGTATGATTGTTTTTCTTTCTTTTCATGTCTCATTTTTTTTTTCTTTTTGAACGTTTTTTTTTCAACACACCTACCCTTTAAGGTAGCATTTCTCCTCATGGTGGTCCTAACACTCGCCCATAGGTAGCTTCACGCTTATTAGTTATAAGTGGTTTAATTTCCTTCTTTTGAGACTATTTTTAAAAAAAAATTAACCGTACCATACATTATAACACTAGCAAATCAGAATAGATATCTAAGCAAACGGTCATTCATTGACATGCAATTTCTTTAACTAATCACCTTGCCAACTACCTAGGTTTTTACTGCTAAAAACCTATAGTTAAGTGCTTACGAGTCTAACCTAGATCAACTCCTCAAGGTATCAAATAAAAGTACATTAAAGAACTTATCGTTTCTAAGATTTCATCCTAAAGTAAACAATATCATCATTGGACTTATGCTTTACTATCAAGGACTAAAAACAAATAATTTTTTTATAACAGGTATTATCACTACATGCATACACCCCCAAACTTAAAACTTGCATTGTCCTCAATGTAAGATAAATATAAAGAAAAAAGAGTGAGGTACAACACTACCAGACATGGAGTTGATCAGGCTCCTGCTGGTGAGACTTTGGTTGTGTGAGATGTGTGGGTAGCGTTAACACCTGTAAAAATACTCATGCAAATAATAAACATGTAATTATCATACAATAAAATAAAATTAAAGAAAATAAAGTAAAATAAAATAAATAAAATAAATGCAGATGCAATGGTTGCCTCCCTGCTAGCACTAAGTTTAACATCTTCAGCCAGACGTAACCACCCAAGTTGTCATGGTGGCTTCCATGTAGCGAACTGATTAAGACATGAGAAAGAATTTATGGCTTGCTGCGGCAGTTTATCCATGGATCCCCCAGGGTCTGGAGATTATTGGAATTTTTGGCTGCCTATATGGAAAATTTGGCTCAACCTCATTTTTAATTTCCCAGGGATCATCTTCAAGTGAGTATTAACCCTTCTTTTCCTTTTTTTTACGCTTTGTTGGTATCAGTTCCAGTTCAGGAGGGTTAGATTCATGTTGTGCAAAGGATGTTTCTGGTAAGACTATGTCTAGCAGGTATGTGTAATGACACTCGTTATCATCTCGTGGTTGTTTCTCAACATGAAAGATATTCACCGCTAGTGTCATATTCCCAAATGATAACTTCATGAGACCGTTCCTACAATTGATAATGGCATTAGCTGTAGCAAGAAAAGGTCTACCAAAGATAAGTGGATTTTTTGACTCAGTGTCAACCACAGACTGCATGTCTAAAATCAGAAAATCAACATGGTAGTAGAATTTATCAATTTGAAGTAAAACATCCTCAACTAATCACCGTGGTGTTCTGGTAGATCGGTCAGCTATCTGTAAAACCACTTATGCAGGTTTAATCTCTCCAAGTCCTAACTACTTATAGATAAAATATGGCATAAGATTAACACTAGCACCTAAATCTAATAAAGCTTGACCAAACTCATATGTGCCAATGTGGCAAGTAATGGTGGGACATCCTGGATCTTTATATTTTGGTGGAGTCATATGCTCAATTACTGCATTTGCTTGCTCTGTTAGAAATGCAGTCTTCTTCACATGATGCTTTGTTTTTATGGTGCAGAGATCCTTCAAAACCTTCGCATAAGTGGGAACTTATTTTATCACATATAATATATGATGTTAATTCTTACATGCTTTAAATGTTCTAGGATCTCACCATTTGGGTCTGTAGCTCTCGTATTAGGCCTAAGAGCTTGAGGGAAATGTACTCTAACTGGAAAATATGTTACTCGATCTTCCTGATGGGTATTTGCATTATTATCCTTAGTGGCTCATATAATGTTGGAAGTGTTATGCACACATATCTCTTTACCACTCCTAGTGATTATAGCATTAACAACTTTTACATTGGCGGCTTCATGATTAGCCTGTGCCATGTGCTTCCCTTGTGGATTTGGTTAAGTCTAAGATGAGAATTTTTCTTGTTCTTGCACACTTAGGACATTAGTCAACTTAGAGACTTGACTTTTAATCTCCTTATTGTTTTCAACTACCTGAGCTATCAATGACTCAAAGCTTTGATTGGTTTTACTCTGGGCTTCTATAAATATATGCACAGTGTCCTCTAAAGAGTTTCTAGGAATGGTCGGTGTGTGGTACTGGGGAGCACTGTGACTTTTAGGATGTGGTGTCTGACCAGGCTGATGAGACTCATGTTTCCAACTAAAATTAAGATGGTTCCACCAACTAGGATTATATGTGTCCGAATAAGGTGTATAAGTCTTTTTGTACATCCCTAAGGTGTTGCATTGTTCCTCATATGTTTCCTTCATCTCACCATATATAGGACACTCTGGGGCTAGATGGTCAATCCCCTTACATACAAAACATACCCCTTGGGGTTCTAACTGGGTTATCGTATGTATAATCTTGATATATTTGGCTTTTAAGGCTCGTAACTCTCTAGTTAATAGCTCAACTTGGGCCTTAAGATTATCATCTTCCCTAAAGTGGTGTATGCCTTTGTTAGAAGGAGTGAGGTGTGTCCTATCAGTGTTATCCATGGCATTAGGTTCAATCCAAGTGTGAGATTTCTCGACTAGGTCATTCAAGTACTATAATACCTCATCAGGGTCCTTCAGTATAAACTCACCATTGCATATTATCTCAATGAATTGGCGCTCTCTAGGGGTTAAACCGTCATAAAAGTAACTCACTAAGCGCCAACTCTCATACCAATGGTGAGGACAACTAGCTAACATCTCCTTAAACCTCTCCCACATTTGATAAAGAGTTTCACTGTCTTTCTGGGAGAAGGTAGAGATATGTCTTTTCAAGGCATTAGTCTTATGGTGTGGGAAGTATTTATTAAAGAATGCATGTGTCATCTCACCTCATGATCCTATTGACCGAGGTCATAAAGAATACAATCAGCTCTTAGATATATCTAAGGGCAAAAGAGAAGAACTTAAGTCTAATTGTGTCTGTAGTGCCAAATCGGTCATGGAAAGTTGCTACAACTACTCCAAACTCTCTAATGTGCACATAACGGTTCTAGTTCTCCAAACCTTGAAAGGTTTGGAGATACTGTATCATCCCAAGTTTAAATTCTATATATGGTGCATTAGGAGGAAACATGATGCATGATGGTGTAGTTGTGCGAGTGGGATGGATGTACTCCTCAAGAGTCCTAATAGGTGGTCTCTCGTACTCACTCATAGTATGTGTGCTAGATGTAGATGGTGTGGAAAAAATATTGTCAAATAAACTTTCTGAATCTGAGTTTTTTTCTTCAATCCTAACAAATCTACCAAACTGATCCCTACGTGTAGGCATGCTATTAAACACGAGTAAAACTAGAAACAAAAATAAAAAAGAATCAACTAAAAATAAATAAATAAGAAAATCAAAACTAAAATTAAAACTGAGATAAAATAAATAAATAATAAAAAAATGGAACGAAGTTACTAAGCAAACCTGCTCATTTTGCTTGTAAATCGTCTCCCCGACAACGGCGCCAAAATTTGGTTACGCCCAAAAAGTACTTACAGTTATCGCAGTATAGTTGGGGTGTCGATTCCTCAGAGAGATGGTTACAAGGAACTAATTTACTTAAACAAAACGTTAGCAATAACTTAATGAAAATAGATAAATTGAATTGGTTATGTAAAATAAAGATTATGAAAAATATTTAGAAATTATCATTAGAGAGAAGCAGCAAAGCGTCAGAAATCCCTCTTGTATCAACTTCATATATTCACTTATTGATTCCTTTTATTACTCAATTGAAGGTTTCACATCCCAAACCAATAATCAGAAGATATTCAATTCAAAACATATTAAGTTCTGAGGTAATCGATGAATTACTTTATCTATGTTAACAGCACTCAAAGTTATCGTTATGACCTATCTAACGTCGACAATATACCCACAAATAATACTACAGTAGAAGATTAACTTATAAAACAAATTTATCAGTCACAACTGGGTTCCCTAATCACACATAGAAGAAGCATGACTATTCCTATATGCAAGTTGGTAAAACACAATCTCTGGATTATAAATCAAAAGATAATAAAGAACAATGAATAATTAATTGTATTAAATATTAAAAATAATTCAGAAATCAACAATATGAATATCAGAGTTTAAATACAAGAGTTTATCCTTAGCTTTGCATAGGAGATTGGTTCTCCATAGAAGAAAGAGACATAGCCTGAAGAGATTGCAGCAGCATCCTGTCTGGCATGAAGTTTCTTCGTTCTTCAATCTCAAATATGTTTTTAATCTTTTTGTGTGTTTCTCCTCTGTTCTCTCTGTCTTTCTCTCTGTTTTTAGGGTTATGGACGAGCTTGGGTATTTATAGAGGGGTCCCAGATTCGTTATTTGAATAAAAAAACGAACTAAGCAAAACCTTGGAAAACATCTCTGGGTCGCGACGCGGGGCCATGCGCGTCATGACGCGCGTCCTGGCTTACAGGATAATGATTCCTGCATTTCTGCTCGTTTCCTACGTGCTTCCAATGTGTCCGTAAGGTCTCAAAACACGTACAATTGCTCCAATATCCATATTCCATTGTGTCCTAATAACAAAGCACAAAATAAACTATATTTAAGATTAAACACATGATAATCAAACCGAATTAGTGATGTTCAAAGTACATTTTCATGCACTTATCACCGAGTATTGTAAAGAGAAATGAAGAAGGTTTTCACCTTCCTTGTAAAATTTCCAAGACCAACCTAGAGTATCCATCACTATTCAAACCTAAGAAAGAGAGAAAGAAGCTGTAAGGCTCTATCCATAAGGAGAAGAGTTGATTTAAGGTAAGGAAATACTTGACTCAAATGCTAAATGTCTATGTTTTACCGATTTAATGAATAAAGAGTGTTGTAGGCTTGAGTTTGATGTTGTGTAAGTGATTATTGAGTTAGAATTGTAATGTTTAGTGAAATCTCCAAAATTTAAGAAATCCTTATGTATAAAGCTAAGTGGGGGCCTATGAAATGCATATGAGATGGTGTTAGAGGGTGTAATTGATGATATTTATTGTGTTTATTATGGTTATAGCTTGAATAGTATTGTGAAAGCTAAGAGTAGAGATGAAGTTAAATTTGGGCCCTGAAAACAGCCCGGCGTTGCGACTCGCAGACCCGACCTCGTGATGTGCAGACCCGGTGTCGCGACAGGTACTAGAGAATTGCCCTTGATGTGGTTCTGGAATGTGAGTGTCACGATGCCGTAGGACTATAATCACGACGTGGAAAATAGATGAGACTCGCTGCCTCGATCATATTTGGTGGAAGTCACGACGCGCATTGCTTAGCGTCGCGACATGAAATAAAGTCACGAAGCCCAACCTTGTCACGACACAGAGAACAGAGGTTGCTTACTGCCTCATCTGATTGGGTGAGTGTCGTGACGCCCATGTCCATTATCGTGACGCGTGACCAGATTCCCAGAATCAGTTTTTATCAATTCTAGTTTTATCCTAAGATGCAAGGCGACACTCTAAGGGTATAAGTTTGCAAACACACAATAAGCCATGCCATAAGCATAGAACATCAACCATGAATTTCATGGGCTTTTCTATTTATTACAAGGGAACTAATGATTTTTTTTGACATTAGATCGACGTCAAAGAACTCATAGATCACCTACACCAGAAACCACACCAGACTTGTCGTAGCACTGTGAGTGAAGTACTTATTTCAAGTTCTTATATTTTTAAAAATAGAGATTCTAATTCCTTGATTTTTAATGAGTTTTATCGAAAGATTATTAAAATACCGATTTCAGATGACTTGAGATGTTTGATGATGAAAATGATTTCAAAGTATGATTTTATGATTTCGTAGGCATGAGGGAAACCTGTTGGGATATATCCCTAGAGCTTCATGTAATGTAAAAGGTTTTATAAATTATAAAATAAAATGATGCATTATTCATGTATCAAAGTGTTTTTTTATATTTCACATATTGTAAATTATCTTGATTACCCTAGATGACAAATGTACCTTCAGATTTAGTGTATGAGTGTCATTGTGGGAACACAGGATCTGGGGCGATGCATGCTGTCGTGTATCATTTGATAACGCGTTCGAACTGGACCAGACCTGATGATACAAAATGCATGCGCGTTCGAGTAGCGTTTGATAACGCGTTCGAACGGTAAACAGAAGGTTCGCGTTCGAGTTGCGTTCGGTGACGCGTTCGAACGGGAACTGGCAGATTGCATACATTCATATGGTTTTAGATACCGCATTCAAACATGATCACAACAACGACATATCTAATCACATAGATATCTAAATCATACATAAAGATTAACATACTAAGGACTAAATCATGCTTAAGAATAAATAACGCACTAGACCTAATCAGGCTAAATAAATAAATAACGTACTAACTACATCATGCTCAAATACAAGTTTGGATGAAACGGAATATATGTATCTCTCAAGTGGTACGTGGAGTTGTATCCCGAGTGCAGACCGTACTACCGTCCATTCAGATTCGGCTACAGAATTTACGTTCGGGTTTCCATCCGATATACCACAAAAGAGAACATGTATTCCGTTTATCCGGAATTCACATCATGCCTCAACAAAACGACTCTCATGCAATAAAAAATATATTAGAATAAGTAAAAGACAAATGAAAGATAATAAATACAAGATGCCCTCAGGTCTAACCTTTTATGTCGTCTCTCGGTAGTACGGTGTAAGGTCGTCGGAAAGGTGGATGCTCCGCAACTCTTCCGGTTCACTGGTTCACTGCTCTCGTTCGTTGTCTTACTGTTTTGGGTTGTCGTTCCCCGTCTTTTGCTGCTGCTTTTGACTCCGATTCGCTGCCGCTTTGCTGGTGTATCTTAGTTACTATTTTTGGGGTGTTTTGGCTACTGTTTTTGGTGTGATTTTCGGTGGTGTTATGGTGTGGTTCGGGGGCTGTTTTATGTGTGTTTTAGGGCTGGTGTGTGGCTGACGAAGTGGGGGCAGTGTGTTGAAGGGGCGAAGGTGAGGCGGTTTGTTAATTGTGTTGTGTTTATGGCGTTGAAGGGCTGTGTGGCATGGGCAGATTTGTGAGGCTTATGGACGTGTAGGGCTGATCGGTTTGTGAAGGTGCTTTTAACGTGAAGGCTTGGGGTTATTTTCTTTTGTGTCTTGTGATTTGTGTGAGTTGTGTGTGTATTATGTGTATGAGCTAGGGGAGGCTTTTCTTGTATGAATGAGCTAGGAGAGTGCATGTCTTGGTTATGGGTTGTTTATATAGAGAATGGCTAGGGCTTCACCTTGTCTCACAAGGAAGGGATTTGATTTGGTGTTCAACAAGGAAAGGATTAGATTGAGGGGGGACAAATCTTGGCTAGATTAGGAATACAAAATATTTAATTTGTTATAATTGATTTCAATTAGGCATGACATCTTTTTAATTTAGTATGTGATTTTGTTTAGTTAGGAAGGAATCTTGTGTAATTGGTGGGTGAATATCTTAATTAAGGAATTAAAATATTTGATTGATTTTAATGTTTATTTTAATTTGGTATGTGATTTTTAGATTTGTTTTGATTTCACCATGTGTTAAATATATGTTTTAAGTGGGCTTGGGCGTGTGGGCCAAGGCTTGGGCGAATTGGGCTTGATTTGAGGCTAGCAGCAAAACCAGAATTACCGACATCGTTCGAACTCTTCCGCGAACGCGACACGAACGCCCACAATCTGTTTGGCGTTCGAACGTATACACGAACGCAGCACGAACGAAAAACAATGGACCTTGTTTATTCTGAATTTCCTCTTCCGATGTCCGTTTTCCGTGACCTCCGTAACTTAAAAGGTAGTGTCTCCAAATGAGACTCATCATAGGGACTTATATGAAAAAATGCAGTGCCTACAGTCGCCCCCACTTTGATGGGACTTGTGTAATGTATAACAGTGACAATCCTATCAAAGTTATGCAATGCATTTCTACCTACCTGGCTCGCCAACTGCCACTTGACTTTCCACGTGTTAAGTTAAGTTGATTTGGGTGGTGAGGTGCTGCGACCCCTGGTTCATTCCCGAACCGTGCTGTGATGTGGTCCATTCTTGAACCGTTACTGTGAGATGTCCATTCCCGAACTGTTGCTGTGAGGTGGTCCATTCCCGAACCGTTACTGTGAGGTGTCCATTCCTGAACTGTTACTGTAAGGTGGTCCATTCCCGAACCGTTACTGTGAGATGTCCATTCCTGAACTTTTACTGTGAGGTGGTCCATTCCCGAACCGTTACTGTGAGGTGTCCATTCCCGAACTGTTACTGTAAGGTGGTCCATTCCCGAACCGTTACTGTGAGGTGGTTCATTCCCTAACCGTTACTGTGAGGTGGTCCATTCCCGAACCGTTACTGTGAGGTGTCCATTCCCGAACTGTTACTGTAAGGTGGTCCATTCCCGAACCGTTACTGTGAAGTGGTTCATTCCCGAACCGTGCTTCCATTCTTGGAGTGCCATTCCCGGCTTGTTCATTCCTGAACTGTATTTCCATTCCTGGAGTGCCATTCCCGGCTTGTTCATTCTTGAACTCTGCTCCATTCTTGGATTGCCATTCTCGGCATGTTCATTCTTGAACTCTGCTCCATTCTTGGATTGCCATTCTCGGCTTGTTCATTCTTGAACTCTGCTCCATTCTTGGATTGCCATTCTCGGCTTGTTCATTCTTGAACTCTGCTCTATTCTTGGATTGCCATTCTCGGCTTGTTCATTCTTGAACTCTGCTCCATTCTTGGATTGCCATTCTCGGCTTGTTCATTCTCGAACTGTGTTTCCATTCTTGGAGTGCCATTCTTGGTTTGTTCATTCTCGAACTGTGTTTCCATTCTTGGAGTGCCATTCTTGGCTTGACTGATTCTGATAATGATATGGGCCTCGCCCCAGAGTGTCATATCCGGCAAAACTGATGTTGATAATGATGTGGACCTCACCCCAAACTGGTACTGATGTGGGCTTCACCCCCAAACTGGTACTGATGTGGGCTTCACCCCCAAACTGGTACTGATGTGGGCTTCGCCCCTAGATTGATGCTGATGTGGGCATTGCCCTCAAACTGATGTGGGCCTCACCCCAACACTGTTACTGATGTGGGCCTCGCCCAAAACTGGTACTGATATGGGCCTCGCCCCCAGACTGATACTGTTGATATGGGCCTCGCCCCCAGACTGATACTGCTGATATGTGCCTCGCCCCCAGACTGATACTGATGTCGGCTTTAGCCCCAGACTGATATTGATATGGGCATCGGCCCTAACTGATATTGATATGGGCCTCAGCCCCAGACTGATACTGATGTGGGCCTCAGCCCCAGACTGATACTGCTGATATGGGCCTCGCCCATGTGATTCATTCCTGAAGACTGCTGACATTGTACTGTTACTGCTTCTGATTGGCTTGTCTTTGCCACTTTTCTTTTTCTTCTTCAAAACCTGTAAATACAAAACAGAACAAACATGAAAGGATGCAAAATGTGTTACGTGTATGCATGTATGAATGTTCTTATCCCATCGGGTTAGGTCTTCCGTCAATTCTCTTGGTGACTGCTTAGTCTTCTTTTCCTCAGGCAAACCACTGCTTCAATCTGTCTATGTTGATCGGCTCGGTGAACTAATTCCCTTCCAAGTCTGATAGTTTCACTGCTCCATTTCCCAATTTCTGAATGGATATCCTTTCCTTTCAGCTTGCTTATTTCGAGGATTCCCCGTGTTCTAAACATCACTGAATTTCATAGTACCAAGGTTGAATGTTTTTCTCAAATATACTCATATTGCAGAAGAGATTCAGCGAAATGAACGTCTTTATTACCGTTGAGGAAAAGAGTTCGAACAAGTAACAAAATCAATGTCTTTAAAAAAAAACAAAGAAACTGGATCAAATAGACTAGGAGGAACAGCTCCATCATCCGCAGCACTGCCTTCTTCCTCAGCCTATGGTTCTTCACTGTCATCCATGTAAGAAGCTTGGTGGTTGAGGGTTTCTGTATGTGTTGGGTTGTTCTTTTCATGGGTTGGGTATTTTATGGGAATCTATGAGATCTTGAATTTCATGCTTGAGGCGGGTTGCAGTTGTCGGTGTCATGGCCATGTAGCTGGTGGAAGTGACAATAAAGGTTCATATTTATGTGTGGCGGTGGGGGGTGTAGAAATTGCTTGCCTTCTAATGGTTTCAAGAGTCTTTGTCCCTGCAACTTTTCAAACACCTTCGACAAAGGTCTACTAAGGTTGGAGAATTGCCTGTTTCTGATGGCAGCGACTTTGGCGGTAGTGGGCTTGGTCTCAGAAGGACCCCCAAAAGTTCTTTTATTCTCGCCATAAAACTTTCTGTTTTCAGCCTCCTCTTCCTCAATATCCATGACAGTTTCCCTCAACTGTCGAAAATCAGAAATCATCGAAGTCATCCTCCTCAACTTACCATAAATAGAGGGCTTGGTGCCCTTGATGATCATTTTAATTTGGTCTTTCTCAGAGGGCCGAGTCTGCATTTTCAGAAGTTGGCTTCTCCAGCGGTCTACATACTCCTTGAAGCTTTCCTCTGGCTTTTGCTTAGTGTTCTCCAAATCACGGAGTGACAAGTCAATCTCTAAGTCTGTAACATACTGCTTCAGAAAAGCATCAGCTAGTTCCTTCCAATCTTCTTTAACCTTCTTCTTAAGGCTAGGATACCAAACCACAGGTGCCCCATCGAGTGACATCCCAAACATCTTTTGGACTTGGCGCTGTGATAGGCCCATTGAACTCATGACAGAGACATATTGCTGCAGATGGACTCTCGGGTCTCCATTCCCATTAAACTTGGCCATGTCGGGCATTTTAAACTGAGCTGGCAGCTGTTCTCCGAAGGTCATTGCCTCATAATCTAGCAAATCCTCATTCTTACCCCTCATTTTACGGGTAACTGTTTCAACCTGATCCCGAAGCTTCTGAAATTCTGCCTGAGACCCAATCACTCTGCCTGTTGCATGCTCTGTCATATCATCATCAAAAGTGGGGATATCATCCCCCAACCCATTCGGAGGCTCCTCACGCCTCATAATCTCAGAATTTCCCCCAGCACGGGGCACAACCATATTTGTCATGGCAGTAGTCAAGGCTTGCAACTGTTCAGTGACCTTGGCGAGACCGTTTTCCAACTGATCCATACGGGATACCTCAATATCTGATTCACTCATGTCTATTCCCAGTATTTTGGTGAGTCTTCCCTTTTCCCTAACCCAACGGGAATCTATGATGGCTTTCAGAACATAAGGGTTAGCATGATGTATGTATGCATGGGGTGCATGAGATGCATGTAACATATATAACATACTAAATCAACTAAAATTTTCAAACAAATCAGCCCGTTATCATTTTAGAAGCTTCTGGGCTAACTGTCATAAGAGTGAACTCGTCCCAGTTCACATCTCATGGCAAGGAGTCCAACTAAATCCAAATGGTAATGTTCCGAACACAATCACAAAGTAAGATAATGCAAACATAAAACAATGGCCCATAAACATTTCAGAAGCTTTGGGCCTAATGGTCATAAGGTACGAAATCGCCCCAGTTTAAATGGCCCAGCAAGTTCGCATTTCTGACAATAGTCCAACTGTATCCAAATGAGGATGGTCCACAAGCACATATTCAAGGAAATAATTGTTACTTTAACCATAAAACCCGGTCTATAGGTGGGTTCGCAAGAGTGTAGACAAAGGCTCTCACCGGTGAAGGATGGCCCACAACTAGGTCTCCCCATTCAAGGGTTCGAGCGACCAAGTGAGTGCACCCTTTTTTATACACTAAGGTACGTGCCAATGAGCTATGGTGTGTGACGGACTGTCAAATGGATTTCCCGTTGTAGATTCCCCAGAGGGAGGGTGGAGCGAGGCTCACTTAAATACCCAAGCCTCTTAGGCTCTTATCGCTTGTTGTCAGGAATAAACAACGAGTCCTCCAAATTAGTCCATCACAATAGGCTACGAGTAGATGGCTATATAAGTGCCTTCACAGCTTTTCCTTCTAGAAAGGTAGTGAATGAAGGAAGACACCAAGCCATTACCTAGCCTTAAAATGCCTTTGATTAAACCCCAATTTTACCCACTATAGACACGGTCAATTAAAACATAAATCCAAACATTACAAGATAATATTTCAGGGCCGATTCTCTATCCCCAGTGGAGTCGGAAAACTGTGGGAACACAGGATCTGGGGCGACGCATGCTGTCCCGGGCTCGCGGCCCGGTTGGGAGTACGGAGTAGCCACGGGGGACTAAACCAGAGAATAATGGAGTCGCCACCCGGTGTGAACCGGGAAAATGAGATTTAAGGCCGCACTCACCCCTCGCAAGGGAAGACCTCAAACCATTGGGTTCGGAATAGTCCCTTACTTATGTAACTTGTAATGAAAGGATTTATGTAATAATTTAATCAAATTTAAGTAACACTTATTTCCAAGAGTATCATGCTTCTAAATTCACATGCATGAATTAATCATCACAACATACAACATCACATGGCAATCTCATGAACATATTTCAATCATATGATATGGAAAACTAAGAACAACCTAATCATGCTTGAGTACTATCTCATGAATACATCGAATGGATAAATACAGGAATACAAATAATATGATTGGCTACATAATGCAAGGGAGATCACCCAAGAGGCAATTGTGCATGAAATATGATGAGACATACTCAGTTCAGTATGCGCGCGTTCGTGTAGAGTTCGTAAACGCGTTCGAACGGTAAACAGAAGGTTCGCGTTCGTGTATCATTTGATAACGCGTTCGAACTAGACCAGACCTGATGATACAAAATGCATGCGCGTTCGAGTAGCGTTTGATAACGCGTTCGAACGGTAAACAGAAGGTTCGCGTTCGAGTTGCGTTCGGTGACGCGTTCGAACGGGAACTGGCAGATTGCATACATTCATATGGTTTTAGATACCGCATTCAAACATGATCACAACAACGACATATCTAATCACATAGATATCTAAATCATACATAAAGATTAACATACTAAGGACTAAATCATACTTAAGAATAAATAACGCACTAGGCCTAATCAGGCTAAATAAATAAATAACGTACTAACTACATCATGCTCAAATACAAGTTTGGATGAAACGGAATATATGTATCTCTCAAGTGGTACGTGGAGTTGTATCCCGAGTGCAGACCGTACTACCGTCCATTCAGATTCGGCTACAGAATTTACATTCGGGTTTCCATCCGATATACCACAAAAGAGAACATGCATTCCGTTTATCCAGAATTCACATCATGCCTCAACAAAACGACTCTCATGCAATAAAAAATATATTAGAATAAGTAAAAGACAAATGAAAGATAATAAATACAAGGTGCCCTCAGGTCTAACCTTTTATATCGTCTCTCGGTAGTACGGTGTACGGTCGTCGGAAAGGTGGATGCTCCGCAACTCTTCCGGTTCACTGGTTCACTGCTCTCGTTCGTTGTCTTACTGTTTTGGGTCGTCGTTCTCCGTCTTTTGCTGCTGCTTTTGACTCTGATTCGCTGCCGCTTTGCTGGTGTATCTTAGTTACTATTTTTGGGGTGTTTTGGCTACTGTTTTTGGTGTGATTTTCGGTGGTGTTATGGTGTGGTTCGGGGGCTGTTTTATGTGTGTTTTAGGGCTGGTGTGTGGCTGACGAAGTGGGGGCAGTGTGTTGAAGGGGCGAAGGTGAGGCAGTTTTTTAATTGTGTTGTGTTTATGGCGTTGAAGGGCTGTGTGGCATGGGCAGATTTGTGAGGCTTATGGACGTGTAGGGCTGATCGGTTTGTGAAGGTGCTTTTAACGTGAAGGCTTGGGGTTATTTTCTTTTGTGTCTTGTGATTTGTGTGAGTTGTGTGTATATTATGTGTATTAGCTAGGGGAGGCTTTTCTTGTATGAATGAGCTAGGAGAGTGCATGTCTTGGTTATGGGTTGTTTATATAGAGAATGGCTAGGGCTTCACATTGTCTCACAAGGAAGGGATTTGATTTGGTGTTCAACAAGGAAAGGATTAGATTGAGGGGGGACAAATCTTGGCTAGATTAGGAATACAAAATATTTAATTTGTTATAATTGATTTTAATTGGGCATGACATCTTTTTAATTTAGTATGTGATTTTGTTTAGTTAGGAAGGAATCTTGTGTAATTGGTGGGTGAATATCTTAATTAACGAATTAAAATATTTGATTGATTTTAATGTTTATTTTAATTTGGTATGTGATTTTTAGATTTGTTTTGATTTCACCATGTGTTAAATATGTGTTTTAAGTGGGCTAAGGCGTGTGGGCCAAGGCTTGGGCGAATTGGGCTTGATGTGAGGCTAACAGCAAAACCAGAATTACCGATACCGTTCGAACGCTTCCTCGAACGTGGCACGAACGCCCGCAATCTGTTTGGCGTTCGAATGTATACACGAACGCAGCACGAACGAAAACAATGAACCTTGTTTATTCTGAATTTCCCCTTCCGATGTCCGTTTTCCGTGACCACCATGACTTAAAAGGTATTGTCTCCAAATGAGACTCATCATAGGGACTTATATGCAAAAATGCAGTGCCTACAGTCATACACAAGAGGATTTAAGTCTGAAGTTGGTAATCTAAAATAGTTCATGGAGAGCAAACAAAGCAGGTACTTTATTTATGGTTTATCTATAGTTGCGGTCCATTCTATAATTGTATGGCGAGCTTGATCCGGGATCGTCTATGTAGAGACATGATAATGGAGGCACCTTGTATGATGTGATCATATACGACTAGACCCAGAAAGAAATGACTTTCTTATAATATCCGTTAAACAAAGAAAGTCATTTCGATCTACTAGATGGTCATATATTGATTGATCTTAATCCTGAGTGTACTACGAACTCCTACATGGCAGGCTATGTCATTTGATTTACAAAGGAGAGGTTGTTGTAACAGTCCCGACCAATAGCTATGTACTTTGAGGGCATGGTCTGGTGTGTAGCTGAGGACATTTTACATAGACATGGAGTTTACTCCTTCTTTGGAGAAGTAGAGGAGTATCTTCATTAAGGGTTAATTCAGTGCTTGAATGGTTAGAGCGCTCAAGTCTTTCTATTACGAATAGAAAGATTAAAATTCATAATGGTTATGGATAAATCGTTCATTAGAGAATCAATGGTACTTAAGGTAAAAATAATTAGAGGGGTATAACGGATATTAAGACCCGGCTCTAATTATGAGATACTCGTGAAGGGTTAATCTATATGTAGTAACTATATCGATGGACACCGACATGGTTCGGCTTAATATACTATATGTGGTAACGATAGTGCATCTTCAGATTTTTAGTGGAATAACCAGGAGTTAATATTTTGGAATATTTAATTAAGAGCTTAATTGATATTTTGAGAATGTTAGAGCTCGGAACCGTAGGTCATTTGGTCCTCGTGCTAGCTCGATATACTATAGAGGATTTAATATAATTGGATAATCCAATTATATACTCACATATGTATAAATATTATTAATATGATTAATAATATTATTTTGTCACACTTGGAACTATATATTAAAAGTTATTATATGGTTTTAATAATTATATGATAATTATTGAATGCATAATATTAAATTATATATGATATAATTTAATGAGGCCAAATTTGGAATTTCCAAATCTTAGGTTTTGGAAACCCTTGGTGAGTTATGCTAGGTTGCAAAACTCTTGCATTAAATTTGGAAAACTCTTGGTGAGTTATGCTAGGTTGCATAACTCTTGATTTTAATTTGAAAGTTGCAAATTTTAAAGGCATTAACCTTTTATTTTTTATAACATCTTTTTCACTGTGGTAATTGAATTAGATGTTACATAATTAATAAAAAAAAAAAATTATCTTTGGCCAAAACTTGTATGATGGGAGGGGAAAGGTTTTTTTTTTTTTTTTTGGAAATAAAAAATCCTTAGTATAAAAGAAAATTTGATTTTTCTTTTTGAATAATAAATTTTTTTTTTGAAAACCTAGCTTCCACCTTCTTCTTCTTCATTCCCTCTCAAATTTTTGGGAAAATAAATCATAAACAGTGTGTGACATTAATCTCTAAAAAGTTTAGGGATTAATTTTGTGAGACTAGCCCACACTAGTTTCTATTGGTAATGAGATATAGCTCGGAAGACTTTGTGGTGTTGAACCAAAACTCATTATCTCCATCTCTTATTGACTCACGAGAGTGAGCATATTATTTGCTCACTACCACCACTTGCTTGGGTGTTTCAGGGCACGGTTTGGTCTCGTATTAATCCGGATACTTTGGGAAACACATATGGGTCTTTTGGGATTGTGTTGGGGCTGTTTTGCCTTGAAAAATCAGACCTGAAAACATCGCTACAGTTTACGCAATTTGTGGACTGTTTTGGTTGTGGTTTGGGCATTTTTTGTGCACTTCTGTTTGGGGCTGTTCGAGGACTATTTCGGGGGTATTTCGGGGCTGAACTTTTATTAAAAATAGTAGAAAAACTTCAGTGGTAGTGCTGGTCACATTCGACCATCAAGTGTGATGGGCAGAAAAATATTTCAAGTCTGATCCATGTGCCTAAGGCGTTTCCGCTGCGCAAGGAAAATGTTTCCTACAATTGGCATCGAGAGCAAGGTTGAAAAGTGTTATTGTTTTTTTATGTGATGGATGGATTTTGCATTGGTCGTAAATTTTTCCGGCTCTTATTTTTTAGTTGGTTATGATTTTGGGATGTAAAGCCATTGTTTACAATTGTTGTAATTTTTAATTTCCAATGTAAAATTTCAATCGTTATGATTTGGAGCACCGAAGTCGCAAAAAAAGCCAACACCACCTTTGAGCGTGATTTGAAGACCAAAGGATGCCTTAGGAATTTTTGTACTAATTAGATTACTATAGGAAAAATAAGAGCCCGGTCAATGCAAAATATTTTTTATGTTATATGTATGTTTAATTCGAAATGTTTGAATAACATCTCATATACCTTAGGGTGCCTACTCTTGCATTTCACATGACATAACATGTTTTAGAAGCATTATCATTATAGACATGAAATATGATTTTATGTGATTTAAAATGTTTAAATAAGAATATGATATGCATGGAAAATAAATAATTGGATTAATTGGTTATAAGGTTTAAAATGTGAATTCTAATATATTGGGCTTAATAAGTGCAACATAAATTCCAATGGTATATAGGATAGAAACCCGGATATAAATTACATAGCCGAATCCGAATAGACGGTAATGTGGTCTGCACTCGGGATACAATTCCACATACCATTGGATTTTATAATGCACTTAGATTAATTAAATGATTTAATTTAAATCTTGACCATTTTAGGATTCTAATGTTTTAAACCAATTAGTGTTCTAGTATTTTAAGAGTTAAAATATAATAGGTTACTAATTCCACTCTAATTAAATTAGTTTAATTGAGTAATAAAATTAGTAAACCTAATTGTAATTAGTGATATAAATTTTAAGAGTTAAAATTGATTAGGTCACTAATGGTAAACTAGTGTAAATAAGAGTTATGATTTAGCCGCCATCAATTTATTCACACTAGTTAAATTAAAATATTAGATATTTTATAAATAGAAACCTTAAACTCCAAATAGTGAGTGAGAGAGGGATATACGACAGTATATCCCGCGATCTCCATTGTTAGTCCGAAAATGTGAGATTCAAAAGGCGCCTCGAGACAACTTTGTTTTCGTCCCCCTACGGATGGTGTCCATTTTGGGTCAATATCAGGTTTGGTGATGAGTGGTAAATAGATCACTATTTCCCACTCTTTTGACTTATATTTTGCATAGTTTCTTGAGTTTTATGAATATTTTGATGTGTTTTGTGGTATTTTATAGATAAATAAAATAAGAAGACTCTCTGGAATCAATTCGGGGCCAAAACAGCGAAAAACGAACAAAAAAGGCAAAAATATAAATTTCTTGCTAAAATGTGCGGTTTACTAAAATGTGTCATGCTCAAATGCGCCGACTGCTATCATGCACCGCTAACATGCACCAGACACATGTCACCATCACATAATGCCGACACTCATCATTGAAACACATCATTACTAATGTCATGATGAATTCAGCGTCGCGACGCTCAAGTATTTGGAGTCGGGACGCCAAACCAATAATTCAGATGCTGACACTACCAACACCACGTGTTACGATCGTGTTTAATCAACGACGCGTTGCGACGCGTAATGTTCCACGCGTCGCGACATGTGAGGCTAAACTTTACCTATAAATTGAGGCCGATTTCAGAATTCCCCTCTGCTGGGGTGAAAGGTTAAACTTTTATTACTAATATCTATATTAATCTCCCTTAATTATAATATATAAACTATTTAAAACCTTACTTAATCAGGATACCGCCTTTATGGTCTATTGGACTTAATTAAAATTAATTTTAACCTGACTAAATTGGATACCGCCTTTATGGTCAGTTGGAATTAATAATAAATTTGACTAAATCAGGATACCGCCTACATGGTCGGTTGGTAATTATCACGCAAAGTTAATATATTATAATAGGGGAGATATCTAAATAGAAGTAATAAAAGTGGATCCTCTAACCCCCAGTATTTTCTTTATTATTTTATTTACATTTTTAATTTTCAGCTTTTACTTTATGTCATTTATTTTATTTAAGCTTTTACTAGCCTTAGTTAGGGTGGTAACTAAACCCGTTATCTGGGGTTGTGATGAATTCCAATATCACCTGTTTACAAGGGGCTATTTTGTGTCTTGGGTGATATAAAGGTTTATTTATTAAGTCTTAAGCTTAATGCTTCTTGTTAACTGGCCATTAATAAGATTTATGTGGTAAACTTAAAATAAACTTGACGAAGGAATTTTAGGTCTCAGCCTTAGACTTAATAGCCCACGATCTCCCTTAAGGATTAGATACCCCTTAATAGATTTCCTTCCAGGATAGACATATACATGTCGGGCGGGAGTAACCACAATTGGGATTTATTCTTAATGAATTCAAGTAACTTGGTTAACATAGACATATGATTAATTGGGTTACAATGGGTAATTGCATCTGACCATTGACATAGGCTTTTCATAATTTCGTGTTCCAGGTTAATAAACCAATATTTTGCACAAACTTGAGATAACCACTTCATCTCTAAAAGATATTGGAAGGATTCACAACCCTAGATAGTTTAATAATATTGATTTTACCTTTAATTCACTTTCGTACTGTTTTATTTACTTGTTTTAGTTTAAAGTCACCATCCAATCAAACAACCAATCTATTAGATACATGTAAGAATTTGGCTTCATAAATTAATAGTTTAGGTATTAAGTCCTCGTGTGATAGATATATTTATACTACTTGAATGATACGTACACTTGCGTTATACGTGTGTGATCACGCCGATCATTTGGATTCCGAGAGGATAGGTATTCTAGATGTATCTGGTGAACTGACCTACCATACAGCGGCACTTCACTAGTTAAGTCCAAGGGTCCCGAAACGGGTCACACTCATAAAGGAATGATTAACTGTTAATCTAAATTCCTTGATCGAATCAAACGATAATTGGTTAATATAGGAATAAGAGTTATTCCCGCATATATTAATCAATTGAGATTGTCTCGATCTATCATGAAACTACTTGACCTACCCTACGGCGGCACTTATTTATGGGATGATAGATTTCTGTGGCATAGTAATTCTCTTAGGTTTCTAATTCGTTATTCATGGTTTATGCATCATGTTTAATTTTATGCCAAAATTATTTCATAATTTTAATATGCGATGAATGAATGATAAATGCATGTTTATTTTATTTTTCAGCCATGGTTTCTCCAATTATTTCCATACTCTCAAACGATAAATTAACGAGAGAAAACTATGTTAAGTGGAAAAGTAACATGAACGCTATCATATTCTGTGAAGACCTAAAGTTTATCCTGATGAAGGAGTGTCCTCCCGAGCCGGCCAGAAATACTGGTCAAGCTGTGTGCGATGTCTATCAGAAATGGGTCGTAGCTAATGAGAAGGCCCGCTACTACTTGCTAGCAGGGATGTCCGAGGTTCTTGCTACAAAGCATGAACCTATGGCTTCAGCATCTTATATGATGGAGTCATTACAGGGCATGTTCGGGCAGCCTTCGGAGAGTCAACGTCATGAGGCTATTGTTGGGGTTTTGGGCAAAGGGCGCGGCGGAATCGCGGTTCGGGCGAAATCGTAATTTAAATTTTTTTTAAATTACCGAATAAATTATTCAATATCCAATAAGAATAATTCATTCATATTTCACCTAAACATATTTATTCGATATCAAATAATGACATAAATGGTTAAGAAACGTCGCGAAACTTTTACGAAAATGTTTTTCCGTAAAATGGCATAAAATGTATTTTTGACCGAACCGACTACCCAATATACATGGGGGCTGTCTAGGTCAGCCCCAATAGTATTAGGGCAGTTCATGGGCTGCTTGAACAGTGACCAATTCACTGTTTTGGCAGCGTCACCTGATTGGCTCAAAAGTCACCCGGTAACGTCATTTTTCGCCGTTTTCGCTTATTTCAACTCCGAAATAATTTCCGAAAATTGTTACAACACCCAAAACACATCCAATACATTCATATGACATATTATTCATCACCAAATGAGCAGTATTTCCAAATCTGATCCAGAAGCTAAATATATCAATTTTTCATGCTTTAATCCACTTTTTCAACATTAATCGTATTAATCAAAATACCAATTCAAGTAACCACCAATGAAGCACCCAAGAACAATTCTAGGCATTACAAGAGTGGTCATAGCACTCTAGAATGACAACATATCATCAAATGATTAAATTTGACCAATATTACAATAATATCAATTAAAACAACTTCACACAAGCACCATGCTTCCAAATCCATCCTCCAAAACCAAAAGCCCCAAATTTATAGAAAATAAGAAACCCTAGAATCAAAATAGATAATCAAGAACATGAAACATGCTTTCAAAGCTTAAGGGGATTGAAGATTACCTTTAATCTCTAATTTTCGTAAAGCTTTTTCTTGATTTTTCCTTCCTTTTCTTCCTTGAATCATCAAGTATGATTTGAGATCTTTTTTCTTTGAAATTTTCGGCCATGGAGGTGGTTAGAAGGAAAATGAAAATTTTTTACTTTAAAAAATCCCCATTGCCTACTTCCAAGGGTAAATTAGTCATTTTGCATTTTCATTTCATTAAATTAAAATAATGATAAGATAAGCTTTAAGTTTGACAAATCAAATTTGCACACTTAAGCTTAATAAAATCATGCCATTTGTAACCAATAATAATCAAACATTTTTCATAACAATTATGAAAAAGTATATCATTTAATTATTTAAATATTTAACATTTAAATATCTAAATAATTAATTAATATAATTATTATTATTTATGTATTTTTATTTAAATTAAATAACAAATACATATATTAATGGCATGTGTCAAAGTCTCATTTGACAAATAATTAATATGTATCAAATCAAATTTTATAGCAAATACAAATACACATTAATTATAAATTGACCAAAATCCCCTAAAGCATGTGTTTTCGTTTAACTCATTAAACGATTCGAATTAACTCATTTAATCCGTTGAAATATTATGAATAATCTGTATTATTCATAACGCGTTGCCCAAATGCTCAACGAGTACACTTCATATTGTGGGACTCTCTAAGTTTAGGTTTATCCGTCACGAAATCCAATTTCGTGTCCATAATTCACCCATTCATGAATTATGACGACCACCGATAATCTCGCTAAACTATGCAAGTCAAGGTCATTGCATACGTATAATCCCTCCATCACAGGCTTTCCATATTATACATAGGATATAGATAAGAACGTCAAATCCTTTCGGTATAATATAGTCCACTTTTTCAAATTTACGATCTCTAAATAACACTCGGAACTGATTTTTGAAGTTATACCATGGCCATGGATTTACTAGATCGTAAACACGTGTAGGATACATATGCCCTGTACATAAGACTGGCGGATTCTATCTTGATACGCACATGATATCATGAGCATCAGTCCACACCCAACGAACATACAGAGGTCTGATCTAAATAGATCGGTGACGTGACTGCCATCAAAGTGTGGAGGATAACTCATATATCCACAGTGGTATCTTAAGTCGAATGGTGTACCATCTATTAGGAAATCTTCAGTGAATCGTTCAGTGTTTATCAAATAAACACCTACATGTCTATATGAGTCCCCCGAGACTCATTGTTTATTGGGATAAACCATCGGACCAAGTCACGATATACGACATGTACTGGTCTCAGTGGATTTTACTAACCGACCCCTGTTAGTAAATCTTGACCATGAACTTTATTTAAGGATATACAACTTATAGTGATGCTTCCCAAAGTCAATTACAAACAACATTGTAACTGCGCACTCTTGGGTTTTTGGGCGAAGGGCGCAACCGAAGTGCGGTTCGGTCGAAATCGAAATTTAAATTTTTTTCAAATTACTGAATAAATTATTCAATATCTAATATGAATAATTTATTCATATTTCACCTAAACCTATTTATTCGATATCAAATAGCAACATAAATATATATGAAACGTCGCGAAACTTTTACGAAAAACGTTTTTCCGCAAAATGACGCAAAACATGTTTTTGACCGAACTGACCACCCAACACTTATGGGGACTACCCAAGTCAGCCCAAATAGTGTTAGGGCGGTTCACTGTTTGGACAACCGTTGTTCGGTTGGCTCAAAAGTCCCCCGGTAAAGCCATTTTTGGCCGTTTTTGGCTTATTTCAACTCCGAAACACTTTCCCGAAATTGTTCAAACTCCAAAAACACATCCATTACATTCATATGACTTCAAATTCTTCACAAAAATTCAAGTTTTATCAGATCTGATCAGAAACTGAAATTACCCATTTTTCATGCTTTAAATCCAAATTTTTCAACATTAATCAAATTAATATCAACACCAAATCCAGTCACCACATATGAACAACTCAAGAACAATTATAGGTGTCACAAGAGTGGTCATAACACTCTAGAATAGCAACTCATCATCTAATGATCAAATTGGATGCAAATTACACTAATTTCATCCAAAATCTACTTCACACATGCCAACACTTCCAATTCCATCCATCACAACCAAAAGCCCCAATTTAAGAAACAAAAGGAACCCTAGAACAATTCTAACAATTCAAGAAAAATAAGAAAAAATTTCCAAGCTTAGGGATTAAGGATTACCTTTAAATATCAAATTTCCTAAACGTTTTTCTTGAATTTCCTTTCATTTCTTCAAGGATTCTTCAAACAAAATTTTGAGACCCATTTTTGATGAAGCTCACGGCCATGGATGAGGTTAAAGGAAAGAGAAAACAAATTTTCTAATTTAATCCCTCTTGACCGACTTTAAAGGGATAAATTGGTAATTTGGCCAATAAAAAAATTAATTAAAGTAAATATTTTGATGACAAATCAAATTTTCACACATTTACTTTAATAAAGTCATGCCATGTGAACCAATGATAACTTGACAAAATTCATAACATTTATGAAAAAGTTTATTAATTAATCATTTAAATATTTAACAATTAAATATCCAAATAATCAATTAATATAATTATTATTATATATGTATTTTTATTTACAATAAATAACAAATACATGTATTTATGGCTTGTGTCAAAATCTCAATTGATGAATAATTAATGTGTATCTAATCGTATTATGTATCAAATACAAATACACAATTACGATTGGCTAAAATCCCCTAATGCATGTGTTATCGTTTAACTGATTAAACGATTCGAATTAACTCACTTAATCCGATGAAGTATTATGAATAATCAGTATTATTCAATGAGTACACTTTATATTGTGGGACTCTCTAAGTTTAGGTTTATCCGTCACGAAATCTAATTTCGTGTCCATAATTCACCCACTCATGACTTATGACGATCACGGATAATCTCGCTAAACTATGCAAGCTGAGGTCATTGCATACATATAATCCCTCTGTCACAGGTTATCCATATTATACCTGGGATATAGATGAGAAAGTCAAATCCATTCAGTGTAATATAGTCGACTTTAAATTTACGATCTCTAAATAACACTCGGAACTGGTTTCTGAAGTTATACCACGGCCATGGATTTACTAGATCGTAAACTCGTGAGGATGCCTATGCCTTGTACACAGGACTAACGGATTCTATCTTGATACGCACTGGATATCATGAGCATCAATCTACACCAACGAACAGGCGGAGGTTTGATCATGAATAGATCAGTGACGTAACTGCCATCAAAGTGTGGAGGATAACTCTTATATCCCATTGTGGTATCTCAAGTCAAAGGACCACTATGCTCGCTCAACTCGTGAAGATTCCTATTGATGTTGGTGTACCATCTATTAGGAAATCTTCAGTGAGTCATTCAGTGTCTTATCAAATAAACACCTACATGTCTATACGAGTCTCCCGAGACTCATGGTTCACTGGGATAAACCATCAGACCAAGTCACGATATACGACATGTACTGGTCTCAGCGGATTTTACTAACCGACCCGTGTTAGTAAATCTTGACCAGGAACTTTATTTAAGGATATACATCTTATAGTGTGCTTCTCAATGTCAATTACAAACTACGTTGTAATTGTGCAATATATTTGTAAATCCTATGGTCTTTGTTTAATATACATGTATCACTAAACAGATTTAGTTTTGATCTAATCATAATCAGATATCTAATTGTAATTAGATCGAATAAGTGTATAAAAGACAAGGGTCATACCATTAAATTAGTAATATTATAGAAAATAGAATTGCTCGTATTTATGAATCGGACATAAATACGATCCGAATTGGCACTCTGAGCACTATCCCTAACACGCATTATGTTGTAAATCCTAGGGTCTTTGTCTAATATACACGTATCACTAAACCAAATTTAGTTTCAATCTAATCATAATTAGATATCTAATCATAATTAGATCGAATATGTGTATAAAAGACAAGAGGTGCTACCATTAAATAAGTAATATTATGGAAAAAGGAATTGTTCATATTTATGAATCGGACATAAATACGATCTGGATTGGAACTCCAAGCACCAACCCTAACAGCTATGGTCTCAACGATGACTGCTAGGATGAAGGATGAGCCATCAGTCTGACAGCACGTCTTGAGGATGATGACATATCTCAACACTGCTGAAACCCATGGAGCTTGTATTGACGAGCGTAGCGAGGTGACCATGATTATGGAAACTCTTCTGAAGAATTTCTTACAGTTTAAAAGCAACTATGTTATGAACAAGTTGACTTTTACTTTGACCAAACTGCTTAATGAGCTCAACCACTATGAGTCCATGCTTTTGGATTCTCGTAAGCCCAGTGCTGAGGCAAATGTTGCTGAGTCTTCAAAATCTGTAAAGATGAAGAAGAATAGCACTAGGAAGACTAAGGCTAAGTCCATGAAGAAAAAGAACAAGAAAGGCCCCAAGAATGCCAAGCCCAAAGGAAAGTGTTTCCACTGCAACAAGAACGGGCATTGGAAAAAGGAATTGTCCTAAATACCTTGCTGAGTTGAAGGAGAAAAAGGCTACAGGTAAATATGATTTACTTGCTATCGAATCTATATTAGTGGAGGATGATAAATCCACATGGATTGTTGATTCTGGAGCCACTAACCATGTTTGTTCTGCTTTGTAACTATTTGACTCATGGAGGGACCTTGCTGAAGGTAACTACACCATGAGGGTCGGGACATGGGATGTCGTTTCAGCAAGAGCAGTGGGAGTTTCTAGTTTAAATTTTATGAATAATAGTTATTTAAATTTAAACAATGTGTTATTCATTCCTGGTTTTCACAGGAATTTGATTTCTGTTTCTAAACTTTTGGATGATGGTTTTTCAGTTTCATTTAATAGAAATTTGGTTATTATTGGTAGAAATGGATTAACCATATGCACAAGAAACTCAGAAAATAACTTGTATGTGTTAAGACCGTTAACACATAGGTCACTGCTCAACGCTGAAATATTCAAGGTTGAGAAACCTAAAACTAAACGGAAAAAGATGTCTCACGATGACACATATCTATGGCATCTTATACTTGGCATATCAGCCTTGACCGGATAGATAGATTGATAAAGAACGGAGCCTTAAACCAGTTAAAGTTTGGAACTTTACCAGTCTGTGAATCCTATTTAGATGGAAAAATGACCAATAGACCTTTTACTGGAAAATATATGAGAGCCAGTCAATCACTTGAGCTTATACATTCCGACGTTTGCGGACCGATGAATGTAAGAGGCCGAGGTGGTTATGAATACTTTGTCATATTTATTTATGATTATTTCATATATAGGTATTGTGGACGCTGGTTTTCGGCCGAGGTCCACAATCAGAATTTGTAGGTTGGGGGCATTAGCGATCCTGCAAGATAAAGGTAGAGTGAGCGGGAGCAGACTACCCCCAGTGTGGTGGGTGCCGGGGGCACTCCGACGCTCAAGTCAGTAGTATGAAATGATCAGTAAATATGTAAATGTGAAAGCAATGTTTGATGTTACCTTGAACTCAATGGGTGGCCATGAAGGCGGTGGTATGTGTATAAGGGTGATGGAGAGCTTTGAGAGAGCTTGTGTCAGAGAGCGTAAGCTAGTAAGAGAGCCCCTCAGAGAGTTGAGAATCTCTTCCCTTTTATAGATTGAAGAAAGTCACTTTACAGTTGGAATATAAGTTGTACACGTGATGGTGGGATCTACAATGTGCTGAAGTCTCTGATGATAGGACCCACAACATGTTCAATACTATCTTTCGATAATGAAGAATCTTAGCATGTGAATTTATGTTTTACGCTAGACAAAATGAGGGAAGAGTGGTTGATGAGTTATCCGTAAGCATGTGGCGTGATTATAATTCAATAATGCTAGGTTTTATGGGTTTCATTTTACACTATTGGGCCTTACTTACTGTAGGGTTTTAAACTGTAAAGACGATTTTACCCTTGACCCAAATTTGGCCCATACAGTTTGTCCCATACTCTCTAAGTCAAGAAGTTCTTGATTTAGAGAGTATTTTATACGTGTCGAACGAAACAAGATGTAAGAGTGCCAGTTGAGAATGCATAGTTCATGTTACATACGATAGAGAGAATTCAATGTCTTTTGGACTAAGAGTAGTCTAAGTCTTCAACTTGGCTGGGCATGAGCCAGGGGATATCCTCGGTCGACTGAACCAGATAAAGGTCAGGACAATTTCCATATTACTGGTCAAGGACCAGGAGAGTCTTCAAATTTTTCATGACCAGATGGAGGTCATATGCTGAACTTGACTCGTCATGAGCCACGAGGGATGTCCCCAGTCGACTGATCCAGATGAAGATCAGGATAATCAATTGACTCTTTATGAGCCATGTGGGATGTCCCCAGTCGACTGATCCAGATGAAGATCAGGATAATCAATTGAGTCTTTATGAGCCATGTGGGATGTCCCCGTCGACTGATCCAGATGAAGATCAGGATAAACAATTGACTCTTATGAGCCATGTGGGATGTCCCCAGTCGACTGATCCAGATGAAGATCAGGATAAACAATTGACTCTTTATGAGCCATGGGGGATGTCCCCAGTCGACTGATCCAGATGAAGTTCAGGATAATCAATTGACTCTTTATGAGCCATGGGGGATGTCCCCAGTCGACTGATCCAGATGAAGATCAGGATAAATAATTGACTGTTATGAGCCATGGGGGATTGTCCCCGTCGACTGATCCAGATGAAGATCAGGATAAACAATTGACTCTTTATGAGCCAATGGGGGAGTGGATGTTCCATATGAGGATGTTTCATTGTTAGTATAAGACGACCATACATATTGATAAAGGTACAAGGGAGTCTCCATAAATTGATATGATGAAAGTCTAAGAAGATTTCATTCTAAAAACACTGAAAAAGTACATCAGAGCTTACATTACCCGATTGAAGGCCAAGAAAGTCAACCACAATCCACTATACCTAATGTAGGTACTGGGAGTCTACACATTCCATATATGATTGAAGATTCCATGGGTGATGAGCGGAAAATATATCAATATTTACCGCCCCTTTTACTTAATATTTTGTTTAGTTTCTCGGGTTTGATGAACGTTTTGATATGTTTTATTTTATTTTGCAGATAAAATAATATCGGGACTCAATGAAATCATTTAGGACGAAATGTGGATCAAATAAGGGCAATTATTGGACTTGATATATTAATTTTGGAGATTGGAAATTTGAAAGGGCGTTTTTGACGAAGTGCAGTTTTGGAAATTCCAGTTTTACGATCTGTCGTATGGTGGGCATAAAATTTTACTCAGTTATCGGATTGAGCTGATTCAAGTTCCAGATTAAAGAAGACTCAAAGATCTACAACTTTGAAAGAAATTGATGAATCATCCGGAAGTGTGTGGAGTGTAATTATTAAAAGTCATTATCAATCATTTTCAAAGCAAAATATTAATTAATAAATAATTAATAAAAATTATCAAATCACCACCAAACAAGATAAGAAATTAGTGGAGCAATTATGGATTTGGTGGAGTAATTAGTGGAGAAATTAATAATGGATTTGGTGGAGAAATTGATTGATGATTTGATGGTGGCAAAATTTTGCCTATAAATACCAAGCCATTTCATTTGTAAAATTCATACTTCTTCTTTGAAATTCTTAATGAATAAATAAGAAGATTGTATCTAGTTTGTTTATTTTTAGTTTTCAGTAATTAATTTTCAATTTCGCACTTTCTTTTCTTTACTTTTCAGTTTTTACTTTCCGCAATTTACTTTTACGCACAATACTTTTCTTTCTTTAATTTTCAGTTTTTACTTTTCAGTAATGAGGAGGTAATTCCCAGCTAGGGTGAAAGGTAATTCTTTTACTGTTACTATTTAGATTAATCTCCCTTAAAAATAATATATTCACTATTTAAAATATTGACTTAAAAAGGATACCGCTATATTGGTCGGTTGGTAATTCATTTAATCTGGTTTAAACCTGACTAATCAAGGATACCGCCAGATTGGTCGGTTGGTAATTTAATTTTGGTTCCGCCTTTATGCCTGGTTGGACTTAATTTGACTTAATCAGGTTACCGCCTATATGGCTGGTTGGAAAAGAATCACAAGTTTATATATATTTTATGGGAGATATCTAAATTAGTAGTAGTAAAAGTAATTCCTTTTACCTTAGCATTTTATTTATTGTAATTTACTTTTCAGTATTTACTTTACCGCATTTTACTTTATGTCTTTTATTTTCAAGTTTTACTAGCCCTAGTTATGTGTTGTAACTAAATTAGTTATCTGGGGTTGTGATGAAATCCAATATCACCGTTTTATAAGGGTTAGATTATAGTTGGGTAATATAAAGATTTATTTATTGAGTCTTAATCTTAATGCTTTTTCATTAACTGGCCATTAATAAAATTGATCTGGTAAATCTAAAATGAACTAGACATAGGGATTTTAGGTTTCAGCCTTAGACTCAATAGCCCACGATCTTCCTTGAGGATAGATAACCCTTTAATAGATTTCCTTACAGGATAGGAATATACCTGTCGGGCGGGGGTAGCCATAATTGGAACTTAAACTTAATGAATCCAGATAATTTGGTTGACATAGACATATGGTTCAATTGGGTTAAACTGGGTATTTGTGTCTGACCATCGACAGAGGCTTACACATAATTTAGTGTTCCAGGTTAATAAATCAATATATTACCCAACTTTAAGATAACCACTTCATCTTTAAAATGATATTGGAAGAAATCACAACCCTAGATAGTTTTTAATATTGAATTTTCTTAAAACCTATTTTCGACAATTTTATTTACTTGCTTTTAAATTTAGAATCGTCACCATTTCAAATCAATCAATCAACTTGTTAGATATTAGTAATCATTTGACCTCATAAAATTAATAGTTTAGATATTAAGTCCTCGTGGGATCGATATTTTTATACTACTTGAACGATACGTGCGCTTGCGTTATACGTGTGTGATTACGCCGGTCAAGTTTTTGGCGCCGTTGCCGGGGACTTATTTATCTTTTACTAGATACGTTACTTGTATCTAATTTCTTTTTACTTATTGTTTTTGTTTTCTTGTGTTTCAGGTTCTCAGAAACTTCATGAGACGAACCAGAAGCTTTGAACTCCGACCGCTTGACCCAGAAATTGAAAGAACCATCAGACAGTTGAGAAGGGAAAGGCGAGAAGGCCAAGAAGCTTTAGTCAACATGGAACCTGAACCTTTGAACGTTGCACCACCAATTCCCATTCGAGACAGAACCATTCCGGTGGTTGACAGACTCATTTCTGTATTGTACTTCCTCCCTTACCAGCAAATGCGGTGACATCAAAACATGCATTCAGATGATTCAGCAGTCAGTTCAGTTCGGGGGGAATGCAACTGAAGATCCTAATTCCCACATCAGCAACTTCCTGGAAGTTTGCGGCACTTTTAACTACAACAGAGCATCAGAAGAAGCAATGAGACTGCGAGTTTTTCCATACTCCTTGAAGGACAGAGCTAAAGCTTGGCTACATTCACTACCAGCAGGTTCTATCACAACTTGGAACACTTTAGCCACCAAATTTCTTGCAAAGTACTTTCCACCAGCCAGAACCGGAAAATTGAGGAATGACATCACATCCTTTGTACAACAAGATTCAGAATCCCTCTGCGAAGCTTGGGAAAGGTACAAAGATTTACTCCGGAAATGTCCTCACCATGAGATTCCAAAATGGCTTCAAGTCCAAACATTCTATAATGGACTTTCTGGAATAATGAGAACCACAATCGATGCTGCTGCTGGAGGAGCCTTGATGGCAAAAGGAGAAGATCAAGCCTGGGACCTAATCGAAGAAATGGCCAACAACAATTCCTTGTGGCCAACAGAAAGGAGCATGATCCAAAGAATTGCAGGAATTTATGAAGTTGGAGCAAACACAGCAGTGAATACCAGGCTGGATCAGATATGCAAATGTCTAGAAACACTTAGCACGCAAGTTGTGAACATCACTGGATCCACAAGTTCACCATATGGAGGAGCACCAGACCAAACCAACATGAAGAGACGGTGAATTATGTCAACAATTTCAACAGACAAGGGAACAATCCATATTCCAACACCTACAACCCAGGGTGGAGGAATCATCCTAATTTATCATGGAGCAACAATTCAGGCCAACAGCAGAACTATCCACCACCTGAATTCCAGCAACAGAACAAGGCCAGGAGCAGGCAAATGAATCAGGAATAACAGAAGTGTTGACCTACTTGAAAAAGATGGAAGCAAAACACGACTCTCAAGCAGCAAGATATGACACTATATTTCAAAGCAATTCAGCTTCTATCAAAGCACTGGAGAATCAAATGGGACAACTGGCAAATGCTCAGAGTTACAGACCGCCAGGTACCCTTCCTAGCAACACAGAGCCAAATCCAAGGAACATGGGGAAGGAGCAATGTCATGCCATCATGTTAAAAAGCGGTACTGAAATCAACAAAGATGTTGGAGTCAAAACAACTGCTGAGGAAGTTCCAAAAGAAACAAAGCAACAGATGGAGGAAAAAGAAGCAAAGGAAAAAGAACAGATCACTCCACCTCCACCTTTTCCTCAACGTCTTCAGAAGAACAAATTGGACAAGCAGTTTTTCGGTTCCTGGAGATCTTCAAAAAGCTGCATATCAACATTCCATTTGCAGAAGCGTTGGAACAAATGCCCACCTATGCCAAATTCATGAAAGATATTCTTTCACGAAAACGGAGATTGGGAGATTACGAGACAGTAGCATTAACAGAAGAATGCAGTGCCATCATTCAGAGGAAACTTCCCCCGAAAGTTGAAAGATCCTGGCAGTTTCACTGTTCCTTGCGTCATAGGAGAACATAACTTTGGTAAGGCTTGTGTGATTTAGGTGCGAGTGTTAACTTGATGCCTTTTTCTATTTTCAGGAAATTACAGATGGGAGAAACAATGCCAACTTCAGTCTCACTGCAACTTGCTGATAGAACGCTCGTATTTCCGAGAGGCGTAGTTGAGGATGTGCTGGTCAAGGTTGACAAATTCATTTTCCCAGCAGATTTTATTGTCCTTGATATGGAGGAAGACGCAGACGTGCCAATCATCCTTGGGAGACCATTCTTGGCTACAGGTCGAACCATTATTGATGTACAAAAAGGAGAATTAACCATGAGGGTACAGGACCACAAGAAGTAACATTCAATGTTTTCAAGGCCATGAATTTCCCAGATGATGAAAAGAAGAAGAGGAATGTTTCAAACTCGATGTGATACACAGTACCATTCAGAACTCTGATGAAAGACAAAGTTCTACTGACAAACTTAAAACATGTCAATTGCCTGTGGAGCCTAAAGATAAAGCATCTTTTGCACTGAAAGAGCCAATTCTTGCTCTACAAGCAACAGAAGAGAAAAAGTTCCACCAGCTCAACGAATTGGAGGAATTTCACAATCAGCCTTTTGAGGATGCCAAATTGTACAAAGAAAAGGGCAAGAAAAGACATGATGAGAAGTTAGTGCGCATACAACTGGAACCAGGGCAGAAGGTACTGTTAAACAAATCAAGGGTGAAATTCTTCCCATGGAAGCCAAAATCACGGTGGTCAGGTCCATTTGTGATCACCAAAGTTTTACCAAATAGAGCCGTTGAGATACATGATCCTGACGCTAACAAAACTTTCAAGGTTAAAAACAAGCGTGTCAAGCACTACTGGGGAGAATCATTTGAGCGACAAAAAGAAAGTGTTACACTTTCAGATCCAGCTTAACGTTCGAGAAGTCAAGTCTGGCTGACGACTTTAAACTTAGCGCTAGCAGGGAGGCAACCCATGCAATTTTTGTATATATTGTGATTTGGTGTGTTTAATTTGTGTGTTTAGTTTTTTGCAGGTTTAGTCATTTCAAGATGGAAGAAGCTCTCGCAAATCTTCACAAGCAATTTCCTTCTCTCCCTCAAAAATCTCTGATGAAAGTTTACAAAGCTCGCTTGGAACGGATGAGGTTACTGACAATTCACGGTGTTCCTAATGATATTCGTTGGGTAATTGAAGCACGAGTCCGATTGGCAGGTGAGTCTTCTGACTCTTTTATTTCACATCTGCCTGGTTTTGGAAGAAGCACCTATGCAAAGAAACGAAGAGCTAAGCAAATGGGTGTTTGTTTCAAATGTGCACGATTTAATTGCAACACTCGTTGTCGTTCTTTAGGAATGGTGTCTGATAATCGCGAAGACAAAATTAAATTCATTAGGGATGGCTTGAGTAAGGAGTCTTTAGATGAAATATCTTCAACTTGAGACGCATCCCAGTGGATATGTTCACATTGCCATTTCGCAAATTACATACACAATTCCAAAAAGAAAGACAACAATTAAGTCTCGGGAATCTGACTCAAAAAGACCCTGTTTGCCAATTTATAAGAAAATTGGATGGGAAGCTTGTCCCTGACGCATAGACGTCAATCAAGCCGTTACTTTTCTTGTAAATATTATATCTTTTGTCTTTTCTTAATAATTGTGATTTGTTTTGTTGTTTTCTTTTATTTTCTCCGACAGGATCCAGACCTTTGACTATCACGATATTATTTCGCTACTAATCGTCCTCTGGAAGATACTTGTGCTATTTTTACTCACCCTTTTCAGGTACTATAAATTCAGCCCGTCATTGCACTTTTGAAGGCATCCAGAGTTGAGAAAGAAATACATAAAAATGGAAGCCACTTCAAGAAGACGAGTTGAAAACATCTGTGTGTTTTGCTGGGGTAGTAGTGTTGGAACTAAGCCACAATACATAGAAGCAGCACAGGAATTGGGTCGAGTCTTAGCTGCAAGGAATATGCACTTAATATATGGCGGAGGCAATCTTGGACTTATGGGGATCGTTTCAAAGGCTGTACAGGAAGGAGGCAGTCATGTTTTGGGAATCATCCCAAAACCCTTGGCAGAGGCAAATCTTATTGGATCATCAAACGGAGAGGAACTGATCGTGCCAGGTATGTCTGAACGACTGGTAGAAATGATTAACCGTGCTGATGCTTTTATCGCTTTGCCAGGTGGCTTGGGCACATTGGAGGAAATTTTTATAGTTACTATCTTGGGCGAACCTGAACATACACCAGAAACCACTTGGACTGTTAATGTTGATGGATTTTATGATTTTCTTTGTGTGTTTCTTGATGATGCTCGGAGAAATGGGTTCGTGTCAAAACCTATGAAAGAACTCCTTCACTGCCAGAACTGCTCCGGATCTAATAGACCAACTCATAGCCTATGAACCACAAGTTGACCCTATCCTTTCAAAGATAAATTGGTCTGAGGACGATCGTGGTAAGAGGCGTCGGATTAATCTGGATCTTAACCTTTAATTTCCTGTAGATTTCAGCTAACCAGGTATTATCTTCTAAACTCTTCTTCTACTGTTTAAGACATTGGGGACAATGTCTCATTTAGGTTTGGGGGAGGAATTAGTTGATAGTACCTTGTTTTTAGTTTGTATGTTATTTTATTTTTAGTCCAAAATTTTTCGAAAAATACAAAAAATTGAAATTTTTCAAAAATTACAAAAATATTTTGCGTTTTTGTGTTTTTTTATTTTGACTAAAAAGGTGAAATTGGTAAGAGATAGCTGAGTAAGGAGTTTCCACTCCTGAGACGTATCTCAAACCTTTTCGAAACAAGTTAATTTTTGTTTATTTCATTTTGAATTATTTAATTTGTGAATTCTCCATAAAACTGACTAAAATGAATCTTCATATGCTCAGTTGACAGATATTATCAACATATATAGTAACATACGGACATGAGCTAAAATTGAAAAGTTTGTAATATTCAGTGCTCTAGTTTAATTGAGGAAGCATCTAAAAAAAGCAATGGAGTAAAAAAAAAAAAAAAAAAAAAAACGTCTGAGATCCGAGTTATTAAGTCTGTAAGGGTGTTTTAACACCTAGTGCCCTAAAACCAACTGGTTTGGGAGTCACTGGCCCAAAGCTCGTTACATGGATCAAAGATGCTGCAAAAATATATATATCTGAAGTCTGGGTAATTAAGTCCGTAGGGGTGTCTTAACACCTGGTGCCCTAAAGCCAACTGGTTTGGGAGCCACCGACCCAACACTCGCTACATAGATGGAAGATATTGTATATAAATAAAAAATAGAGAAAAATCAAAGAAAAAATCAGAAAAATCAGAAAAATTATTCCATTGCTCCAAAAGGTGTGAAATCTGATAGAACTTTAGGACAAAAATATTACTCTCTTATCAACTGCACTTATGACTGTTGTGGGCAAAAATGAGTTGTTTAATATTTTGTTGGCTGTGTATATGAAGAATGGTAAAAATAATCGGAGAATTTACTTATTCGGTAATTTAGAATAAAACAAAACAACTAGTAACTTGGAGTAGAAGTTTCACCTGATTAGTCACTAACATCTTTATTCTCTTTTCGCTTGTCTTTTTGCTTTTGTGTGCATTAGTTTTACTACCTTTTACTTTTGTAAAATGTTTGTGGGTATCATTGCTGTAAACCCTCACGAGACTACAACTCGTCCACTAGGGACACCTAGGGGTTTAAAGGCTTGTTGCATATGCTAAATGCAACCGTGATCCCTACGAAAGTGGCTTAGTTTAATTTTAATTTTTATTTTGTTGTTTTGCTCGAGGACTAGCAAAATGTTAGGTTTGGGGGTGTGATGAGCGGAAAATATATCAATATTTACCGCCCCTTTTACTTAATATTTTGTTTAGTTTCTCGGGTTGATGAACGTTTTGATATGTTTTATTTTATTTTGCAGATAAAATAATATCGGGACTCAATGAAATCATTTAGGACGAAATGTGGATCAAATAAGGGCAATTATTGGACTTGATATATTAATTTTGGAGATTGGAAACTTGAAAGGGCGTTTTTGACGAAGTGCAGTTTTGGAAATTCCAGTTTTGCGCATCTGTCGTATTTTGGGCATAACTTTTTACTCAGATATCGGATTGAGCTGATTCAAGTTCCAGATTAAAGAAGACTCAAAGATCTACAACTTTTAAAGAGAAAATATTTTCAAATTCTGATGATTTCATGACCGAAATTGATGAACCATCCAGAAGTGTGTGGAGTGTAATTATTAAAAGTCATTATCAATCATTTTCAAAGCAAAATATTAATTAATAATAATTAATAAAAATTATCAAATCACCACCAAACAAGATAAGAAATTAGTGGAGCAATTATGGATTTGGTGGAGTAATTAGTGGAGAAATAATAATGGATTTGGTGGAGAATTGATGGATGATTGATGATGGTGGCAAAATTTTGCCTATAAATACCAAGCCATTTCATTTGTAAAATTCATACTTTCTTCTTTGAAATTCTTAATGAATAAATAAGAAGATTGTATCTAGTTTGTTTATTTTTAGTTTTCAGTAATTAATTTTCAGTTTCGCACTTTCTTTTCTTTACTTTTCAGTTTTTACTTTCCGCAATTTACTTTTACGCACAGTACTTTTCTTTCTTTAATTTTCAGTTTTTACTTTTCAGTAATGATGAGGTAATTCCCTTAGCTAGGGTGAAAGGTAATTCTTTTACTGTTACTATTTAGATTAATCTCCCTTAAAAATAATATATTCACTATTTAAAATATTGACTTAAAAAGGATACCGCTATATTGGTCGGTTGGTAATTCATTTAATCTGTTAAACCTGACTAATAAAGGATACCGCCAGATTGGTCGGTTGGTTAATTTATTTTGGTTCGCCTTTATGGCTGGTTGTGGACTTAATTTGACTTAATCAGGTTACCGCCTATATGGCGGTTGGAAAAAAGATCACAAGTTTATATATTATTTTATGGGAGATATCTAAATTAGTAGTAGTAAAAGTAATTCCTTTTACCTTAGCATTTTATTTTATTGTAATTTACTTTTCAGTATTTACTTTACCGCAATTTTACTTTATGTCTTTTATTTTCAAGTTTTACTAGCCCTAGTTATGTGTTGTAACTAAATTAGTTATCTGGGGTTGTGATGAAATCCATATCACCGTTTTATAAGGGTTAGATTATAGTTGGGTAATATAAAGATTTATTTATTGAGTCTTAATCTTAATGCTTTTTCATTACTGGCCATTAATAAAATTGATCTGGTAAATCTAAAATGAACTAGACATAGGGATTTTAGGTTTCAGCCTTAGACTAATAGCCCACGATCTTCCTTGAGGATAGATAACCCTTTAATAGATTTCCTTACAGGATAGGAATATACCTGTCGGGCGGGGGTAGCCATAATTGGAACTTAAACTTAATGAATCCAGATAATTTGGTTGACATAGACATATGGTTCAATTGGGTTAAACTGGGTATTTGTGTCTGACCATCGACAGAGGCTTACACATAATTTAGTGTTCCAGGTTAATAAATCAATATATTACCCAACTTTAAGATAACCACTTCATCTTTAAAATGATATTGGAAGAAATCACAACCCTAGATAGTTTTTAATATTGAATTTTCTTAAAACCTATTTTCGACAATTTTATTTACTTGCTTTTAAATTTAGAATCGTCACCATTTCAAATCAATCAATCAACTTGTTAGATATTAGTAATCATTTGACCTCATAAAATTAATAGTTAGATATTAAGTCCTCGTGGGATCGATATTTTTATACTACTTGAACGATACGTGCGCTTGCGTTATACGTGTGTGTTTACGCCGGTCATGGGGGTCTTCATCGTCATTCTAGATGATCTATATGATGAGTCAATTGAGGATCTTTACACTACTAGACTTAAGAAGTATATGAGAGTCTTTCCTCTCATACTACAAGTTATGATGAAGGTCCATGATACTAATGTCGAAATGAACAATCAAATGGACCTGAGGAAAGTCCATAAGGCACAGTCGAATGAACCTAATGAATATCTATGTGAAGGTCATACTACAAGACCTGATGAAGAACACGAGACTAATGTCGAATGGACATGTCGCATGACTTGATGAATAACTATCAGGTACAGTCGAATGAACCTAATAAATATATATGAGAATCTTCATATACATGACCTGATGAAGGTCATGAGACTACCGTAGGACGAACCTGAAGAATATCTGTCAAGGTCATCACTTCTCACCTCTACGATACTACTGTCGAGTGGAGTTTGTCGAATGGACCTGATGAAGGTCCATTGTCATCACTCACTATAATAGACCTGGTGAAGGTCCATTGTCATCACTCACTATAATAGACCTGATGAAGGTCCATGATGTTACAATGGAATGAACTTGATGAAAGTCATCACTACTCATTCTTCTACGAGACTACTGTCGAATGGACGTATCTAATGCACTTGATGAAGGTCCAAAAGAATCTTCATACTACCTAATCTGATAATGGTTGGTTGACTGAACCTGATATAGGTTCAAGAGAATTTTCATTCTACCTGACCTGATGAAGGTCAGGAGACTACGGTCGTCGATGAACTTGATGAAGGTTCATGAGGCTTTTCCAAACTTTCTAGAGTTTATGGAAATTCATCCATGCAGTCTAGAGTGGATGATAATCTCCATACGTAGTGTGGATATGATTATCCTCATATGTAGTATGGAAGAGAGATATGCCTATCTAAGTCATTATTAATTATACATGACCTAAAGAAGGTCAATGATACTACAATAGAATTAACTTTAATGAAAGTCACATAGATTTCCATACTACCTAACCTGATAAAGTTTGGTCGATTGGACCTAAAGGAGATCCAAGAGAGTTCTTCATTCTACTAGGCATGATAGAAGATTCCCTATGTAGTATGGATTGGCAATATTAAATCAAAGTAGCAAGAGATGATGACTAACCTTTGACTTAGTCTGGAGGAGTGATAATCATTCCAAGTAGTCTAGGAGAGATGGGAGTTTTCCATGTAGCCTGAAGTTGATAGCCATCCACCTTGTCGTATGGAGAATAGTTTTGTTGCTTGGCTTTGTGTTCATGCTTTCATATAATCATTCCATGCTACAAGTGAAGATGCTCGTATGTAGAGTCAAAAATGCCAAGCCAAAGCACTCCATGGATCACGTGAAGATGCTTCTATGTATGGCGTGATTAGTCCATGAAGAATAATGTAGCATGCAGCAGCTTCCGTTTGAACTTATTGTCTTCATGTGATTATTGTGCTTTTTGGGTTCTTTTTGGGGCTGGTTTGATACTTTAGGCTGGCCTATTTCAGCTTGTGGGACAAGCTTTCGGCCACTTTGGATTTCGATTTTTGAATGTTGGGTGGAAGGTTGCGGCATGTTGCCATTGTAGACTTGCATTTGGTCATAGGTTGATGGACGTGAGTGGGCTAGTTTGCACATTTATGGCTTCAAGCGTGAGTGGCTTTCCACTTTAGGCTGATGTATGATAGCTAATGGGCCGTTTCTACACTTATGAAGTGGAAGGGCTGAAGATGTTTGATATTGGGCAATTGTGTTACATGTCGAATGGGAGTAAGTAATATATTAATGTCTTTCAGTCTGTCGCTTGATACAATAATGTCTTGCGCTTTTAAAATTAAAATTATTGGAATAAAGGAAGAACTCTATTCGGCAATCATCATATTATGTCGAGTGGACTTTTCTTACTTGCATATTCGTTTATCATTGGCTTCGCTCACCATGCGCTACGTGAGTTGGTTTTGTTTTTTATTCATTCCCTTGCTCTTCATGAAAATAATCGATGTGGGACTTACTTAACACATGTTCACGCTTGATTTCTGGCGCATGATAGTGTGTGCTACAACGTCTCTCTGTGTGAGGGGTCACTGTGTGCGTCTTTGATTAATTACGTCTGATGCAAATCGGTCTACGCATGGGTATGATAATGAGTCAGTTTGATCTTGAATTCAGTTTGATTTTAATCATTGTTGGAGCATGGGAAGTTCTGCTATGTTTGCTGGCTACGGATGACCTTTCTAAGTGCGGGCTAATTGATGTTTGTTATTGAGTTTCATGCGTTTCTTTTCACTAATATGTGAGGGGGTTGCATGGAATGTTGCATAACAGCTCTTCTTTGCAACAATCGATGTGGGATAGGGTTTTCACCTATCTTCTTCCTAAATGATTGATGTGGGATTCTCGGCAATAGCATGTAATTGGTGAGCTGGGTGGTTTTTGGTCTTGTCGTGTGAGCTTGGTGATGGGCTCTTCGCTGAGTAGGCCGGGCACGTGAAGGTCTTAGATCTATTATGCGCATATGCCTGGGCTTCGATACCTTTAGGATAAATGGGCTTTAATTTCGGCCGTTGGCAATCTCTTCAACAATGGTAAATTGATCCAACTGACGTAGGATTCATGAATTTTGCTTCTTATTTGGTTTCAAAATTTTGTATGGGTCGTATGGGAGCTTCTGCCTCTTGCTTGGCATTTAATAAGCTTTGTTCTTAGCTTTTGTGAGTCACATGGGCAGTATATAGCGCGTATGTGGGTATGGTATGCTATTTTTTTGCGTATGTTGGTCGGGTCATGCTTGTTTTGTTTCTTTCTACATGAAGGAGTGTAGTGTGGGTTTTTCAATGTGAAGGGTGGTGAGCTTGCATCTTTTGTAGGCGCATGATGTTTATCCATATAGGATGGTCCGTGAAGAATGGAATAAAGGGGGGTATTATTTCCGCCTGTACTTATCTTGTAGTGTCGAATGAGACTCGATTATTTTTAATAAAGTTGGATCCCATGTGACTTGGCCTATGCATGGTTCTTTGTTTAAGGACCACTTATCCTTTGTATGTGGCTTTGTCGAGTGAACCCCACAATCAACTTATTTGAATGTAGTTTTACAAAAATGATCTGGCGAGTGGTATTCTTTCACGTTCTTTGGGAGCTGATGATTTGTAGGGAAAGAGTGTTGTGATGTTGTCTCGATTCGGCTTTTCATTCTTGGTAGTTTGACTCCAGGTAGACTGGAAAGAATTACTGCAACATTTCTTACACATGGGTGATGTGATTTGTCGTGATAGGTCGACTGGAGAAATGTGATGGCTTTCTTTTTGGTGATTAAACGAATTGTCGTTTGATGGTTGATTTTCATTTTCCATATTCTTGAATGCTTCCAAGAAATTGGGTTGATAAGATAGTTTGAAAAGAGTTGTAGCCTCACGCCTCTGAGTGGCCGAAGAATGAATTATGTTCCAGATACTATTGGAAATTAGTACTGGAATTTACTTGCTTATTTTCATCTTCATTGATTGTGATTGTTTTGTAGAATGGCTCATTATGCCACCACAAGATCTGGTGTCTGTTTGTAAGGATTGTAGACTGAATGATTTTTGCTTGTATGAATCGCTAAGGCCCCACGGTGGGCGCCAAATTGTGGACGCTGGTTTTCGGCCGAGGTCACAAATCAGAAATTTGTAGGTGGGGGCATTAGCGATCCTGCAAGATAAAGGTAGAGTGAGCGGAAGCAGACTGCCCACCGGTGTGGTGGGTGCCGGGGGCACTCCGACGCTCAAGTCAGTAGTATGAAATGATCAGTAAATATGTAAATGTGAAAGCAATGTTTGATGTTACCTTGAACTCATTGGGTGGCCATGAGGGCGGTGGTTGTTATGTGTATAAGGGTGATGGAGAGCTCTGAGAGAGCTTGTGTCAGAGAGCGTAAGCTAGTAAGAGAGCCCCTCAGAGAGTTGAGAATCTCTTCCCTTTTATAGATTGAAGGAAGTCATTTTACAGTTGGAATATAAGTTGTACACGTGATGGTGGGATCTACAATGTGCTGAAGTCTCTGATGATAGGACCCACAACATGTTCAATACTATCTTTCGATAATGAAGAATCTTAGCATGTGAATTTATGCTTTACGCTAGATAAAATGAGGGAAGAGTGGTTGATGAGTTATCCGTAAGCATGTGGCGTGATTATAATTCAATAATGCTAGGTTTTATTGGTTTGATTTTACACTCTTGGGCCTTACTTACTGTAGGGTTTTAAACTGTAAAGACGATTTTACCCTTGACCCAAATTTGGCCCATACAGGTATGTTTACCTAATGCAGCATAATTCAGATACTTTTGAAAAGTTCAAAGAGTATCGTGCTGAGGTTGAGAACCAATTAGGTAAAACAATCAAACTCTACGATCAGATCATGGAGGAGAATATGTTGACAGAGATTTCGAGGAATTCTTGGTTGAGCATGGGATAGTATCCCAGCTCACAATGCCTGGAACACCACAACAAAATGGTGTTGCGGAAAGGAGAAATAGGACCCTACTAGACATGATGATATTTATGTTTAATTGTAGCTCATTACCTAGTTCGTTCTGGGGAGATGCATTGCAAGCTACAATGCATATCCTTAATTTAGTTCCATTTAAGTCTGTTCCTAAGACTCCCTTAGAGTTGTGGAGTGGTCGTAAAACTAGTTTACGACATTTCCGCATATGAGGGTGTCCATCACATGTGCTGAAGAATAAGACTACAAAGTTGGAGCCATGTTCTCAAGTGTGCCTATTTGTAGGCTATCCTAAGGAGACTAGGGTGGATTATTCTATAGCCCAAAAGATAACAAAGTGTTTGTATCGAAAAATTCTACGTTTCTAGAGGAGGACTATATGAGGGAGTTCAAACCTCGAAGTAAAGTGTTACTCGAGGAGTTACTTGTTGGTTTGATCAGCACACCATCGTCAATGACAGTCGATAACTACATAACACATTTGACATATGAGCGTCAGTTGCAAGTTCAACAGAATGATCTACCACCTAGACGTAGTGGGAGGGTTGTACGACAACCTGATCGCTATCTAAGAGTTGGAGAGGCACAAGTTGTCGCATCCAGCGATGGTATAAATGATCCATTGAACTATCGTACTGCAATAGATGATTCTAATAATTAGGAATGGCTCAAAGCCATGAACCTAGAGATGGAGTCTATGTACTCTAACTCATTATGGGAACTTGTAGATCAACCTGATGGGGTAAAACCTATTGGTTGCAAGTGGATCTACAAGAGAAAGAAAGGAGCAGATGGGAAGGTACAGACCTTCAAGGCTAGGCTAATGGCCAAGGATTATACCCAGAAAGAGAGAGTTGACTATGAGGAAACTTTCTCGCCAGTAGCCATTCTCAAATCCATTCACACTCTTCTATCCATTGTCGCATATTATGACTATGAGATTTGGTAAATGGATGTCAAGAATGCATTCTTGAATGGAAATCTTGATGAGTGTATCTATATGGTACAACCAGAGGGGTTCATAGCCCAAGGTCAAGAACAAAAGGTTTGCAAGCTGGAAAAGTCTATTTATGGACTTAAGCAAGCATATCGATCTTGGAATATAAGATTTGATACCACGATCAAGTCTTATGATTTTGAGAAGAATGTTGATGAGCCTTATCTATATAAGCGCGTCATTGACGGGAATGCGGTTTTCCTTATTTTATACGTCAATGATATTTTACTCATTGGGAATGATGTAAAGATATTACCGGACATGAAAACCTGGCTAGCTAACCAATTCCATATGAAAGATTTGGGAGAGGCCAATTATGTTCTTGGAATTTAGATACTTCAGGATCGTAAGAAACAACTGTTAGCTATGTCTCAGGTATCCTATATCGATAAGATCCTTGTGCGATTTGGGATGCAGAATTCCAAGAAATGCAATCTGCCTTATCGACATGGAATTCATTTTTCAAAGGAACAAACTCCTAAGACACCTCAAGATGTTAAGGAAATGAGACATATCACATATGCCTCAACATTTTGTAGTCTCTTTTATGATATGTTATGCACAAGACCGGAGATCTATTTTCCAGTGGGAGTAGTGACCGGCGTAAACACACACGTATAACGCAAGCGCATGTATCGTTAAAGTAGTATAAAACTATCGATCCCACGAGGACTTAATATCTAATCTATTAATTTTATGAGGTCAAATGATTACTAGTATCTAACAGGTTGTTTGATTGATTTGAAATGGTGACGATTCTAAATTTAAAAACAAGTAAATAAAATTGTTGGAAAGTAGGTTTTAAGAAAATTCAATATTAAAAACTATCTAGGGTTGTGATTTCTTCCAATATCATTTTAAAGATGAAGTGGTTATTTCATATTTGTGTAATAAATCGGTTTAGTAACCTGGAATACTAAATTATGTAAAAGCCTCTGTCGATGGTCAGACGCAAATACCCAGTTTAACCCAATTGAACCATATGTCTATGTCAACCAAATTATCTGGATTCATTAAGTTTAAGTTCCAATTATGGCTACCCCCACCCGACATGTATATGTCTATCCTGTAAGGAAATATATTAAAGGGTTTTCTATCCTCAAGGAAGATCGTGGGCTATTAAGTCTAAGGCTAAAACCTAAAATTCCTTTGTCAAGTTTAATTTAGATTTACCAGATCAATCTTATTAATGGCCAATTAACAAGATGCATTAAGCTTAAGACTAAATAAGTAAATCTTTAAATTACCCAAACTATAAAATAACCCCTTATAAACCGGTGATATTGGATTTCATCACAACCCCAGATAATTGGCTTAGTTACGACACATATTTACGGGTAGTAAAAACTTAAATAAAATAAAAGACATAAAGTAAAATGCTGAAAAGTAAATTACTGAAAATTAAATGCTGAAAAGTAAATGCTGAAAGTAAATTACTGAAAAGTAAAAGCTGAAAGTAAATTGCTGAAAGTAAATTACTGAAAAGTAAAAACTGAAAATTAAAGAAAGAAAAGTATTGTGCGTAAAAGTAAATTGCGGAAAGTAAAAACTGAAAAGTAAAGAAAAGAAAGTGCGAAAGTGGAAATTAATTACTAAAAGCTATAAATAAACAAACAAGATACAATCTTCTTAGTATTCTTAAGGAATTCCTTAGAAGAAAGTATGAATTTTACAAATGAAATGGCTTGGTATTTATAGGCAAAATTTTGCCTCCATCAAATCATCCACCAAATCAATTATTAATTGCTCCACTAATTGCTCCACCAAATCCATTATTAATTGCTCCACTAATCTCTTATCATGTTTGGTGATGATTTGATAATTTTTATTATTTATTTATTAATTTATTTTTTTGCTTTGAAAATGATTGAAAGTGACTTTAATAATTACACACAACACACTTCTGGATGGTTCATCAATTTCGGGCATGAAATCTTCAGAATTCGAAATTATTTTGTCTTTCAAAGCTGTATATCTTTGAGTCTTCTTTAATCAGGAACTTGAATTAGCTCAATCCGATATCGGAGTAAAACGTTATGCCCAAAATACGACAGATGCACAAAACTGGAATTTCCAAAACTGCACTTCGTTAAAACGCCCTTTCAAGTTTCCAATCTCCAAAATTAATATGTCACGTCCAATTTTTGCCCTTATTTGACCCATATTTCGTCCTAAATGATTTCATTAAGTCCCAATATTATTTTGTATTCTTCCGTTAATGCTACTGTTTCGTAATCTCCCAATCTCCGCTTTCGTGAAAGAATGTCTTTCATGAATTTGGCATAGCTGGGCATTTGTTCCACCGCTTCTGCAAATGGAATGTTGATATGCAGCTTTTTGAAGATTTCCAGGAACCGAGAAAACTGCTTGTCCAATTTGTTCTTCTGAAGACGTTGAGGAAAAGGTGGAGGTGGAATGATCTGTTCTTTTTCCTTTGTTTCTTTTTCCTCCATCTGTTGCTTTGTTTCTTTTGGAACTTCCTCAGCAGTTGTTTTGGCTCCAACATCTTTGTTGATTTCAGTACCGCTTTTTAACATGATGGCATGACATTGCTCCTTCCCCATGTTCCTTGGATTTGGTTCAGTGTTGCTAGGAAGGTTACCTGGCGGTCTGTAACTCTGAGCATTGGCCAGTTGTCCAATTTGATTCTCCAGTGCTTTAATAGAAGCAAATTGACTTTGAATTAATGCTGATTGGGATTGAAACATAGCATCATATCTTGCTGCTTGAGATTGAAACATAATATCATATCTTGTTGCTTGAGAGTCGTGTTTTGCTTCTATCTTTTTCAAGTGGGCCAACACTTCTGTTATTCTTGGTTTATTTGCCTGCTCCTGGCTTTTGTTCTGTTGCTGGAATTCAGGTGGTGGATAGTTCTGCTGTTGGCCTGAATTGTTGCTCCATGAAAAATTGGTGTGATTCCTCCACCCTGGGTTGTAGGTGTTGGAATATGGATTGTTCCCATGTCTGTTGAAATTGTTGATAAAATTCACCGTCTCTTCAAGTTGGTTCGAATCTGGTACTCCTCCATATGGTGAACTTGTGGATCCAGTGGTAAGAGTCTCCATGAATTTGCATATCTGATCTAGCTTAGCGTTGACTGCTGTATTGGCTCCACTTTCATAAATTCCTGCAATTCTTTGGATCATGCTCCTTTTTGTTGGCCACAAGGAATTGTTGTTGGCCATTTCTTTGATTAGGTCCCGGACTTGATCTTCTCCTTTTGCCATTAAAGCTCCTCCAGCAGCAGCATCGATTGTGGTTCTCATTATTCCAGAAAGTCCATTATAGAAGGTTTGGACTTGTAGCCACTTTGTTATCTCATGATGAGGACATTTCCGGAGTAAATCTTTGAATCTTTCCCAAGCTTCGCAAAGGGATTCTGAATCTTGTTGCACGAAGGATGTGATGTCATTCCTCAACTTTACAGTTCTGGCTGGTGGAAAGTACTTTGCAAGGAATTTGGTGGCTAGAGTGTTCCAAGTTGTGAGAGAACCTGCTGGTAGTGAATGTTGCCAAGCTTTAGCTCTGTCTTTCAGGGAATATGGAAAAACTCGCAGTCTCATTGCTTATTCTGATGCTCTGTTGTAGTTGAAAGTACCACAAACTTCCAGGAAGTTACTGATGTGGGCATTAGGATCTTCAGTTGCATTCCCCCGAACTGAACTGACTGCTGAATCATCTGAATGCATGTTTTGATGTGACACGCATTTGCTGGTAAGGGAGGAAGTACAATACAGGAAATGAGTCTGTCAACCACCGGAATGGTTCTGTCTCGAATGGGAATTGGTGGTGCAACCTCCAAAGGTTCAGGTTCCATGTTGACTAAAGCTTCTTGGCCTTCTCGCCTTTCCCTTCTCAACTGTCTGATGGTTCTTTCAATTTCTGGGTCAAGCGGTCGAAGTTCAAAGCTTCTGGTTTGTCTCATGAAGTTTATGAGAACCTGAAACACAAGAAAACAAAAACAATAAGTAAAAGAAAATTAGATACAAGTAAAAGTATCTAACCTCTAAACTAATAGTGAAAGATAAATAAGTCCCCGGCAACGGCGCCAAAAACTTGACCGGCGAAAACACACACGTATAACGCAAGAGCACGTATCGTTAAAGTAGTATAAAAATATCGATCCCACGAGGACTTAATATCTAATCTATTAATTTTATGAGGTCAAATGATTACTAGTATCTAACAGGTTGTTTGATTGATTTGAAATGGTGACGATTCTAAATTTAAAAACAAGTAAATAAAATTGTTGGAAAATAGGTTTTAAGAAAATTCAATATTAAAAACTATCTAGGGTTGTGATTTCTTCCAATATCATTTTAAAGATGAAGTGGTTATTTTATGTTTGTGTAATAAATCGGTTTACTAACCTGGAATACTAAATTATGCAAAAGCCTCTGTCGATGGTCAGACGCAAATACACAGTTTAACCCAATTGAACCATATGTCTATGTCAACCAAATTATCTGGATCCATTAAGTTTAAGTTCCAATTATGGCTACCCCCGCCCGACAGGTATATGTCTATCCTGTAAGGAAATATATTAAGGGTTATATATCCTCAAGGAAGATTGTGGGCTATTAAGTCTAAGGCTGAAACCTAAAATTCCTTTGTCAAGTTTATTTTAGATTTACCAGATCAATCTTATTAATGGCCAATTAACAAGACGCATTAAGCTTAAGACTAAATAAGTAAAACTTTAAATTACCCAAACTATAAAATAACCCCTTATAAACCGGTGATATTGGATTTCATCACAACCCCAGATAACTGGCTTAGTTACGACACATATTTACGGGTAGTAAAAACTTAAATAAAATAAAAGACATAAAGTAAAATGCTGAAAAGTAAATTAATGAAAATTAAATGCTGAAAAGTAAATGTTGAAAGTAAATTACTGAAAAGTAAAAGCTGAAAGTAAATTGCTGAAAAGTAAATTACTGAAAAGTAAAAACTGAAAATTAAAGAAAGAAAAGTATTGTGCGTAAAAGTAAATTGCGGAAAGTAAAAACTGAAAAGTAAAGAAAAGAAAGTGCGAAAGTGCGAAAGCGGAAATTAATTACTAAAAGCTATAAATAAACAAATAAGATACAATCTTCTTAGTATTCTTAAGGAATTCCTTAGAAGAAAGTATGAATTTTACAAATGAAATGGCTTGGTATTTATAGGAAAAATTTTGCCTCCGTCAAATCATCCACCAAATCAATTATTAATTGCTCCACTAATTGCTCCACAAAATCCATTATTAATTGCTCCACTAATCTCTTATCATGTTTGGTGATGATTTGATAATTTTTATTATTTATTTATTAATTTATTTTTTCTTTGAAAATGATTGAAAGTGACTTTAATAATTACACACAACACACTTCTGGATGGTTCATCAATTTCAGGCATGAAATATTCAGAATTCGAAATTATTTTGTCTTGCAAAGCTGTATATCTTTGAGTCTTCTTTAATCAGGAACTTGAATTAGCTCAATCCCAATATTATTTTATCTGCAAAATAAACTAAAACATATCAAAACGTTCATCAAACCCGAGAAACTAAACAAAATATTAAGTAAAAGGGGCGGTAAATATTGATATATTTTCCGCTCATCAAGTAGTCAGTAGGTTTCAGTCAAACCCAGGATTGGATCATTGGGTGGTTGTGAAATATATTCTGAAGTATCTTAAGAGAACAATAGATTATATGCTTGTATATTTCGATGAGGATATGATCCTAAGGGGATATACGGACTCTAATTTTCAGACAAATGTCAATTCTAGGAAATCAACATCTGGATCAGTGTTTACCCTAGGTGGTGGGGCTATATTATAATAGAGTATAAAGAAATCTTGCATTGATGTCTCCACCATGGAGGCTGAGTAGGTAGCAGCTTGTGAAGCAGCTAAGGAAGCAGTATGGCTCCGTAAATTCTTGGGAGATCTGGAAGTTGTTCCAGATATGGATAAACCACTCACATTTTATTGCGATAATAGTGGTGCAATGGAAAATTCACAAGAGAGGAAAGCATATAGAGAGGAAATATCATCTCATCAGGGAGATAGTGCATAAAGGACACGTTTCTTTCACAAAGATAGCATCCGTAGAGAACCTGGCTGATTCGTTTACAAAGACCTTGTCAGCTAAAGTGTTTGAAGGTCACCTAGATTGTCTAAGATTACGTGACATGTCCCATTTGCTCTAGTGCAAGTGGGAGATTGTAGGGATATATGCCCTAGAGCTTCATATATTGTAGACTGTTTTATATGTTATAAAATAAAATGATGTATTATTCATTTATCAAAGTGTTTGTTTATTTTTCGGATATTGTAAATTATCCTGATTACCCTAGATTACACATTTACCTTCAGATTTAGTGTATGAGTGTCATACACAAGAGGATTTAAGTCTGAAGTTGTTAATTTAAAATAGTACATAGAGAGCAAACAAAGCGGGTACTTTGTTTGTGGTTTATCTATAGCTGCGGTCCATTCTATAATTGTATGGCGACCTTGATCCGGGATCGTCCATGTGGAGACATAAGAATGAAGGCACTTTGTATGATGTGATCATATAGGACTGGACCCAGATAGAAATGACTTTCTTATAATATCCGTTAAACAAATAAAGTCATTTCAATCTACTAAATGATCATATATGGATTGATCTTAATCCTGAGTATACTACGAACTCCTGCATGGCAGGCTATGTCCTTCGATTTACAAAGGTGAGGTTGGTGTAGCAGTCCCGACCAATAGCTATGTACTTTGAGGGCACGGTCTGGTGTGTAGTTGGGGACATTTTACATAGACATGGAGTTTACTCCTTCTTGCGTGAAGTAAAAGAGTATTTTCCTTAAGGGTTGATTCGGTGCTTGAACGGTTAGAGTGCTCAAGTCTTTCTATTACGAATAGAAAGATTAAAATTCATAATGGTTATGAATAAATCGTTCATTAGATTATCAATGGTACTTAAGGTAAAAATAAATAGAGGGGTATAACAGACTTTATAACTCGGCTCTAATTACGAGATACTCGTATCGATGGACATCGATGTAGTTCAGCTTAATATATTATCTGCGATAACGAGAGTGCAGCTTCGGATTTTTAGTGGAATAACCCGGAGTTAATAATTCAGAATATTTAATTAAGAGCTTAATTAATATTTCGAGATTATTGTCGCTCGAAACCGTAGGTCCATTTGGTCCCCGTGCTAGCTCAATAGACTATAGCGGATTTAGTATAATTGGATAGTCCAATTATATACTCACATATGTATAAATATTATTAATATGATTAATAATATTATTTTGTCACACTTGGAACTATATATTAAAAGTTAATATATGATTTTAATAATTATATGATAATTATTGAATGCATAATATTAAATTATATATGATAAAATTTAATGAGGCTAAATTTGGAATTTCCAAATCTTGGGTTTTGGAAACCATTGGTGAGTTATGTTAGGTCGCAAAACTCTTGCATTAAATTTGGAAAATCCTTATTGGTTTTAATTTGGAAGTTACGAATTTTAATGGCATTAACCTTTTATTTTTTGTAACATCTTTTTCATTATGGTAATTGAATTATATGTTACAAAATTAAAAAAAAAATTAGCCTTGGCCGAAACTTGTATGATGGGAGGGGAAATGAATTTATTTTTTTTTTGTTTTGGAAATAAATGATCCTTAGTATAAAAAAATTAGATTTTTCTTTTTGAATAATTATTTTTTTTTTGAAAACCCAAGCCTCCACCTTCTTCTTCTTCATTCCCTCTCAAATTCTTGGGAAAATAAAAACAAGAACAAGAAGAAAATAAATCATAAACATTGTGTGACATTAATCTATAAAAAGTTTAGGGATTAATTTTGTGAGACTAGCCCACACTATTTTTCGTTGGTAACGAGATATAGCTCAGAAAACTTTATGGTGTTGAACTAAAACTCATTCTCTCCATCTTTTATTGACTCAAGGCAGTGAGCATATTTTTTGCTCACTGCCGCCACTTGCTTGGGTGTTTTGGGGCTCGATTTGGTCTCGTATTAATCCGGATTCTTTGGGAAATACATAGGGGTCTTTTGGGATTGTGTTGGGGCTATTTTTCCTTGAAAAAATCAGACATAAAAACATCACTACAGTTCACGCAATTTGTGGACTGTTTCGGTTGTGGTTTGGGCATTTTTTGTGTTCAAAACAGTCTGATATGACATGTGCACATGTAGAGTATAACTAGGGGATGACGATATTTAATTCCCCTGGATCCTAGATTTGAGGGCTAGAGAGACGATAATACGTAACGCCAATGTACCCTAGATTGAGGGAAATGATAGTGGCATGCATTGGGAGACGATGATATGTAACGCCCCAATGGCATGAATTTGTACACTTGGTTCCAAATTAGTGGCTTGGGGACGAGTATTCATAACGCCCCATGAACACTAGTTTAGGCGTATGAGGGATGGAAATAGGTAACGCCCCATGCTTCAGAGTTTTACAAATCTACAGAGATTTTCAGACATATGCTTTTATGAAATGATTTTCACTTTGAATAAAAGACATGATTTCACATTTTTTAATTCAGAAAAACAATTATTTGTTACGAGCTTTCGACATAGTATTTCTAACATTATTTTCTGGTTTTATAGCTCTACTCACTGAGTTCTTTGGACTCACCCCCACTCTCTAGTTTTACAAGACCTTTAGCTGGTGAGCCACAGCCGTCTTTTGGAGATATGGATTGGGGACCAGACCAGCAGTCACTAGTCATAGCGGTCCATCATGTCAGTTCTACATTCATATAGAATGTAGCTTGTGCTTTGGTTCCTTTTGGTGTATGACAAGTATATGATTGTATGATATAATCAGACTATGTATGTATTCTTGTGGCTTTTGTAGTAAAATTGTTTATTGTTAATATAAAGAGTTATCAAATCAAAGAAATGGGTATTTCATTAGTTTAATCAGCGACTTAGGTGGCAATGGGATCTGTTATCTACCGGTAATCTTTCCGGATTGGGGATGTTATAAAATTATAACTCTTTTTGAATTTATGAGGTTAATTTCAAAATTATTGTTTTCAACTAAATGATCATTAAAAGAAAACCTTATGTTAAATTAGTTTAACATAGTTATTAAGTGTGACTTTAACTATTGATCTCATCAATAACACATGTGAGTTTATAATTAGACCATTTAATTATATTTAATTTGTTACAGTATGTCTAGCTAGCACAAAGACCAAATAGACCTATAGTTCCGAGCTCCAATAATCCATAAATATTAATTAAACTCTTTAATTAAATATTTCGAATTATTAACTTTAGGTTATTCCAATAAAAACCTAAAGTTTTACTCTCGTTGCTGGAAATAAATTATATACGCCAAACTTCGTCGGTGTCTATTGATATAGTCATTATCTATGGATTCACCTTTCACGAGTATCTCATAATTAGAGACAGGTCAAAATATTTATTATACCTCTCTAATTATTTTTACATTAAGTACCATCAATTCTCTAATGAACAATTCATAACCATTATGAATATTAATCTTTCTATTCGTAATAGAAAGACTTGAGCGCTCTAATCATTCAAGTACCGAATCAACCCATAAAGAAGATACTCATCTACTTCTCGCAAGAAGGAGTGAACTTCATATATATGTAAAATGTCCCTAGCCTATATGATCAATTATAAGAAATTCATTTCTATATGAGTCTAGTCCTATATGATCACATCATACAATATGTCTTTATTTTCACGTCACTACATGGCCGATCCTGGATAAAAGTCGCCATACAATTATTGAATGGACCGAAACTATAGATAAACCACAAATAAAGTATCTACTTTATTTATTCTCTCTAGACTATTTTAGATTACTAACTTCAGAATTAAATCCTCTTGTGTAGGACACTCATACACTAAACCTGAAAGCACATGAGTAATCAAGGGTCAACTTGATAATTTACAATATGCGATATGAATCAAAACAATTGATAAATGAACAATACATCTTTTATTTTAAGCAAAAAAATTTATTTACATATTACATGAAGTTCTAGGGCATATATCCCAACAATGAAAATATTAAGGTAATATTACTTAATACAGCTTCACACATGCATCTAGCCACCAAATCTATCAACCAAATCAAAAAAAGCCCCAAATTTAGAGTGAAACTCCACAATATTTGTGAGTCTCTACAACACTTAACCAAGAACAACAAAATAATTTCTAGATTAATGAATAGATAAAAAGTTACTTTTAATCTTGTAAATCTTCTCTAATATTGTTCTTGTTGAAATTTGCCTTCTCTAAAATGCTTCAAGTATTTTTGGTTGATCATAGAAGGATAGGGTTTGCTAAGCATAGCAAATGAAAAAATATTCCCCTTTAAATACCCAAGTGGGCGTGAACTTAAGGCTGTTTGGTCAATTTTTATTCAATTTTTATCAAATAAAAATTACTTGGAAATAAAGCTTAACAGATGGCATATTATTTGATCATATATTTTATTTAATATATATTAAATAAAATTTAACTTTACACTTGGAAAAATTAGACTAAACTTTATCATTTACATTAAATGATAATTGCCACACAAGAATTACATGTGTCAAGCCTTTATTTATTAATTAATATGTATCTAATCTAATTATGTATTAAATACAAATACACATTAAAATTAACCAAAAATCTCGACATGTGAATTTTCGTTTACCAATTAAATTATTCGAATTAACTCGCACAATTCGATAAAATATTATGAATAATCTGTCTTATTCATAACGCGTTGTCTATGTGCTCAACGAGTACATTTCATATTGTGTGACTCACTAAATTAATCCATCATGGAATCCAATTTCACGTCCATAATTCACCCGCTTATGAATTATGACGACCACATATAATCTTGCTTAACTATACAAGTCGAGATCATCGCATACGTATAATCCCTCTGTCACATGTTATCCATATTATACTGATGACATAGATATGAATCTCAAATCCCTAAGATATAATATCGTCGACTTATAAATTCGTAATCTTTTAATAACACTCGAACTCACTTCCGCAGTGCATTACAGCCATGGATTTAACATATCGTAAACACGTGAAGGATACATATGCTTTGTATACAGGACTGAAGGATCCTATCTTGATGTTCACCAGACATACTGAGTTTCATTCCACACCCAACGAATAAGCGGAGGTCTGACCTAAAAACGTCGGTGACATGACTACCATCTAAGTATGGAAGATAACTCATTTATCTACTGTGGTATCTCAAGTCAAATGACGACTATGCTACTCGACTCGAGAAGATTCTTATTGACGTTAGTATACTATATATTAATAAATTTTGGTGAGTCGGTCAGTGTTTATCCACTATAAATACCTATATGTTTATATGAGTCTCCACAACTTATTGTTCTTTGAGTAATAACCATTGAAATTCTAAATTCTAATATACAGCATGTACTAATTATCTCTACAGGTTTACTTACTAACGAAGTAATGTAAACCTTGATCATGAACAATTTAAAAAATGATACAGTTATGATACAACTCAATGTCAGTTACGACGATTTTGCAACTGTATCATAACTAATCATTTTAAGGTTTATTATATCTTTACCATATATAATAAAGAATATATTGATGAAGATGTTTATTTTATTCAAAATAAAATATTTACATATGTTTTCACAGGAAAACACAATAAAAAAAATTGGCTTGACGAGTAGCAACTCTATCAAGTATCACTATTCTTTACTTCATGGATGACCTTATGATTTTTTTAAGGCTGATGTGGCATCGGTTTGCATGATTGCGAATTGCTTTCATCAGTTTAAAGAGCTTCCTAGTGTTATTCGTTATTAGCGGTGTTCAAAATTTTCGGGTCAATCTGTGACCCGACTCGTTCGGATTTCAAAAGAAATTAGTGTTTTTCGGGTCAATCCGACCCGACCCGAATTTTGCGGTTGGGTCACGGGTGAACACCCCCTATTCGTTATCTTACAAAGCTTCGAGCTTTGATTGGCTTGTTTTGGTGGAGCGTATATTAATAGAGCCAAGAGTTGGCTTTTGTTTTGGTGGAGCTTATTATTGATAGAGCTAAGAGTTGGCTTTGTACATTCCTTTTGCTGGTCGTATTCAGCTTATCTAGTCCGTGCTTTTTTTCATTTAGGTTTATTGATTCTCTGTTTATTTTACCTAAATCTGTTATTAGGAACATAAATTAAAAAACATAACAGCGATTTACATAATTAAACCAAAGTTTTGTACCATTCTCAACATCATAATTTAAACATATATATTATAAACATAATCTAAATAAAATAAACAGTTATATTAACCAATGAGAGCTTAAGTACATAGTTGCCGTATTTATAGCTTGAAGCTGCAATCTGCAGAGATTCGAATTCGTCTAATTCAAGAGGAAGTAATTAAGGGTAAGCATTTGGGGAAAAAAACTTGTTGGATTCTGATTATTTATTTCAAAACCATTCTGCCTAATATTGCTGCAGGGCTATTTAATTAAGATACAGTTCAAAACACATCTCAAAATACGAAATCCGAGACCAGTGAAATCCAGAAGATCTCAAAATCATTAAACTGATAAATGATAAAATCATATGACCGAGTTTAAATTATTCTTTGAACACACCTATTTTAATGAAAATATTAATTACTAAAATATCTATAATGTAAATTATTATTAAAGATAATTTATAGTAGATATTATTTCTCTAGACACTCATTAGGCACAACCGATCCATCTCTCTCATATCTTCAGACCCTAAAATCTTTTATTTTCTTAATTGAAATATTTTAAGGCAAATTTTGTGGGGCTATTCATTGGATTTTAAAGATTAAAATAAGGGGGGAAAAGATATGTGAATTCTTGCTTTTTATTTTTTGATTGATGGAAATTATTTAAAAAAAAATATCGTATATTTTATTCTTTTGGATTTCTTATTTGTTGTTTTCTTTTCTTTTTTCTTTTCTTCCAAATCTAAAACCTATTGATTGATGGTTTACTATTTGATTGTTAAGGTTATAGTGAAAATTTATTATTTTCAATTTTTTTAATCAAAAGGGAATTATAATGGTAAATCGTGTACATATTAGAGTTGCAAATTGATTTTTTTTGTCATTGTCAAATACTTGTATCCATACATGTAAATAAGAGTAATAAAAGTAACTCAAATGATAAATTATTCCGTTTATGTAAAGAAAAATAATAAAAGTATCTAACAATAATAAGTATACAAGTGTTCTTGATACCAGAGCATCATATCCCAACTGTAGCAAACTGTTGGTAAAGATTTCATAATTTTTATGCTAAAAGATGGGAGACAATATATATTTCTTGCATACAATAGTTCAATAAAATATTTGGCGATGATGTAGCTAAAAAACTTTGGTGTTCAAATAACTAAAGTAATTGATAAAATAATTTTTAATATAATATAAGAATAAATAGTGTATTTGTAAATAAAATGAAATGAAAATAAAAATTCTAACAAAATGAGAGAGATAGAGGAAGAAGAATTAAAATATTTTTTTTGAGTGTATTAATTTTTATGATTGTGTAAAGTAAATAAAATTAATTAATATAAATTATTTAACTGAGGGTGTTTTTGATATATTAAAGAGTGTACAAAGTAAAATCAAAATTTTAAAATTACCACATGAGTGTTTAATAATAAAATTTCCATAGAAATTTTTAGAGTGTAAATAGCCCTACACAAATCATATACATGCACATAATCATATGTCACAGTGCTTATCATAAGTCTAACTCTCACATCAAAACATAGTTCTCTGAAAACCTACATGAAAGTTCGTATTTAACCAAGATTCAGACCCTATACGAAATTTATCATAATTAACAAAGACAAGTCATAATTAATGTGTGTATGGAATAATCAAATTAACAACTACTCCACTTTATATCTACGCAATTATAGACCAAAGAAAAATATTCAGGCAATAAATAATAATGTAGAAAATAAATTTCAACCATACAAAATCAACATAGTTATTTTGGTGACGAAGTGGAGAACTCGTGCGAGTAAAAAACCACTCCGGGTATCTCGGCTACCAGCCCAAATCCACTATAAAGAGAAAATCTTACAGTGATGGTAACTCCACCGACTCTAGTACCTTTAGACTGCAAGAACTCGAAGAAATCCTCGAGCCCGTATCCCAAGATTTCTTCAGAACCTCTGAAGTCTCTGAGCGGATCAACTCTGCAAGTACTCTGGAACTCTGACTACCAATCTTCTATAGGAAACGACTTTCCTTGGCGCAGCGGAAGTTGCTAATGTGAGCACCGGCTCCGGTATGGACCATTAAAATTTTCTTTGCCTTCTCATTTTCCTTGTAGCCGAAATCCTCCAACACTTGAAGAATGGATTTTTCTCCTTTGATGTATATGAGTTTCCTTTGATGTCCAACACTTGGATCAACCACCCGATCTTCCGAACTATGACTCGAAACCAACAAACCGAAATATGGGCTTCACTCACAAAGAACAACTCTAAACTTCTTAGAGAAGTATAAAATCAAACTCTAAATAATTTAGAGAATGAAGTTGTATTGTCACAAAAGGATTTTGGCCTTTGAAATATATGATGAAGAAGATCAAGTATCTAATTCACTCTTCTTTCTTTTTCTTCTCAATACTTGAGAAAATAATTATTTTTCTCTAACTCTCACACAACTATTATGTATTGATTCATTTAATGAAAGAGTGGAGATGGTAGAGATAACATTCTCTTCCAAAAATAATTATTCTTATCACAAATCCTTCACATGCCATTGAATGGTAATGGCCAACACAAAGGAATGGAGTGCCATCCAAAGACATGTGAAATGGACAAATAAAAATAATTAGGTAATACCTAATCTTAGACATAAATTGTTGGAGAACATGACAAGCCATTAGGTTTTGTCTCCAAGAAAATTTAAAAATCATTATCTTAATAATGATGTCATAAGCTTAATTGTGATGTAATAATTATCTCATAATTATTACTAAATTTATTATCTCATAATCAAAATTTGATTATCTCATAATCAAAAAATTCTGGAAAATATTAAGTTAAACTAATTTTAACATAGTTTTCATTTGTGACAAAATATATTATTAATCTTATTAATAATATATAAAAATAATGTGAGTATATCATTAGACAATCTAATTATATTAGGTTTGCTACAGTTAATCGAGCTAGCACATGGACCAAATAGACCTACGATTTCGAGCTCCAATAATTCTGAAATATTAATTAAACTCTTAAATTAAATATTACGAATTATTAACTCCGTGTTATTCCACTAAAAACTTGAAGTTGAACTCCCGTTATCGTAGATGGAAAATATAAGTCGAACAACTTCGGTGTCCATCGATATAGTCATAATCATTACATATGGATATAGCCCTTCACGAATATCTCATAAATAGAGCCGGGTCATAAGTCAGTTAAACCCCTCTAAATATTTTGTCTCTTAAGCACCATTGATTCTATAATGAATAATTAATTCATAACAATTATGAATATAAAACTTTCCATTCGTAATAGAAAAGTTAAGCGCTCAAATTGTTCAAGTCTCGAATCAACTCTTAAAAGAGATATTATTCTGCTTCTCATAAGAATTAGTGAATTCCATATCTATTAAAACGTTCTCTGTTACACACCAAACCATATCCCAAAATACGTAGTTATTGGCCGGGAATGCAACACCAACCTCACCACAGTAAATCAAAGGACTTAGCCTGTCATGTATGAGTTCGTAATACACTCAGGATTAAGATCGAATCCATATATGACCATCTATTAGATAAAATGAATTTCTTCGGTTAACGGATATTAAAAGAAATTTGTATTTATCTGAGTCAAGTCCTATATGATCTCATCATACAAGGTGTCTCCACTCCCATGACACTACATGAACGATCCCGGATCAAGGTCGTCATACAAGTATAGAATGGACCGCGGCTATAAATATACCACAAACAAAGTATCATTTTTGCTTGCTCTCTATGGACTATTTAGATTCCAAACTTCAGACTTAAATCCTCTTGTGTATCAAACATACATTCAGTTTGAAGCTACAAAAGTAATCAAGGTAAACAATACAATTGGACAATATGCGATATAAATCAAACATATTTGAAAAATGAATAATGCATTTACTATTATTACAATAATCAATTCCGTTTACAATACATGAAGCTCTAGGGCATATATCTCAACATCTTCCTCCTTGAGAACTCTAAAGGATTAGGAAATTGATTTTGGTTGCATTGATGATAAATCACAGATCTATATCACCAAGGAAACGATGACAAGAGATTCAAAAGAGTCTTCAAGATGATGAACAATGAGGTTGAAAATCTATGTAATTTTTTGGCTCAAGGGAATGTATTTTCAACACTGGGGAATGTGGCTATGTGTTCTTTACATAGGTAGGGTAAAAAGAGAGACTTCACAATATCAAATTAGGTTAAAAACACGTCCAAAATAACTCAGTTCTGCACGGGCATTCGAACGCCACTCGAACGCGCCACGAACGCGTGCTCTTTGGAAAGGTTCATTAGAACGCTTACTCGAACGCACCACGAATATTTGCTCTCTGGAATGTTTCGTTCGAACGCTTAGGCGAACGCACCACGAACGTTTGATCTCTAGAATATTTCGTTCGAACCCAACAGCAAACGTGCCACTAACGCCACACGTTCGAACGCTTCAACGAACGCAACAATAACGAATTTGCTCCAGCTTTGCCAAATACCAGTCCAATTGCTCTAAGTTCTTCAAGACTTATTACAACTCAATTGAACTTATTTTGTTACGGACATTGCCAATAAAAATTGAACTAACTTACATGGTCATGTAGGACACCCTGTGGAATTTCCACAACTGTAGACTTGCCATATTGTCTACACAAGATTTAGAATCGCTACACTGAAAACGATCTTGTCCACCTACTCTCCAGAACTCCTGCAGGGCTTTGCCATCATATCCAACATAGGCTCAGGAGCCTTCAATATAACTCTGCACGTGATTTATGGTCTCTAACCTATGGCGGTCCTATCCACCAATATATAAGACTCTTGTGTGGTCAAACATCCAGAAAATTTTATAGACTTTCACTAACGACAGTCTTACCACTGTCCGCATAGGGTCTATAGACTCATATGCCGTAAAAACATCCAAGACACCTTACAGACTCTCACCAACGGTAATCTTGTGACACTATCAAATCTTTATGACTAAGACCGACTTCATGTGTGATTCTATGGTATATGCATAATGTCTATATTTACCAAAACACTCATGCAACATTTAATAATAATAAATCACAAAATCGGTAATATCCATAAAAATCCATAAAATACAATATGAATAAAATTATTGATTTTATAAATAATTTAATTAATCAATTAAATGTAAAAAATTTCATTTAAGCCCTTCATGTTTGGTTTTTTTATAAAAAAAAAATCGTTGTGGCCTATAATTTGAGTTTTTAAGTTTTTGGTATTGTCTCAAGAAATCCATTTTAACCCTTTAATCAAGATTTTATTTCTTGAGTGTTCGGGTTTATTTATGGCATGAAACAACTCGAAGCATGGGTCTAGCTTATTGATACGTTACCAAAACCCATCTGAATCCCTTCTAAATACAGTTTCTTATTTTTTTTACCGATTACCGACAAAAACCCGTACTCGAAAAAAAATAAGAATATATTATATTTTCGAGTTTCGAGCACGGTTTTTCTGGGCCAAGTGATCTTGTCTTTACCACGAATTATTTTCCTTGGTTAACACTAATTGTAGTTTTTCCGATCTCGTAGTTCCTACGGGGTGGAGACGATGGGGTCGGTCCATGTATTTTCCTTCCTTTTGTCGCATTTCGCTCAAAGGGTTTGAAGGGAGATAGTGCATCAAGCTGTTCGCAAGGGCCAACTTGATCCTCTTCCCCAGGGATCCCAGATGAGGGAACCCTAAGAAGGCCGCCGACTCCAACTACCGTCCATGTATGATCCATACTAGATCTGACCAACCGCCCATCCTACCTCTTCTACGTTCTTGACAGCCCATCTTTGTCTCAGTAGAGTCTTTCAGTGGCATGTTTCGGTCCTCTTCCCATTACTTAGAAAAAGTGAGCCACCGGTTCAGGTACAAGATACTATCATTACCGCCTGGACAATTAGACATCCAACCCGTAATCGCAACGACCCAATTGCAAGAGCTCCATTTTACCTTTTTACTAATTTGTGGTTATTATAGTATGCAAAAGGAAGCATTGATTTATTTCATATGACATTAGTATAGGGTTTTTACGTATAGGATGCCTATACAAGCATTGATCGAATTGAAGGCTCTGTAACTTAATTTGCGGATCATCTGGTGCTGTCCGCATTATTTTTTTAAAATACTAAATACCAGCTAAAGAAGGAGTAATTTATTAACCTCGAGCTCTACGAAAAGGCTCCTTTTTGGCTTTGATTTTACCTGTTTATTCGGATCTTAACATGTGAAATTCGCACTATTTGGTTAGATTTTTTTTGAAAATCCATGCAATAAATTAAATGAAGTTGACTTTGCTCAAGCTACAAATGTTGACCGACTACACAAGTTCCACTACCTGCTACAATATTTTTAAAGTAGGTTGTAACTGCTTCCTTTAAGAAATATGAAGTATTGTATGTCCAATTTATTTGATTGAAATATTTTCATTAAACAATCTTTATAGATGGCATTTATTTTATATCCATTTGACCATTTTCTTATTATCGAATGCGCATCGCATCGCATCAATAACTATAAGCAAATTAAAACATTTCATTATTATTAGAGAGCTCACTTAACCTAATCTTCATCTCTATGTGAACTTTTTGATCTAAATTAACGCAATGGATTCCCCTCATAAACCCAAGTCTCTCTCAACGAATCTCTTGTTTATCTTCCTCCTCTTGTCAACAAATCTCATAACATTGTTTCTTTCATCCATCTTTAATTCCTCTTCTTGTTACCTCATCAAGCGGCCAAGTACTACCACCACCACCCAATCTGTCTCGGTCAGTGACAACACATCCACCATCCCAGTGGAATTCCTCGCCTTCACTTCCGGACAAACACTTCCTTTTGGATTCAACACAAACTTTGATTCGGACACAATCTATCCTCCTGTAGGTCGTGCTTGCACCCTCTTTCCAGATGAACTCCGTCGCTACATGTCCTACAAAGTCAATGATTCTTGCCCTGATGATGAGCTTCTAGCTCAAAAACTCCTACTCAAAGGCTGCGAGCCACTCCCTCGTCGGCGCTGCCGTGCTGCAGCTCCCTCTCACTATCTTGAACCCTACCCTCTCCCTAAAAGCCTCTGGACCACTCCTCCCGACTCATCAGTTGTATGGACAGCATATACATACAAGAGTTACTCATCTCTTATTAACCGGAAGCGTACACAAAAGGGTTTTGATGACTGTAAGGATTGCTTTGATCTTCAAGGAGCAGAGAAAAATCGTTGGACACAAAAGAAAGGCAATGGTGGGCTTGATTTTTCCATCGATGAAGTGCTTGCCACTAAGAAACCTGGAACCATCAGAATCGGGCTTGACATTGGTGGTGGTGTTGCTACGTTTGCCGTAAGAATGATGGAAAGAAACATAACCATAGTTACAACTTCAATGAATCTTAATGGTCCATTCAACAACTTTATTGCTTCAAGGGGTGTTGTGCCTTTGTATATAAGTATATCGCAGAGGCTTCCATTTTTTGAAAACACATTAGATATTGTTCATTCAATGCACGTGTTGAGCAACTGGATTCCTACAACGCTGCTACATTTTTTGATGTTTGATATCTATCGGGTGCTGAGGCCAGGTGGGCTATTCTGGCTTGACCATTTCTTCTGTGTGGGAGAACAACTACAAGAGGTTTATGTACCACTTATCGAGAGCGTTGGATTCAACAAGTTGAAGTGGGTGGTAGGAAGAAAACTTGATCGTGGACCAGAGCTTCGGGAGATGTACCTTTCAGCTTTGCTCGAGAAGCCCTTCTAGGATGCTTAAAGATTCACTACTTTTAAGCTTAATTTGTATATGCTTCTCATTCCATATATTAATAGATTATATCACAATTATTGTTGCGTTTCCTTTAAAACTCAAATGCACTTTAAATTCAATTTCTTCTAATCATTCTGGCGAAAATATAGTAAATATTTTGATTTTTATTATAAACTTTGAGGTAGAGACAATCGTCTTGTCCCAATTTGATCCCGTCTCATCCTGAATGTGATTAAACTTTTATGATTTTTTTTTTATTCAGAATGGAAAAAGTCTTGAATCTCAAATCAAATATTTAAATATTTCAAATATCGATCGAGATTCAGGATTTATTAGGTTAAAATAATGAATTTACTTAATTTTAAAATAAGAAAAATGATTTACTAAGTTTCACCAAATAATAGGAGGTTTCATTTATTTTCCCATAATCAACAAGGTCATGATTTGTCCTCTCTTATTTATTTATTTATTTATTTATTTTATCAAATTTAGAGAAAATGAATAAAATGCCTCTTATGTTTGGCAACATTTATCATTTTATCGCTATTTAAAAACCCTCCAAAATGTGTCGTCATTACAAAAAATTGATGAATCGTCTCCTATATTGCCTCTTTTTTTACTGTTTTACCCCATGAGTCTAGGTAATATCATATATGTCGAGTCACTTGAAATGCTTTGAAAACGTAAAAATAATTAAAAGAATTGTAAAGAATTTTGAGAAAATGGATATGAAATAAAGAAGACAATAGTATATATATTAGTAATATGTCTTAAGATTTAATTGGATTGGATTATGTAATTACTATATTTTCATTAGTTATTGTTGTGGCAGAATTTTCACCTGCCACATGTCGCCTCTGGAATGGTTGACGCGGAAACTTAGCACAAGATTGGGCTGAATTAGATCTAATTATGAATCTTGGGCTTGTTGTTGTGGTATGCAAAATCCGTCCTAAGATTATATGAGTTCGGAAAGTGAGGTTTACAAGCGTGTCTAGCCATTGGTAATTGTCATGACCAGTGATTTTTAGGTAAATAATATAAAATAAAACGAATTCAGAAACAAATCAAATGGTCAAAAATGATAGGAAATCAATTAAAGAATTAAAATATGTCTCGAAAACTTTTTTTTTTAAAAAAAAGTTTTATAAAATCACGTAAAAAATATTTAAAATATTCTCATAGTTAAATGTGAACATCTATCATGAATAAATATTCAAAATTTAAATAATGGTCCGATTATGCAATGCATTACCCAAATAAATTATAACTTGATAATTTTAAATACAAGTCAAATATCTCTGAGATATATCAACATCGTATTGCAAAGAGAATTCATTTAACACGGTCCAAAATCCTCGAGATATCAACTCGAGTCTTACCTGAATTATTGATATTAAGGGGTGAGCAATCCACGCTCTCAGTACAGATTAAATAACTCATCTTAATTGGTTTTACAAAAATCCAGCATGGTTAGAATGTTATATAGATATATATGTCTTGTAAAAATAAATATCGATGCGAAGGTTAGGAGAAAATTTACACCCAAGGGCGTGTCATCACTGTCCAAGTAGCACCACTCAGGGTGCGTAATAATTACCTCAATGAGGCAACCAGGATCTATAAAGCGAGCCACAATAGAGCTTTACTTAGGCAAATGCTGTAAAAGGGCAATATAATATCCAAGATGTGTGTCACAATGGGGCTCCATATATACCAATTTTTACGTATATTTAATTTTAATTTTACTACCAATAAAGGTCCATTCCATTTTAATTTTTACTACCATACAAACATGTATAAAAACACGCCACCTCACATTTCATGTAAATATGGCTAGTATTAAAATGCATAATAGATCATTTTTATATGCACAATATAGTGATATAAACAAATAAATTAAAATCAAAATTAAGGTGTGAACCGAATCCCTACCTCAACCCAATGTTTGATACGTTGAAATGATCTAACAATAGTGCTCAGTGCGTCCAATCTTTTTTGTTGGTTATACTGCTCCATAAGTCTCATGCGGCCTACCTGGAACGGCTTAGAATGCACATAGAGCCCACTCGGAAAATGATCCATCCGATCGGTAATCTCTAATAGCTGACCTTACGACAACTCCTCGAACTTGAGATGACAATAGATTTTCTAATTAAAATCCATATACATTCTAATGAAAAATTAGACATAATTTTGTTTAAAACATGGATTTTACAGTTATAATCTAATACCATAAAAATGCCCATATGGGGCCTACAATAGTCATATATATCCACATTTCACATCCAACTCCATAATTCAATAATAAATGCAATAAAACACCTCAAAACTGTTAAATTAACTAGCGTAATAAACTCGATAATACACTTAAATATAAGAAAAGTCAAAGCTCGAGTTCATTACCTCATAAAATGATCAGCCCGCTAGTGGCTTTTACGCAAATCGCTGACATCAGTAGATGTGCCAACGTCCTAATTTCAATAGTGGTGTTGTGCATCAAACCTAGTTCTGGATAGTCTTAAATCGGAGAAAAATTGAAATCATTTCCTCCCTTATTTTCTTCGAAAATTGACTATTTTCAGTGATAATACAGCCACCAAAAAGCTCATAAAGGCTTCCTCTAGCATTTTCCCACTTGTCTCACTGGAAATCATCCCTTCAAAAGTCGGATTTTGAGCTTTCTCACACATTCCTCAATTTTCTTTCTCTAAGGCCCTCTAAACGATTTTAGTGGAAAAGGAAAAGAGATGAAAGCTTTATATTAACTTGGCAATTATCACTTACCTCCCTAAAATTCTGAGCTTTTACTTCTAAATCATAAAAATCAAAAATTTAATTTTATCCACTTTGACCAATTGATCTCATTTTAATCTTTTTCCATTCATTAGTTAGGAAAAACCCTAAAATACCTTTAGAGAAAAATTAGGATATTATATGCTTCACTCCTTAAAAGAATTTCGTCTCGAAATTAAAAGTACGAGATATGTCAAGGTGGGACATCATGTATGAAGGTTAAACAGATGAGAATATCCTAAGTATTTAAATTATGTCTGAATGCATGATACCTTGTTTAACATCCCAATTCACTAGCATGGTATTCTCTGTCTTGGGTTACACAACATAGATGGATCTCAAGCCCGAACTTTGCACCCACATAGTTATGTTCTCAGCACTAAGGATTTCAGATCATTTGGTCATAATCATGCCATTGCTAGTAAATATTACTACAAAATATAATTTTCATAGGACATCTATGGTGATAAGTGTTGTAAATTCTTCAAATATTGTCATTGGATGGAGGAGGGATATGTCTCTTAGATGGTACGACATGTCCCCCAATTGAGTATAACATGGTTATAGGATCCAAAGGGTGCTTGGGAGGGGTATAACCATTTGGAGGGTTGCACCCCAACCCAAAGGGTGCCCTTAAGGCACCATTCCATGCCTTTATAAGGAGGCCTACATGTGTAACTCTAGATATAGAAAATCCATCCGAATTTTTGTGTCACACTTTTCATTGTTTTTTAAAAGAGAGTTTCCCCCATATTCCTAATTCAAGATCTTTTTAAGGAGTGTCCCTTGAAGAAGGGAAATCCAAGTTATCCTGGGAGAACATTAGCCACAAAACCCGTAGAGCACCGAGACGGGTCTAATAAGTTCTTAAGGACAGAGATTTATCTCGACTTGGACAGCAAATTCGTCATTTTCCAGGTTTTTCTTTATATTTCAAGTTTTAGGGTTTTGCATAGATTGGTTTGATTTTCTGATTTTGATCTGTTTGAATGTATGTTGGTTTCTGTTTAATGACACCAATTCCACCAACAATCTTAAGAACTTATCATTTTAGTATTGTTAGATAGAAATTTGCATGCTTAGATAAGGAAATTTTCTGGAAAATATCGTATGTGCATGAAAAATAAGTAAGGGCGTTCGAACGCCCGAAGAACGCAAAGGCAAAAATCTGAAATTTCGTAAGAACGTTCGAACGCGTCTTCAAACGCAACTCGAACGCAAGCCTTCTACCTAAGAACATTCGAACGCATCTTCAAACGCAAATCGAACACAAGCCCTCTGACTTAAAACGTTCGAACTCGTCATAAACGTAACACGAACGTAAACTCTCTGGAATACTTCGTTTGAACGCGTTTCCGGATGCCACACAAACTTAAACTCTCTGGAATATTTCGTTCGAACGCGTTCTCGAACGCTCCATGAACGTGAACTCTCTGGAACACTTCGTTCGAACGTGTTCTCGAATGCAACACGGACGTGCACAAACTAGACAGTCTCGTTCGAACGTAGATACGAACGCGACACTAACGCATTAGTCCTTGAATTTTTTATAAACTGAATAGACTTAGATTAAAAATAATTAATCATAATATTAACTTAGTAAATCATATACTTAATCACATAATCTTGGTAGCATAGATTTAAGTTATTATTTGGGTGTTCAATTATCACAAGCATACACATAGTGATAAACTTGAAAATTAATTGTGTGTAACATACTTGGTTGAGAATTTAAAGTGTAATCTTACTCAAGTAATTCCATTCAATCTTGATTGCACATACACATATATCTACACATATCGAATATTGTATTGTAAAATTAAAAGTGTAATACTAAGTTTTGAATTGCTAAGAAATTCTATTGAGGAAGTGTTTAAAGGATATTCTGTCAAAAAGGCGATAAGAGTCTAAGTGGTTCAGGGATTTAAGTTGTTACTCCGGACCCCCCTCGTCCTCTGGGAATATTCATTTATTTACTTGTCATAAGAAAACTTAGTCGGAAATTCAAGGACTTGTGTTTATAGGTATTACTGTCCAATAGAACAACAAGTGGATACTTGGTATATCACTTGAACAAGATCATTTGTTGATCATTGTACAATTGTCTTTTGTAGACTTATTGACCCCTGTAGATTTTTCAGTTACACATGGCTAGCGGAAACATTACAGTACCGGTCTCTCATGGAGAAAAACCGAAAAAGTTTGGTGGGGCAAACTTTAAACAAGTGGCAGAGTAAAATATTATTCTACCCGACAACTCTGCAGTTGGCTAAATACCTCAAAGATCCTCCGGATCTTGTGGAGGGTGAATCAGAAATAGCCAAGCAACTACGGGAAGAGACATGGTCGTCTGGCGACTTCTTATGCAAGAACTACCTTTTGGGTAGACTTGACAGTACCATGTACAATGTGTACCAAGGCATGGTTTCTGTGAAGATTCTCTGGGAATCTCTCGATAAGAAATATAAAACCGAGGATACCAGACAAAAGAAATTTATCGTGGGTAGGTTCATGGACTACAAGATGGTAGATTCTAGAACTCTAATGTCTCAGTTGGGTGAACTGCAATTGATCATTCATGAAATATTAGATGAAGGTATGAAACTATGTGAGACGTTTCAAGTTGCCACTATCATTGAAAAGTTGCCTCCATCATGGAAGGACTTCAGGAGCTATCTGAAACATAAAAAGAAGCAGATGAGCCTTGAAGACCTTGGAGTTCGATTGAAGATCGAAGAGGACAACAAAAGTCCGAAAAGGCCAGCTACAAGACTATGGAGTCTAAGGCCAACATAAGTGTGAGACATGTGTTGAAACAAAAATACATAGAGCATCATTTCATCGATGAAGTTCTGAACCATTGGAACTTGTACACACTGATATGTGTGATATGAATATTGTGCAAACAAGAAGTGGTAAAAAGTACTTTTTCACTTTTATCAATGATAACACAAGATTCTGTTATGTGTATTTGCTGATGAGCAAATATGAAGCTATTGAGAGCTTTATACATTATACGAACGAAGTTGAAAATCAACTTGGCAATAAAATCAAGAGAATCAGGAGTGATAGATGTGGTGAATATGTGTCACCATTCGGTGAATATTGTTCCATTCATGGAATTATTCACGAGACCACTGCTCCTTATTCGCCTCAACAAAACGGGATTACTGAGCGTAAGAATCGGACGTTGAAGGAAATGATGAAGGCCATGTTGACAAGCTCTGGTTTACCCCAGAACTTGTGAGGAGAAGTCTTACTTTCCGTAAACTACGTTCTGAACAAGCTACCTGTAGGCATTGCATTTTTCCATGTGAAACCCAATGATGAGTCTCAGTTGGAGGCACTACTTTTTAAGTCGCGGAAGCCGCGGGAAACTGACATCGGTAGGGAGGAGTCAAGAATTGACTCATATTCGGATTAAGTTCACTGGTTTAGCTTCGGGTTACTTGTTGGTTTTCCGTTTTAAAAATTATTCCTGGCCCAAAACACTCACAAATCACTTAACCTCGGCCCAAAATCCTTGCAAGCCCCTTTGCCTTGACCCAAAACCCCCGCAAGCCCACACACCTTGTCCACACCAACCAAAAGCCCACACGCCCAACCAAAAGCCCACACGCCCAATCACCCAAATTAACCCCAAATTAAATAAAATATTAGATTAAATATTAATTAGATAATGTATTTTAATTAAATAAAATATTTTAAGCCATTTACCAATTAAATAAAACATAAATAATCATACCTAATTTGGACAAATCAAATATATTAACTTCCTAACTAAACAAAATCACATACTAAATTAAAAAGATGCCATGCCTAATCCTAACCAATCAAATATATTGTATTCCTAATTTGAACCAAATTTGTCCCCCCTCAATCTAATCTTTTCCTTGTTGGATACCAAATCAAATCATCCCTTTAATGCCAAATCCTATTCCTTGTGAGACAAGGTGAAGCCCTAGCCTTTCTCTATATAAACCACACCTCTCCAAGGCATTCCTCTCTCCTAGTTTACGCCCATCACAAGAAATAAAGAAGTATAGAATTTCCAACCCCCTCTCCAAGCTCTCCATTCACGCATATTACACAAAAAATATAACAAATTCTCTTCATCTCCTTCCCCTATTTGACCGAAAAACACAGCCCCATAAGCCTCCCTCACATCACCGAAAAATACACCAATACAGCAGCCCTTTGCACGTCAAAAACGCAGCCTCATAAGCCTCCCAATATCACCGAAGCAACAGCCTCGTAAACCTCCCTGCAGTACCGAAAAATTGCACTCCTATTATCCCTCAAAACAGTCCCTAAAATCCCTAAACCAGTAACATAAAAACTTCACTTATAACCCTTAAATAATCGCATAAAAACTGCACTTTTAAAACCCACAAAAAACACCCAAAACAGTCCCCTATACACCTGAAACAGTGACCAATAATACGACAGCGGAACCGCGAGGAAACAGCAGCAAAACGGAGTCAAAATAGTAGCTTGAGCAGCGAAACAGCGAGGTAAGACGCAAACCAATGAACCAGAAAAGTTACGGTGTGATAGCCCTTTCGACGGCCGTGAAACGTGAGTTCGAAAGTCGACATAAAAGGTTAGACCTGAGGGTATTTTCCACATTCGTTTTCTGTTTTATTTGTATTATTTATTGAGTATTGCTTGCATGATTGTTATGTTGAAATGCATGTTGTGGCCCTTGAGTAGATAAATATGCATGGATTATGAGATATTGTATGTTGTGGCTTTGGAATAAAATGAGAGATGTGTCAACTCTCGCGATATATCGGATGGAAACCCGGACATAAATTTCATAGCCGATTCCGAATGGACGGTAGTATGATCTGTACTCGGGATACAACTCCACGTACCGCTTGAGTAAACGACACTTTCTTTTGTTTTATATTGCTTTGATTTAATTATTTTTCGTCATTTGAATTTCGCACATTATTTGTATGCATGATACAATCGAGCGCATGGGCTTAGTAAGTCGGATTAAAGGTCCCCTATTTGGAGGGGTTAAAATCCTTTACCACAATGCTTTGCCGCGCCGGTTGATGTGTGTTCGGTTGGATTTAAGATATGTTCAATCAGGCATACTAAGTTTGATGTGATTGTCTTTATTTTTATATGTATGATTCAATCGAGCGCATGGGCTTAGTCAGTCGGATTAAAGGTCCCCTATTTAGAGGGGTTAAAATCCTTTACCACGATGTTTTGCCGCGCCGGTTGACGTGTGTTCGGTTGAATGCAAGATATGTTCAATCGGGCATACTAAGTTTGATATTATTGTTTTTAATTCTTTGCATGCATGATTCAATCGAGCGCATGGGCTTAGTAAGTGTGATGAAATGTCCCCTATTTGGAGGGGTTAAAATCATTTACCACGATGCTTTGCCGCGCCGGTTGATGCGTGTTCGATTGAATACAAGATATGTTCAATCGGACATACTAAATTTCATATAGTTATCTTTATCTTTGTACTCATTGTAAAGAAAGGCGCATGGGCTTATTGTGTTGGATTAAAAGGTTCTCCATTTGAGAAGAAAAGCCTAAAAGGCTACCTTTACCACGATATTTGTCGTGTCTTTCATCTATTGATTGCATCGTTTATCCCTGTCTTGGCTCGACTTATTGTCATTGGTATACCAATATTCTCAGCCCTTGCTTCAGCCACTAACTAGCCAACAAATAACCCTAATAAACCCTCATTTCTCTCTCCATGAACCCTCGGCAACTCACCATATTATAAACCCATTCACCATGCACGTAACTGCCCCCTCATGCTCACGATAACTCCCCCTTCTCAACTCACTGCCTTCACGCCCACTGAACACAACCCACAAACCCCAACACACAGCTCGCCCTCACGCACCTAAACACGGCCATAATTCCCCACGTGAGCATCCCTCACTCTTTCGCACAAAGAACACATCACACCAGCCCACGCCTCACAGCACGTCACAAGCCTCTCGCCACATAGCACCTCACGGCCTCACGTAAGCCAATTCATGCCAATTGCCTTAAACATGCCCACTGACCTGCACGCATAAAACCCTAAACTGAACCCTTCATGCGACAGCCCCTTGCACTCACGCACACACTCACAACTCTCACATAAAGCCAACTATACCATTCATGCATGTATTATGAAATCCCATATAGTTATTCTTATCTTTGTACGCGTCACAGTGAAAAGCATGTTTATCCCATTCGTTACATCATTCACCTTCGTCTTGGCTCAACGTATCATATTACAATTCATATATCTATGTCATGATAGCATTTGAGTATTATTTCTTGTGGTATATCGGATGGAAACCCAGACATAAATTCCGTAGCTGATTCCGAATGGACGGTAGTGCGGTCTGTACTTGGGATACAATTCCACGTACCACTTGGAAAAGTGCTCACATGTGTGCTTGTGTGGTTAGTGTGTGTGCTTGTGTCTTTCGTGAATATAATATGCCAATGAAGTTGTATGTTCGTTGCTACTTTGATGTACTCTCAATCATGCAATGTTGGATGTGAAATGTATGTAAATTTAGGTGTAAGTTTTATCTTGTACATGTGAATTTAGAAGCATGATACTCTTGGAAATAAGTGTTACTTAAACTTGATTAAATTATTACATAAATCCTTTCATTACAAGTGACATAAGTAAGAGACCATTTCGAACCCAACGGTTTGAGGTCTTCCCTTGCGAGGGGTGAGTGCGGCCTTAAATCTTATTTTCCCGGTTCACACCGGGTGGCGAGTCCATTATTCTCCGGTTTAGTCCCCCGTGGCTACTCCGTACTCCCAACTAGGCCGCGAGCCTAGGACAACATGCGTCGTCCAGTTTCTATGTTCCCACACTACCTCACAGACGATTGGATAAGACACCGTATGAGTTGTGGAAAGGTTATGTACCTTCCTACAAATATCTGAATGTGTGGGGGTTGTCTTGCCAAAGTAATGGTTCCTAAACCTAAGAAGGTTAGAATATGACCCAAAACTGTTGATTGTATAATCATCGGATATGCTCGCAATAGTAGTGCGTATCGATTCTTGGTACACAAGTCTGAGATTCCTGACATCAATCCGAATATGATAATTGAGTCAATGAATGTGACATTTTTTGAAGAGACATTTCCTTGTAAGGAAAGACAAAGAAGAGAGTCTCTCAAAATAACTATTGATACTGTCAAGGACAGTGATCAGGTTGACCAAGAGTCAGATCAACATGGAAATATTGAGGTAAATGAACCTAGACGTAGCAAAAGAGCTAGAACATCTGAGTCATTTGGACCCGATTTTCTGACATACTTGTTAGAAAATGAGCCTCAAAGCTATAAAGAAACAATGTCTTCGAGAAAGGCACCTTTATGGAAAGAGGCTATCAACAGTGAGATTGATTCAATCTTTCAAAACCATACTTGGGAGTTGGTTGATCTTCCTCCAGGTGGTAAGCCACTGGGCTACAAATGGATATTCAAACGGAAGATGAAAACCAGATGGATCAAGAGATAAGTACAAGGCAAGGCTTGTCATAAAAGGTTATAGAAAAAAAATAAGGCCTTGATTACTTTGATACCTATTCACCAGTGACTCGTATCACGTCGAAAACAATGCTCATAGCCATAGCAGCTATATTTGGTCTTAAAATACATCAAATGGATGTAAAGACGGCATTCTTGAATGGTGAATTGGATGAAGAGATTTACATGGAACAACCAGAATGGTTTAATGTTCCTGGACAAGAACAGAAGGTGTGCAAACTTGTAAAATCCTTGTACGGATTAAAACAAGCACCTGTATAATGGCATGAGAAATTTGACAAAGAGATGTTGTCAAGTGGGTTTAAAACCAATGAGTGTGATAAATGTGTGTACACTAAATCAACTCAAAAAGGATATGTCTGTTGGGAAGCGGCCGCGAGTGCGCAGCGAAAAAAAAATTATTATGCCGCTTTCCCTTTGCCCAAAACCCATTTGTTTTTATTATTCTACAAGCCTAGGCATGTTAATATATATTCTAAGCATAAAACTCTTAAAACTTGCAAAGAACATAAACCTAAACATGCTAACTATCATAAGAACTCTAATTAAAATAAAGAAAGAAAAAGACTTACTTGAACTGAAGACTCCTCCAGTCATTCCTCCAATCTACAAGCTTTTCTCGAACTCAGCAAGCTCTTCCACATTCCAAAGAGCCACCCAAGTGTGTGGCCTCCAAGGATGCACACACCAAAGCCAAAACTCAACAGTAAGACTACGCCTTGAGTGCACGAGTATTTTGCCCTTGGTGCTAGCCTAGGCAAATACCTCAAAACTTTTAATTCGAGGTTCCTCTAGTCAATTAGACTTAAGGATCCTCAAAATCAATGGCTTACTCTTAAACTTTAGAGTTGCTCACTTATATAAACCCAAGATATGAAAGGTTTGGTGTAAAAATTTGTAAAGAATTCTTTGGGTTTATATAGTGCTTCAAAGACAGCAAAATTAATTAAAAATCCGATGTGAGATAAAAGCTAATTTAATCTTAGCCATTGGATCTTAATTTAGTGGTTTAATGAGATTATAAAACCCTAATAAGAGTTTGGGCCGAATTGGAATTCAAAACAAATAACAAAAAAAATTTACTATTCACGTGAATAGTAATTTTTTTCTTTTTTTTTTAATTCCAATTCCCAAAGTGCCCCCATCGTCATTCACCAATCCCTAATCCACTATGAAACCTCATAAATGATATGTTCAATAATTAAACACATTGAACCATTTATGAATAATTCCTACAGCAATCACATATGCTGTTATATTTGTACCGTGCACTGTTAACCATTGATTTCGACTTTGTTGTGTGTGACCTTTTTGTTGGATATTTCTAGGGTCCCAAGGATCACAAACAAGCATAAACATGTGTGAATAACAATCGAAGAAGTTGCGGAATACTCACATCGAGCGGTTCAGCGACGCAGAGACAACAAAAACGAAATCTTTCTGCCTCTCACTGGTTCGGCAGTGTGCAGTCCAACCTCACTGGTTTGGCCATTTTGAATCAACTTCCAAGCTCCAAGCTTCGTCGTGGTGATTCCCTGCTCATGGGTGGACTTCCCTATCACCTTCGCATTGATCCCGGAGTGTGCTAGGACTCTTGATTTTGCCACAAAATAACACTTGCTTCCCTTTATTTCTTCAAATCCACGGCAGTTCACTGCCTTTGCAGAAGAAGAAATGAGCAGCCCCAAGGGCGTGAGAGAGAAAGAATTTGTTGCTAAAAAACGTGAGCAAATAGAAGAAAAAATAAAGATTAAATATATGTGTTGATTTTGGTAATTGATTATTAAAATCATATACCAAACTTTTGCTTTTAAAAAAGTCAAACAAATAAAAGCTATCAACCACCACATCAATCAATCACATCAATCACTCAAGTTGTCAAGTCACATCACTCAAAGTGACAAGTGATTTGACGCTTGACGCGACTAATGATTTGACACTTGATTTGACTTGTATGAGTATCCTATACCCAAATATATGAGAACTATGTCGTTGTTCCCTCACAACGCACACAAGTGTAATACTAGTCTTTTACGCATTCATCGATGTCCAATCTCGATGATGCTCTGACTAGGGATGTTTAATGATTTATCCTTCGTGGATTGATACTGTCTCATATTATTCTCCGTCCAGGAACAAATCATAGGGACCTCTCATCATTTATATATCTAGGTGATCTAATCACAAATGATAAGAGTGTAATCTCCTTTGTCACATAGTTAATTTGTACAACAACACCATGATCTGTACAAATAGTGACGCTATGGGTCATAATTGTCCAACAATCTCCCACTAGGCCTATATCCAGTCACTCGAGTGCTTGACACCCGAACTATGTACTGTTGGCTCAAATTGCTGATGAAAGACTTTCGTCAGCGGATTTTCATGATTATCATCTGATGCGATTTATTCGATCATCACATCGCCACGATGTATGATCCGAATGAATCAGATGAATTATCAAAGTATGTATCTGGATCGTTGATGAGACCATTAATTCTTTAGCCTGTGTTGATGCCCAGCTCAGCTGCTAACAGAACTATATCTAATCTAATTAGATTTGTTTATTGACCCAGAAGGCTTCTATGGCCGCCTCAGCCGCATCAATAACCCGCATTTGTTGTTTTTTTTTGGTAACCGTATCTTGCTTGGAAGATTTCCATCTCACTGTACCATTATTAAAACTTTGTAGTACCGTTTGCGACTTATAGTCGTTTTATCGGTTAGGAAACTTGCTACAGTGATCCCAGTCACTTCAAGTTCTCATTCTCCATAGACTAAGACAGCATCATTAGTTCTCTAAGATACTAACGGATGTTCTTAACTTCAATCCAGTGACTATCACACGGATTGGCCTGTTTGTGAATCCATATGCTCAAAGCGTATGAGACACCAGGTCGCGTACATTTTTCAATATACGAATTCTCGGAGAGTTTTATCGAAAGCCAAGCTTTCACCTATTGTTTTATGGGAATATCATTTCCAATAAATGATGTATTATCATCATTATTTATAGGACAGCCACTGTCAGTGCGCTCCCACTAACCCTCTTATATACACAAGAATCATTTCGTTTTGAAATAAATCATATACCATTATGATTACCTCAAAACGATAATTCCAAGAACCTATGCTTGCTTCAATCCAAACATGGATCGAATAACCTGCAAACCTTGTTTGCTAGTTATGGTAAGACAAAACCGACAGGATGTTATAAACACCCTCCAAAAGGTTTCCTTTTCAGAAAAGCGATTTTCCTGTTAAGCTGACATATTTCATAAATGAAATATGCAATTTTAGCAAGCATTATCCAAATGGATTTACCATGGCAACAGTTAAAAGGTTGAATCGTAATCAGCACAATGTTGATAACGATACCTTTCCGCTAAAAGCCTAGCTTTATACTTTGGTATATTGCCATCCATGTATGTCTTCCGTGAAGACTTATACAGTACCAATAGGCACAATGCCTTGTGGTACATCAACTAGTATCCAAACCTTTTGATATACATGGAATCCATTTCGGACTCATGACACTTTGTCATAATAGGGAGTCGATATCTGGTATCACTTCCTCTTATGTAGTCAGTTGGTATTCCTTAATAAGATAGACATCTTTATGAGGTGAGATCAGAAACCCATACCCCAGGTTGTTTTCTGACTCTCTCTGACTTACGCTGTTCTTGTGTATTCGAAGATTAATGGTAATAGTTTCATCCTTGATGAACTATTTATCTATTCCATTAGGAATCGGTGCCTTTAATAGTATCACTCCGATTTTCATCGAGTTATACTATCCTCCCACTTACCACTGCATATCGGTATTCCTCTTAGGAAAACCGCATGGTGAGCAACAATCTAATTGTTCTCAAGTGAGTTGTATAAGTACAATACTTATGGTATCCATAGGATAACCTACATTTGGCACTTATCCAATTTGGGTTTTAGTTTGGTATCATCCAAACATATGCCTAGCATTCCCAAATTTACAGGAATGTGAAACCCGGTTTCTTTCCCGTTCATATCTAATATGATATATGTCAAACAGATTTTAATGGAACCTTATTCTAAATAAGTTTTGCACTGTTAAAGCTTATCTGTTGAAGGAAATGGTAGCTCAAAACGACTCATGATTAACCTTATCATGTCCAACAAAATTTGGTTTATCCGTTCGGACACACCGTCAGATTGACGTGTTCCAGGAGGAGTCCTCATTTGAAAGAATACTATACTCTTTCAATTATATTAGAAACTTATTGCTTAAGTATTTTCCATTACGGTCTTACTGTATCGGTATAATACTATAGCCGAGCTGTTTGTATATTTCGTTTCGAAAACTTAAAAGTTTCCGATTTGTGTTCTTCAAAATAAACACATAACCATAACGCGATGCCACATCCGTATAGGTAACGAAATATTCATATCCACCTCTAGCCTAGCTAGACATGGTCCCACTTGCTTCACTATGAACTAGGGCTTACAGATCGGTGGCATTTACACTTTTACCAAGTAAATGTGTTTTAGGCACTTTGCCTAATAAATTAGATTCGTAGACTTTATTTGAATAGAATCAAATCAGTCCTAGTATCCACTCTTTAAAAGTGCGGAAATACGAGTCTTGTTTGATTGTGTCCCAGACAACAATGCCACAATATGTTTCTTCTGATCAAATCAGTTTGAGCTATTTGTTTGTCATTTTATATGTTTGAGATGTATTTATATTCAAAATATAAATTCTGTTATTCACATCTAATGTGTTTATCTCAATATCATCTTTATATAATGAAACACTTCAGTGTTCTAAAATATAAAGGTTCACCCGCAGCGGGTCAAACACTGATATAGAGATAATGTATATAGTCAAACTAGTTACATTATAACAGTTTCCAAATTTAGGTACACACCCGAAGGGTAGTTCCTAAACTCAGGTATCTACGGTTAAAACAGCGACTTTCGTCCCGTTTACGATTCGCAGATTAAATCTCAATTGAAGTCAGTATCCTGTTCAAAACAGATTCTGAACATCAATGTCTATATATATATATCACACTAAGTATCTAAAATCTAATTTTAATACTAGTAGTGAATATAATTATGACAAACATATTTGAAGTCGGAGCCTTGCTCGTCTTCTATTCCTTCATGTCTGCTTTGTCCAAACGGCAGTCACGCTTCCGCGATCCCGTTTGCCACAATTTAGGCAGACACTTTGGGATATGTCCTTTATATTCCAAGAAGATTATAATGATTTTGCCTTTGCCATTTTTCGCATTCTAGAAGCCTTTGGCCAAGCCTTGGGTTTCTGGAATATCAAAGTAAGGTGCGCCTTGCGCTACTTGCCTAATTGCAAACTTTGACTTTGTCTCCTTGAGAATAGTCATTAACTCTCCAAGAGTTATTATTGCAATTTAGTACTTCTAAAATCTAAACATAGATTTATGAAGATCCTTCAATTTCATTATCATACTTTAAGGATCTAATCCTTAGTTCTGATTCAGAAATTAAGGAGTCTACTGCGGTAAGTATAATGGATTAAGCACTAAAATTATCATCACATAATCTTCCAAAGATTATGCTCTACTATTTGCTTAACTCCGGGCTTAAGGCCTAATATATTATTTTTCCAGGACCATCATGAAATTATTCCCAATTTGAAAATTAAACCATTTAAATACATTTTCCCTAGGATTATGTATTAAACGTTAATCTTTCAATTATATCTTGATTTTAATAGTCCAACTATTTAATCAACGATTATATGTACTATTTATTATAATGATTACAATAGTCCAACTATTTAATCAACTATAATTTAATAGATTAAAATCAATTATATTGATTACTATAATCCAATTATAAAATCAATAATAAATGAATAGTTTGAATATAGTCCAACTATTTATTAAAAACAACAATTTTAAATATTAGTCCAACTAACATTTAATTTATTTGACGAATGATATTTGTTTGAGCGCGTATGGCGAGTAATTGAACGAATATTGCAAATTCAATTCTTGCCTCCCAATATTTTTCGGCGAGCCTCTAACCCTCTGTCGAGTACTCGGGAAACCGTGTTTCCTAGTGGGCTAGGATCCCGTTAAATATCACACAATCTTGACTTTGGCCAACAAATTGTATGATAATTAACTAGGTAGATCTCTAAGATTGATTGGATCCAATCCAATTCCTAGATCCGGTAGGGGACATCCAAGTCCGAAACATATATCTTATATATGCCAATACATCCAATATATTACCTAACCTTTTTCCTCTGAACCAACCAAGCCTTGGCTTTGGCACAACAAACTTAGTGATCCCAGTTAAGCGCGACCCATTGACCATGGAAAGCTTCGTAATCAATGTCAATGGACAAGAAGTGGTCTTGACTTTGGCCAACAAACCACAACTTGGACAAGACACTGACATGTAACAAAGCCTTCGTGATTCAAAGACATCTTCGACAGACAAAGGCCTTGACTTTGGCCAACAAACCAATGCCGTTTTAGATCTTGAGTGAGAATCACTCAATGGAAGGAAAAACGCTTAATATTATGCGAGGGTTTTTCGAGTGCAAATTGGCAACCAATTTATTATCTTTGTTAAGGTCTCATCATCATACACCCTTAAACATGCATTCTAAATACATAATAAAGTGCATATGAAAAATAATAATGATATGCGGATGGATACTTTACACAATGATCCTAGATCAAATCTCTCACTTTCTCTCTCCCGCAAGCACAAATATTTCTTCTACCCGTTACACTACACTTCTAAAGAAACCTCATTTACATTGAGGGGAATAGGTGAGAAGAGAATACAAAGAATAGAGAGGTAATAAGGCTGGACTCGCAGGTCCAATTAATAAATCAAATTTATTATACAATTTCTAAAATTGCCCCACCCATCTAATATCCATCCGATATACATTATTCATGCATCGCAACCATGTATTCACACAAGCAAGTTATCAATCAATCTAATCCAATTAATTAATATGATAATTAGTGATCATCCAATGTTCAAACAACGATTTGATTTTGCTCGAGTCAAACTTGTTTTTGCGAATAAGTACTTAAAGTACGAATTCCCGAATTAAATTAAACTACACAATTAAATCCAATTCAATTTGTATTTAATTCTAATTCACTATTTAATTCCAAATTAAATAACACACTTTATTAATAAACTTTTACGACTTAAATTCCAAATTTAATCGTTACGGGTCTCAAAGCCCGATTAACGTCCAACGTCAATTTAATTAAAGTCTAATGGGCTTTTAATTAATTTCTTGAGGCGTGGACTTTTGGTCAACTCGGGTCAAACCGAATAACCAAAATCCAATCCGGGAGTTACCCCATAAGCCCAGAAATCAATATTGGCCCATTAGGCCCAATTAAACTTTAAAGGTCCATTAAGTCGCATTTGGGCTTTATGGAGGCGGTTTTGGGCCCAATTGCACCCAATCCAATTTGCCTTAACCCAACTTTGTACAACAAAGCCCATTAAGCCCAATAACAACATTTAAGCCCAAATACAATTTCAAGCCCAATTTAATTAAACACAAAAATTCCAAATTTCCCATTTAATTAAACTAAAGTGTATTAACATAATTAATCACCCAAATCAATATTTCCAAAACACCAAATTAGTACTAATTAATCATGCCATCAACATTAAAACATGTCCAACACATTTCAACAAAAATCAAACCCAATTACATGCTCTTACATTCTTGGCAATTTGGGGAATTTTATCCGATTCAGTTTCAATCCAATTAAATTCCACAATCGACATTAAATCATATTCCCGAATGATTTCCAATACATCCAATTGTCAAAAATCAAAAATCCCAAGACATTTTAGGGGGAAGACCATTCGGCCAACACTAAGAAATTGGGGAAAAATATTCCAAACATAATTTCAACAAATTGATCCAATCAATCCTTAATTCAAACACATTTAAGCATACTAATCAATCCAATTTCATTAATCATGCTCAAAATCAAGTTTGCCCAATTTTAAGCCCTAAATCAATTTCATGCTTTTAACCAAGCTCTTGATACCATTATTGGAAATTTCTAGGGTCCCAAGGATCACAAACAAGCATGAACATGTGTGAATAAAAATCGAAGAAGTTGCGGAATACTCACATCGAGCGGTTGAGCGACGTGGAGACAACAAAAATGAAATCTTTCTGCCCCTCACTGGTTCGGCAGTGTGCAGTCCAAGCTCACTGGTTTGGCCATTTTGAATCAACTTCCAAGCTCCAAGCTTCGTCGTGGTGATTCCCTGCTCATGGGTGGACTTCCCTATCACCTTCGCATTGATCCCGGAGTGTGCTAGCACTCTTGATTTTGCCACAAAATAACACTTGCTTCCCTTTATTTCTTCAAATCCACGGCAGTTCACTACCTTTGCAGAAGAAGAAATGAGCAGCCCCAAGGGCGTGAGAGAGAAAGAATTTGTTGCTAAAAAACGTGAGCAAATAGAAGAAAAAAGAAAGATTAAATATATGTGTTGATTTCGGTAATTGATTATTAAAATCATATACCAAACTTTTGCTTTTAAAAAAGTCAAACAAATAAAAGCTATCAACCACCACATCAATCAATCACATCAATCACTCAAGTTGTCAAGTCACATCACTCAAAGTGACAAGTGATTTGACGCTTGACGCGACTAATGATTTGACACTTGATTTGACTTGTGTGTCGCACTCGAATTCGAAATACGAATGCGCTTGCAAATAATCCCGGGCTCGGGTTCGCTAATTCCAAATTAACGAATTTTCTGTTGCGTCATAATCAAACGATTACGCCTAGCGAAATCACTATTCACGTCGCTAACGAATTAATTCATTCGCCCGTATTAAAATCTAATTTCAATTCCGCGTCGAAATCCAATTTCATTTAATATATCGAATATATTAATTAATCGATTAATTCCAAATTAATCATTATCTCTCTTTAAATGATATTTTATCCCGGAAAAAATTTCTCCGCAATTAATCCCATATTAATTTTCTCTCTCATCTTATTAATCCCAGATTAATTAAAGTGCGAGTCATACGTCATCGGTGAATCTTTGGGAAGCGACCCATGAGATCCCCGGATATGTTGGCAGTAAAATCGGTCGTCGGACTATCCGAACACGTAAGTATCTCATACTACGTTTATACCGATTTACAAGACAAGGTTGGCCTCTAGCAAAGCGCCATGCCTCCCCAATTCTTCGAAAATATCCTTACAGGAATAAAGGATCTGTATTAGGCGTAGTATACGTAGTATTGCGTATTTTTGTCCAGTATCAGATGATCACATGCAAGGCCTGGGGCTGGTACAGTGTATGCCCCGTACGAAGCATATATCGGATTACAAGCAACTAGTCTCTTTAATATCCGATAATCATGACCAAGTCATATTATCCCGACGGTTGAAACCTTATATAGAGAGATAGTTTTGTATCCCTGTGTGATCATCAACTCCATATGACTGGAGTGACACTTCCGTCTCGACATCACACCCAACACACTACGATTCTCGATATACCCATGTGGGACACAGGAACTGGGGGACGCATGTTGTCCCGGGCTCGCGGCCCGGTGGGGAGTACGGAGTAGCCCGTGGGGGACTAAACAGGAGAATAATAGAGTCGCCACCCGGTGTGAACCTGGAAAATGAGATTTAAGGCCGCACTCACCCATCGCAAGGGAAGACCTCAAACCGTTGGGTTCAGAATGGTCCTTACTTATGTCACTTATTTCCAAGAGTATCATGCTTCTAAGTTCACATGCATAAATCAACAAAGTTCATCTAAATTTACATGTAACACATATCCGAATTTGCATACAGCCTATTTGCATGTAATCTATGTCTCAATTTGCATACATAAAGATTAACATACGGCAAGCATACAAGTTAATAAACACATTATACTCATACATGTGGGGAATATAGATGAACGACACATACACAATCTTGCATAATGCATAGAAACAATCAGGTTCATCATACAAAGGAATAGCTACTGGGGACAATTATGTACGAAATCTGATGAAAATAACTCAGTTCAGTGGTTGCGCGTTCGCGTAGCGTTCGAGAACGCGTTCGAATGGTAAACAGAAGGTTCGCGTTCATATAGCGTTCGAGAACGCGTTCGAACGGAGCCAGACCTAATGCATGAAACACTAAGAAGATGCGTGCGCATTCGCGTAGCGTTTGATAACGCGTTCGAACGGTAAACATAAGGTTCACGTTCGTGTGGCGTTCGAGAACGCGTTCGAACAGAACCAGACCTGATGCATGAAACACTAAGAAAATGCATGCGCGTTCGCGTAGCGTTCGAGGACGCGTTCGAATGGTAAACAGAAGGTTCACGTTCGTGTGGCGTTCGAGAACGCATTCGAACGGAACGAAACCTGATGCATGGAACACATTCATAGACAAACAAATCCACAATGTGGGACCTAACGTATCCGATTGAACTCATCTCACATCCAATCGAATATATACCAACCGACGCGGTAAAGCATCGTGGTAAAGGATTTAAACCCCTCCAAATAAAGGACCTTTAATCCGACTTACTAAGCCCATACGTTCGATCGCATCATGCATACAAAGAATAAAGACAATAATATCAACTTAGTATGCCCGATTGGACATATCTTACATCCAACCGAACACACATCAACCGGCGCGGCAAAGCATCGTGGTAAAGGATTTTAACCCCTCCAAATAGGGGACCTTTAATCCGACTTACTAAGCCCATGCACTCGATCGCGTCACGCATACAAAAATAAAGACAATAATATCAAACTTAGTATGCCCGATTGAACATATCTTACATCCAACCGAACACACATCAACCGGCACGGCAAAGCATCGTGGTAAAGGATTTTTACCCCTCCAAATAGGGGAACTTTAATCCGACTTACTAAGCCCATGCACTGGATCGCGTCATGCATACAAAAAGTAACATGCAGAATTCAAATGACGAAAAATAAATAAATCAAAGCAATATAAAACAAAAGAAGGTGCCGTTTACTCAAGCGGTACGTGGAGTTGTATCCCGAGTACAGATCATACTACCGTCCATTCGGAATCGGGTATGAAATTTATGTCCAGGTTTCCATCCAATATACCGCGAGAGTTGACACATCTTTCATTTTATTCTAAGGCCACAACATACAATATTTCGTAATACATGCATATTTATCTACTCAAGGGCCACAACATGCATTTCAACATAACAATCATGCGAACAATATTCAATAAATAATAAAAATAAAACAGAAAACGAATATGGAAACACCCTCAGGTCTAACCTTTTACGTCGACTTTCGGACTCGCGTTTCATGGCCGTCGGAAGGGCTATCGCTCCGTAACTCTTCTGGTTCACTGGTTTAGCGTCTTAGCTCACTGTTTTGCTGTTTTGCTTGCTGTTTTACCTCCGTTTAGCTGCTGTTTTCTTGCTATTTCTTCAGTCACTATTTTTGCGGTTAAAGGCCACTGTTTTTGCAGTTTTAAGGAGTTAAGGGGCTGTTGTTTTGTGGTTGTTTAAGGGGTTTTCTGGACAGTTTTTAGGGTACAGTTTGGGACTGTTTTGGGCAGTTTTATGGGCAAATTTTGGGGTGATAGGTGGCAGTTCAGAGAGTTTTTATGGAGGCTAATATGTGGCAGTGCAAGAGAGAGTTAGCTACGGTTCCTTATTGCTTTTTTTGGCGTGAGTAATGAGGCAGTGGCGTGCAGTTTTTGGGCTGATGAAGGTGTGAAGGCAGGCGCTTTGTGGCATTAAGCTAGGTGGCCTTTGCTGGCTATGAGTGGCGAGAGAGTTGGTATGGGAGCAGGTGGCGTTTTTTTGGGTTGAAGGATAGGACGTGTTGATTAGGTGCGTGGCTGCTTAAGGTCTTTTGTTGGTTTTTGTGCTAGTGGAGGCTGCGTGAGGCTGAATGGCTTTGTGATATGCTGAGGGACGTTTTTGACTTTGGCCTGAAGATTATGAGTGTGAGCTAGGGGGATGCATGTCTTGGTTAGGGTTGTTTATATAGAGAAGGGTTAGGGTTTCCCCTTGTCTCACAAGGAAGGGATTTGATTTAGTTTTGAGCAAGGAAAGTCAAAGATTTGATGGAGACAAGATTGGTTTAGATTAGGAAGTCAATATCTTTAAATTGGTTATGAGTGATTTAATTAGGCATGATATTTCTTTAATTTAGTATAAGATTTTGTCTAGTTAGGAAGTTAATATATTTGATTTATCTAAATTAGGTATGATTATATTTTATGTTTTATTTAATTGGTAAATGGTTTAATTATTTTATTTAATTCAATGTTTAATTTAATTAATATTTGATTTAATTTGGGTGTAATTTAAGGGCCTTGGACGTGTGGGCCTCGCAGCAAAACCAGAAATACCGACACCGTTCGAACGCCTCTTAGAACGCTGAACGAACGCCCGCAATCTGTTTGACGTTCGAACGTGGTAACGAACGCAGCACGAACGAAAACAGTGAACTTGTGAAATGAACTTGATGACATATTTATTCCGAATTTCCCCTTCCGATGTCTATTTCCCGCAATATCCTTAACTTAAAAAAGGTAGTGCCTCCAACTGAGACTCATCATCGGGTTTCACATGCAAAAATGCAATGCCTACAACCCAGAATTGGCGTACACAGAAATCGGTTAAAGCCCTGGATGACCTCAACTAAAGTATATTGATTGTCGTATGCATTAGCGGTGCAAGTCTCAGGTTAAGACCAAATACACCTACCCTGATTTCGGATTTCCATAGACACATAATCATACTACCAATGGAATTCCGAGGGGGTCTTATCTAGAGCGAAGCTGTTTCCCGTACCATCGGTGAAACACAACCTCCTATTACACTTGCATGAGTATCCTATACCAAAATATATGAGAACTATGCCGTTGTGCCCTCACAACGCGCACAAGTGTAAAACTAGTCTTTTACGCATTCATCGATGTCCAATCTCGATGATGCTCTGACTAGGGATGTTTAATGATTTATCCTTCATGGACTGATACTATCTCATATCATTCTCCATCCAGGAACAAATCATAGGGACCTCTCATCATTTATATATCTAGGTGATCTAATCACAAATGATAAGAGTGCAATCTCCTTTGTCACATAGTTAATTTGTACAACAACACCATGATCTGTACAAATAGTGACGCTATGGGTCATAATTGTCCAACACTTTTGGATTCCCCTCAAGTTGGACATGAAATGAATCATGATAATTTAATTGAACATAAATTATCCTCCGATCAGATGGTCGTTCGATTTCAATGACCAAGGTTGACTTCTAGCAACATGCCAAGGCCCCCAAATTATTTTATCCAAACATAAGATTGTAAAGACCTCAAGTCAAAGGACTAGTCATATAATCGATACATGAAAGTTCTCACAGACACATGGGATAAACACTCCATATGAAAACTTTCGGCGGTCAGTTCGATAGACACGAGCAACTCATGCATCCATGTGATACACCAAGCGGACGGATCTCCGCTAGTAGCCTATGAGATCGACTACCCCACTTAAGGGCGGATCATATCATCATGCTAGTCTCTCTGCTTTATGAAAGCCCAGATTATTCACAAAACTATGACTAGGAACATTTAAGAGTAATGATTCTCATAAGGCGTGGAAGCCATCGTCTTATTACTCCAAGGGCTTTATTACAGTGTTGATGATTCATATAAGTTATGTAAGACACATATAATAAAGATTTCCATTTTATTAATTAATGAAAATATTAAAAATACATGTACATATAGCCCATCCACAAGTTGGGTATATGGCATATCCCTAACAATGTCCCACTTGCACTATAGCCAACTAGTATGAATCTGGACACCATACTCTCGGGTGTGCCTATCATGCTTTTGTTGAGTCAGCCCTTTAGTCAGAGAATCTGCAAGATTATCTTCTGTGGGTATTTTCTCTATAATAACTTCTTTTCTCTCAACAATCTCCATGATGAGATGAAATCGCCTGAGTACATGCTTGGATTTTTGGTGGTACCTTGGTTCCTTTGATTGAGCATTGCACACGTGTTGTCACAGTACATCGTGATGCCATTCTTTATCGCGAGAAGCACTTCCAGCTCCGTGATGAACTTCTTTATCCAGACAGCTTCTTTAGCAGCCTCAGATGCTGCAATATACTCGGCTTCAGTGGTGGAGTCCGCTGTAGTTGACTGCTTTGAGCTTTTCCAACTGACAGCACCATCATTCAAAGTAAACAGATATCCTGTTTGTGATCTGCTGTCATCCCTATCGGTCTGAAAGCTCGCATCACAGTAACCAATGACTTTCATCTCAGAACAATCTCTGTATGTCAAAAACACATCCTTAGTTCTTCTCAGATATTTGAGGATTGTTTTGACAGCTGCCCAGTGTTTCTCACCAGGATTTTCCTGATACCTACTCGTTATGCTAAGAGCATAAGAGACATCAGGTCTTGTACATAACATGGCGTACATGATCGATCCTATTGCTGAAGCATAAGGGATCCTACTCATACGCTCTCTATCTGAAGGATTATGTGGACATTGCTCCTTAGATAATTTGATTTCACGACAAGTAGGTAAATTTATCTATGTACGTAGATTGAGAAAGTCATAACAACCTCTTAGATCTATTACGGTATATCTTAATGCCGAGGATGTAGGCTGTTTCTCCCAAATCTTTCATGGAGAAATTCTGAGATAACCATTGCTTGGTGGCTTGCATCATGGGAATATCATTCCCGATGATTAATATGTCATCGACATATAATACAAGAAATACAACATCACTCCCACTACTTTTCCTGTAAACACAAGGCTCGTCTACATTTTTGATGAAGTTAAATTCTTTGATTGTCTCATCAAATCATATATTCCAACTTCTGGGGGCTTGCTTGAGTCCATAAATGGATCGTTTAAGCTTGCATACTTTATTATGATCATCCTTAGATGAAAACCCCTCAGGTTGTGTCATATAGACTTCCTCTACGAGGTTCTCATTAAGGAAAGCTGTTTTGACATCCATATTCCAAATCTCATAATCAAAGTGTGTAGCTAGTGCCAGTAAAATTCGAATGGACTTTATCATTGCAATAGGCGAGAAGGTTTCGTCATAGTCAATTCTTGGATTTGTCTATAACCTTTCGCCACCAACCTAGCCTTATAGGTTTGGATGTTGCCTTCTGCATCAGTTTTACGCTTGTAAATCCACTTGCAGCCTATGTTTTATCCCTTCAGGTGCATCTACCAAGTCCCAAACTTGATTCTGATACATAGAGTCTATTTCGGATTTCATGGCCTCAAGCCACTTGAATGAATCAATGTCATGCATTGTTTCGTCATAACTGGTGGGATCGTCATTATCAATGACCTGATCATATTCCTCATCAATATGGAAACCATATCTTTCAGGCTCATATCTTTCCCTACCAGACCTTCTAAGTTCATAACCTTGTGGTTGGTCCGTCGCTGCCCTTTTGAGGGGCATGGGGTTTAGTTCTATGTTAGTTTGTTCTTCTCGTACCTCATCGAGGTCAAGTCTACTCCCACTATATTTCTTGAGAAGGAATTCATTCTCTAGAAATTTAGCATTTCGTGAGACAAATGTTCTTTGTTCATTTGGGACGTAGAACATGTATGCTCTTGAGTTCAAGGCATATCCTACAAACTTACATTTAACTGCCCTATCATCCAATTTTTTAGTTTGTGTGAGCTTAACATATGCGTCACATCCCTCCCAAATTAGAACTAGATACTAGACTAGGACGTTTCCCAGACCATAACTCATATGGTGTTTGACTAACAGTCTTGGAAGGAACTTGGTTTAGTAGTAGTGTTGCAGTTTCTAAAGCAAGACCCCAAAATGAAAGAGGTAGATCCGTGCCTGGCATCATTGATCGGACCATATCTAATAATGTCCGATTTCTCCTTTCGGAGACCCCATTATGCTGAGGAGTTTTCAGAGGAGTCCACTGGGAAACAATGCCATTTTCTCTCAAGTAATCTTGAAATTCGCCGCTTAAGTATTCACCACCTCGGTCAGACCTTAGTGACTTAATACTTTTATTAAGCTGGTTTTCTACTTCAGCTTTGAAGTCTTTGAATTTCTCAAAGGCTTCAGATTTGTACCGCATAAGGTACACATACCCATATCGTGAGTGATCATCGATAAAGGTAATGAAGTAGGAGAATCCACCTCTAGCGGTGACTGACATTGGTCCGCATACATCAGAGTGTATGAGTTCTAATGTCTCCGCTGCACGCTGTCATTTACCTTTGAAGGGTAATTTGGTCATTTTACCAAGTAAACAAGACTCACAAGTTCCATAAGGTTCATATTTGAAGGGTCTGAAATACCAATCCTTATGTAGCTTAGTTAATCTTGTTTCATTGATATGACCTAAGCGACTGTGCCATAGAAGTGATTCATTGAGATTATTCGAGTTAACGTTGTATATATTAGAGGTTGAACATTCTTTGTTAGTTTGTAAGACATAGATACCATTATTCAAAATACCATCTCCATATTTTATTTCATTGAAATAAATAGAACATTCATTACAACTTATTAGGCATGAAAAGCCTTTATTACATAAAGAAGAAATTGAAATGATGTTCTTTACTAGAGAAGGTACATAAACACAATCTTCTAAGTCTAAAACTAAACCATTCGGCAAAACTAATGAATAAGTCCCCACGCACAATGCAGCCAGTTTTGCTCCATTACCCATGCGTAAGTCAACCTCCCCATGACGGAGTCTCCTACTGTTTCTCAGGCCCTGCACATTGTTACACAAGTGAGTCCCACAACCGGTGTCAAGCACCCAAGTAGAAGGTTCAGAGTTTTGAGAATATAGTTCAATCATATACAACATACCTGAAGCATTGGGCTTCTTGGCCTCTTGGGCTTCCCTAGCTTCCTTGGCTTTCAAGGATCTGCAGTCTTTCTTCCAATGACCCTTCTTTCCACAAAAGAAACATTTCCCTTTTCCTTTTTTTCTTCTCCACCTTACCATTGGGCTTTAGGTGATCTGGAGCATTGGCCTTGCCCTTATTTTTCTTTGGGCCTCGTGGCTTCAGGTCCGTACCCGTAAGCATGACGGAGGTTTTAAGCTCCGGTTTCAAGTCATTCTCTGCTTGCTTTATCAGATTGTGAAATTCTGCTAAAGTAGCTTCTTTATCAGACAGATGAAACTACTTAATAAAGTTAGAGAATTATTTTGGTAAGGACTGAAGAATTAGATCCTGACATATCTCATGATCTATGATGAACCCGAGGTTGGCCAATTTTTCAATGTGGCCAATCATCTTAAGCACATGTCCACTAACAGATCCTTCCTCATACCTTGTTTGGAATAAAGCACATGACACTTGGAATCTCACGGTATGAACGAAAGTTGCATACAACTCCTTCAAGTGAAAGATGGGTTTGAGCATCCATATCTTCGTGAGCTTTCTGAAGTTCGTCCGACATAGAGCCAAGCATTATGCAAACTGCTTGCTCATCATCATCGACGTGTTTCTTCCAAGAATCAAATGTATCTTGTCAGCATCTTCTGCGGGTTCAGGGGAAATGGTCTTTCAAGAACATAGAAAATCTTTTCTTGTCGTAAGACAATTTTAAGGTTTCTAAACCAGTCATTGTAGTTGTCCCCTTTGAGCTTATGCTCATCAAGGATGGAACGAAGTGATACTCTGTTTTCCATTTGAATGTTTGTGAAATATTTAAACCCACATGTTAAGAGAGAATGTTAAAATTAGGAATATGTTTTCATTAATGTTTCATAATAACATGGGCTTTAATATTATGAAGTTGCTCCACTCAATTGTTTTAAAATTTTAAGCAAATCGCATCAACCCCAATATGATGGATTTCTTGTGGGCAAGGATCCCATTATCATCATTCATAACTCCGACTAGGGCCGGTCGTTATAAAATATGATAATTAGGTAGGTTCCCAACCAATTTATGATATAAATCACAATTCCTTGATCATTGGGTTGGGCAATCAAACATGCCATAGCTTATGCTAGTCCTTGTGGACACCCAATCTTTGCCACTAAGTTATAAGACCACGCCTAAGGGTCGCTGCGTCTTATGACTCAGAAAAGTCAAACCATTGTCAATAGTACGATTTAGGGAAAATTGGTATTGTCAGTCTGGTAAAGCCTAGTCTGCCAATACGGTTTAAGCCCTTTGGGTCTATACTTTACAATGGGAGGCAAATTTTAGACTTAAATTATTATTGAGATTTTTAGCAAGTTTAAGTGAATAACTGTCAAATGGATTCCTCCATTGAAAATTCCCCAGAGGGAGGGTGGAGCGAACTCTCTTAAATACCCTTACCTCTTAGGCTCTTATTGCCTTGGTGACAGAATAAACAATAGATCCTCCAAATTAGTCCAACACTTTAAATATGCTTTAAGGTAAGCTTTGAGTAAATGATTATCTAGATGTCTTCACAGCTTTTCCTTTTGGCTATAAAAAGGTAGTGAGTGAAGGAAGACACCAAATCATTATCTAACTCTAGTAACCTTTGGTTAAATTAACTTTAGTTTGGAAAGTTTTATTAACCCCTTGGTCCCAACCCACTTGTATCTTTTATAATGTCTTTTATTATAAACAAGTGATTTATATTATTAGCCTTAAAGGTAATAAATCTCTAAGTTCATCACAGAATAATTACTTAGCTAAGGGATAAGCAATACACTCTCTATTTCTTAGAAAGTCTCTAGATGCTTGCACCCTAAAATAATCATGCCAATTCTAATCATACATAGAATCATCAAGCATATGAGTTTTAATATTTGGAATTATTTTAGGCATTAAATAACTTTGATTAATATTTAATTATGATATTGCATTTTATTTATTCAAATAAAATTACTATTCACATTTTTCTGCAGACGCGTGAACTTTAAATGCAATTTCACAATTCAAATCTTAACCAAATCATGCAAAACTTGTGCCTAAAATTAAGTTCAGGGTGTTAGCTTTCCAACGAGCTTTTAACACCCAATTTCGAGTTCAAATGAGAGAGAACTAATCAAAAAAAAACGGCGCATTGATACCACTGTTGGGAAGCGGCCGCGAGTGCGCAGCGGAAAATCAAAATTTATTATGCCGCTTTCCCTTTGCCCAAGACCCATTTGTTTTGATTATTCTACAAGCCTAGGCATGTTACTATATATTCTAAGCATAAAACTCATAAAACATGCAAAGAACATAAACCTAAACATGCTAACTATCATAAGAACTCTAATTAAAATAAAGAAAGAAAAAGACTTACTTGAACCGAAGACTCCTCCAGTCCTCCCTCCAATCTACAAGCTTTTCTCGAACTCAGCAAGCTCTTCCACGTTCCAAAGAGCCCCCAAGTGTGTGGCCTCCAAAGATGCACACACCAAAGCCAAAACTCAACGGCAAGACTACGCCTTGAGTGCACGGGTATTTTGCCCTTGGTTAGCCTAGGCAAATACCTCAAACTTTTAACTCGAGGTTCCTCTAGTCAATTAGACTTAAGGATCCTCAAAATCAGTGGCTTACTCTTAAACTTTAGAGTTGCTCACTTATATAAACCCAAGATATGAAAGGTTTGGTGTAAAAATTTGTGAAGAATTCTTTGGGTTTATATAGTGCTCCAAAGACAACAAAATTAATTAAGAATCCGATGTGGGATAAAAGCTAATTTAATCTTAGCCATTGGATCTTAATTTAGTGGTTTAATGAGATTATAAAACCCTAATAAGAGTTTGGGCCGAATTGGAATTCAAAACAAATAACAAAAAAAATTACTATTCACGTGAATAGTATTTTTTTTTTATTCCAATTCCCAAAGTGCCCCTATCGTCATTCACCAATCCCTAAGCCACTATGGAACCTCATAAATGATCTGTTCAATAATTAAACACATTGAACCATTTATGAAACAATTCCTACAGCAATCATATATGCTGTTATATTTGTACTGTGCACTGTTAACCATTGATTTCGACTTTGTTGTGTGTGACCTTTTGGGTTCCCTCAAGTTGGACATGAAATGAATCGTGATAATTTAATCGAACATAAATTATCCTCCGATCAGATGGTCGTTCGATTTCAATGACCAAGGTTGACATCTAGCAACATGCCAAGGCCCCCAAATGAGAAGGAAAGATATATATACCCATTTTGTATGCGATTTACATATGATACGGTCTCTCGCCTCACTGTATCCCCACCTATTGACCTAGGGTACGGAAAGTGTCTACCCATATGGTCAAAGTATGATGTTGATAGTGTCATGAATCGTGCTAACCCAAGAATCTCACATGATTCTTCCGCTGTGGCCACAGTCTCAAGCACTGATCACACATATCAACCCGCGAACTGGAATACTACTCTTATAAGAAAATATTATCCGAGAGAGTGGCGATTCTCTGTTGTATCTTTACAAACTTCATGTGTTTCAACAAATGACCCAATCATACCCTTATGACCGGATCTTTTGAACCGGGGAAGGAGAATGTCAAAGTTATTTGATCCACACATAAGATTGTAAAGACCTCAAGTCTAAGGACTAGTCATATAATCGATACATGAAAGTTCTCACAGACACATGGGATAAACACTCCATATGAAAACTTTCGGCGGTCAGTTCGATGGACACGAGCAACTCATGCATCCATGTGATACACCAAGCGGACGGATCTCCGCTAGTAGCCTATGAGATCGGCTACCCCACTTAAGGGCGGATCATATCATCATGCTAGTCTCTCCGCTTTGTGAACGCCCAGATTATTCACAAAACTATGACTAGGAAAATTTAAGAGTAATGATTCTCATAAGGCGTGGAAGCCATCGTCTTATTACTCCAAGGGCTTTATTACAGTGTTGATGATTCATATAAGTTATGTAAGACACGTATAATAAAGATTGCCATTTTATTAATTAATGAAAATATTACAAATACATGTACATATAGCCCATCCACAAGTTGGTATAGGGCATATCCCTAACAATGTCATTTGTTTGTCATCTAGTAGATCGAATAGCTGATAATTGGAGTAATCAGAATGATATCAGTCTACCAAGAAAGTGTTATCCCAAATTTGAATATGAAAGATTTGGGGGTAGCTAACCAACCTTCATCTATCAAAAAATAATGCTTAAGCGTATCGCAATTAGAGTATTCGAGATCATCGGAAAGTCTGATGTATCTCCGATTGCACATGACCTGATATCGCTCAAGCTGTGAACAGCTTAGCAGATATACGAGCAATCCAGGACATAACCACTGGAAAGCCATAGTAAGAGTTTTGAGGTATCTGAGAGAAACTTCAAAATATGGGCTGCATTATCTGCTGTTCTAGAGGGATACAATAATGCTAACTGGATATCTAATACAGTGGATTCCAAATCTACGAGTGGATTTATTTTCACACTTGGTAGTGCAGCCGTGTCATGGAAATCCTCGAGGCAAACATGTATCACCATATCTACTATGGAATCAGAGTTCATAGCATTAGAAAAAATAGCAGAAGAAGTGGAATGGCTTCGAAACTTCCTGGAGGATATTCCTAGTTGGCCCAAACCGGTGCCAGCGATTAGCATACATTGTGATAGCCAATCGGCTATTGGGAGAGCCCAAAATAAAATATATAATGGTAAGTCTCGACACATACGTCGGAGACATAATACCATACGTCAACTGCTCTCAAGTGGCATAATATCGATCGATTATGTTAAGTCGAAGGAAAACCAAGCGGATCCACTTACTAAAGGTTTACTTAGAGAGCAAGTTGAGAAGTCATCGAGGGGAATGGGCTTGAAGCCTATAAATTAAGAATTGTCATTGTGGAAACCAAACCAAGCTAACTGGATATCCCAAGATCTATGTTCAAAAGGGACAACTGAAACTTTGTGCAATTCAAAATAAGCACTGAAGAGTTCTGTACTATTTCCCATTCTGATAATGACGCCGAGTGCCATCTGTCAAGGTTAGGATACGCTAAGGCTTTTAATGATCACTATATTATGAGATAATTCATAATGAGTGTAAATACAGATTACCACATCATAGTAGATCACATATTTCAAGTAAGAAGTGATGCCACTTCCATTGGATTTTATAGGCTGATTTCCCTAAAGTGCTTGATGAATCCAGGATCGCTGTTCAGGGCCGAAATGAACACAACCGTAGAATGGGAAATGGTCAAAGTAAAGCTGTGTGTTGACAATTGTCTTGGTTTACACCAACGGCGGAACAGTTCAAGACTAAGGGTCACTGGTTTGCCAAGTAAATCGGATTGCCATTCACTAGGAAAGGTTCAAGGCGAAAGCTACCTATTTCGATGCAGCTTTAGTTCACGGAAACTCTCTCAAGTGTCTGCATGAATATTTGAAGAATTATGAGGGATTGTTGTAAATTCTTCAAATATTGTCATTGGATGGAGGATGGACATGTCTCTTGGATGGTACCCTATGAGAATGGTACATACATGTAGGGACATGTCCCCCAATTGAGTATAACATGGTTATAGGATCCAAATGCTGCTTGGGAGGGGTATAACCCCCAACCCAAAGGGTGCCCTTAAGGCACCATTCCATGCCTTTATAAGGAGGCCTACATGTGTAACTCTAGATATAGAAAATCCATCCGAATGTTTATGTCACACTTTTCATTGTTTTGTAAAAGAGAGTTTCCCTCATATTCCTAGTTCAAGATCTCTTAAGGAGTGGCCCTTAAAGAAGAGGAATCCAAGTTATCCTAGGAGAACATTAGCCACAAAACCCGTAGAGTACCGAGACGAGGCTAATAAATTCTTAAGGACAGAGATTTATCTCAACTTGGATAGCAGATTCGTCATTTTCCAGGTTTTTCTTTATCTTTCAAGTTTTAGGGTTTTGCATAAATTGGTTTGATTTTCTGGTTTTGATCTGTTTGAATGCATGTTGGTTTTTGTTTAATGACACCAATTCCACCAACAATAAGACTAGTCCATACGCAACTATACTCATCATCTAATGATCTAATAAGGTCTGGAACACTATGAGGCCAACATCCCTCAACACCAAATCATGAAACACCCAAGAATGAGAAAACCTTCAAGAATTCATCATCCCAACCAAGTCCATAGGAATTTTATTCTCAAACAACATATCTCTATCGGTGCTGGGTCATTCGCAATCAATCTCTTATCACTAGAATACTCTCAATAGTCATCCTGAATCAAAATTGGCTAAGAGTAACAAGAACTCCAGTTTCTACCTAACATAGAAGAAAACTACTTTAAATTTCATAATAAAGTACATGGTGAACCACTAAAGGATCTGTATAATATTTCAAACTGACCATCTATATAAAGGTAGAAGACGGTATTGAAACTCAACTCTGATCCCAAAGCGTCTTACAAATCTTGTAAGAATATGGATATAAACCTTGAATTTAGATAGAAAGTAATAGAGAGTTAGACTATATGCATCTGAATCAAGTTTGGGACTTGGCTCAACTTCCTGAGGGAATTGTTCCTATCGGTTGTAAATGGGTTTACAAAAGGAAGCGTGGGCCTGATGGAAAGGTTGAAACCTTTAAGGCCTGACTGGTAGCTAAAGGTTACACGCAGCGACTTGGTGTCGACTACGATGAAACTTTTTTTCCAGTAGCGATGATAAAGTCTATAAGGATTTTATTGTCTATTTATGCTTACCATGATTACGAGATTTGGCAGATGGATGTCAAAACGACTTTTCTAAATGGATTTCTTGACGAAGAAATCTATATGGAACAGCTGGAAGGTTTTGTATCCAGTGAGAACTCGGGCATGGTATGTAAACTTAAGAAGTCCATTTATGGACTTAAACAAGGTTCACGAAGTTGGAATCTTCGATTCGACGAGATAATCAAATTGTCTAGTTTTCCTAAGAATTCGGAAGAATCCTGTGTGTATAAGAAGGCCAGAAGAAATTCAATTCTATCTGGGTCTAGTCCTATATGATCCATCATATAAGGCGTCTCCATTCTCATATCACCACATAGACGATCTCGGATCATGGTCGCCATACATTTATAGAATAAATTACAACTATAGATAAGCCATAAACAAAGTACCTGCTTTGTTTGCTCTGTATGGACTATTTTAGATTAATAACTTCAGACTTAAAATCCTCTTGTGTATTACACTCATACACTAAGCTTGAAGGTACATAAGTAATCAAGGGTAAACTATATAATTTTCATTAAGTGATTTAAATCAAAACAATTGATAAATGAACAATCAATTTTTTATTTTAAACAAATAACTTTGTTTACACAATATATGAAGCTCCAGTGCATATATCCCAACAATATCCCACTTAAACTAGAGCAAATGGACATGTCATGTAATCATTGACCCTCTAGGTGACCTTCAAACACTTTAACTGATAAGGCCTTTGTAAACGGATTAGCCAGGTTCTTTGCGGATGCAATCTTCGTGACAGGAAATGTCCCATTTCTGCACTATCTCCCTTATGATATGATATTTTCTCTCTATATGTTTTCCCTTTTTGTGGCGTCTTGGTTCTTTAGAGTTCGCCATCGCACCACTATTATCGTAATAAAGTATTAGTGGTTTATCCATATTTGGAACAACTTCCAAGTATCCCAAGAAATTCTGAAGCCAAATTGTTTCCTTACATGTTTTACAAGCTGCTACATATTCAGCCTCCATGGTGGAGTTAGTAATTCAAGATTGATTTATACTCCTCCACACAATGGCTCCACCACCTAAGGTAAACATAGATCTAGATATTAATTTCCTAGAATCAATATCCGTCTAAAAATTAGAGTCTGTATATCTCCGGAGGATCATATCCTCACCAGAATACACAAGCATATAATTTCTCATCCTCTTAAGGTACTTGAGAATGTATTTCACAGCCACCCAATGATCTAATCTTGGGTTAGACTGAAACCTACTGACTACTCTTACTGCAAAATAGATGTTCGATATCTTGCATAACATAACATACATGAGACTACAAACTGCTGAGGCATATAGGATATGTATGATTTCATTAGCTCATTGAGGTGTCTTAGGAGATTGTTCCTTTGACAAATGAATTTCATGTCAGAAAGGTACATTACCTTTCTTGGAATTTTGCATTCCAAATCGCACAAGGAGATTGTCGATATATGATGTCTGAGACATAGCTAACAGTCGTCTCTTGTGATCCCAAGTACATAACTGGCCTCTCTCAAATCTTTCATTTTGAATTGGTTAGCTAGCGAGGATATCACGTTAGATAATATTTTTACATCATTCCCAATGAGTAAAATATCATCAACATATCAAACGAGAAAAATCACATTTCCATCAATAACAAGATGCATAAGGCTCATTGATATTTTGCTCAAACTTATAAGACTTGATCATGGTATCAATTCTTATGTTTCAAGGTCGGGATGCATGCTTAAGTCCATAAATGGACCTTTGTAGCTTCAAAACGTTTGCTATTGACATTGGGCTACGAACCCATTTGTTTTACCATATAGATACATTCATCAAGATTGCCATTCAAGAATGCAGTCCTGCCTTCCATCTGCCAAATCTCATAGTCATAATATGTCGTCCATCAAATTTTATGAATAGAATATCCATGCATCTATTACATGTTATGGCATGTGAAAATACAATAGTAGGCACCATATTCAATATGACATGTTATTCAAATATTTTGAATAAAACAGACACATAAAAATTACATTGACTGTGCTAATATTTTTCCTATACTAATCTAATTAGTACACAAAATACCTAAGGTATTAATTGGTCTTTAACTCTTGACTCCATGAATTGTCATGCGGTAAATTTGCTTCTCGAGTAGTAATATTCGCAATATATGGATATAATACTTCAAGTAGTCGTGTGTTCACTACGGACCACATTAGCACTTTAGCTTGTAAGCCATACTTTCGTGGGGTAATCACCTCCACATATCGTCGTCGAACTCACCACGCCTATGCTTACCATAGCTTCCCATAACCACGATCCACATTTACCAAACATTGCTCAATCACTATCTTACTGTCCTCCTCGACAATGTTACAGATAAACATCAAATACAGCATTTGAAATTAATTCCTTAAATGGCCTTACAGCTTTATATTCCCATTAACACAAATGAAAGAAAAATAAGAGTACTAAAATTTACGACAAATGCAATTCATTCATCACATGAACTAAAACAAAAATATTCATCATATGAACATTAAATTCGTGCACACTCATCACAACATGCAAAAATATTTATATCAAATATAAATAAATAAATAAAAAAAAAACTTTTAAATTAAATAAGAAGGGTTAAGAATACTTTTCAACCTCTCTCTTGATACCAATTGTAGGAAATAATTTCCTACGCTGCGGAAGCGTGTTAGGCACCGAGATCGACCTTGAAATTTGTTTTGCCTTTTCCCTTATTAGTCGAAACTATCCAATCCCTTTGGAATTGTTTTGCTTCTATTTTTGATAATTTTTCCAGCTCC
>SKCR01049636.1:0-135099 GCA_019454045.1 Zanthoxylum bungeanum | reverse complement strand
TGATAATTTAGATTCACTATGTTCTCGTTTACATTAAGATACACTGTTAGTATGTTTGTGTTTGTACTCCTATTAGAACTTCAAAGTCCCTTGTTGTGTCCAAGCACACTCACCCAAAACGGGCAACCGACCCTCACGTTTTTATTCTGATTATGGTAGCCCAATTCCAAACCCTTATCTAATCGTGTCTTTTTGGTTAAGAGAGTTCATCCTTTATAAGCACATCTGATAGAAACCTCCTGCCTGGAATAAAGCCAAGCAAACCCCTCCACGTGTTCTAAGCCCCAAGAACCGCGAATCTTGATTTTGTAAGAACAAAATCCTTCCAAGATCAAGTCCAACCCTTAAGGAACATTGCCCTTAAAAACCTTTCTTTATTTCTTTGGAGAATCCTGAACAGCGATACAGCGCCACAACGCTTGCCACACGTTGATAAGCTTTTGTTCCGTAAAACCAGGAAGAATCCACTCCCTCAAGATGACACAAGTCAATTTGTTTTGTAAAAAGATATATTATTGGTTAATTATCCATTACAATGAATAATGCCCCTTTAAATAGGTGGCTAACCCTAATTCTACCAAAATATAATAAAACCCTAATAAAATACTTGAAAATTTCGTCCATGGGCTTTTTAATTTAATTAATGTTCAGCCCAACACTTAAACAACACATAACTTAAAAAAGATATAAAATATAAAAACTATAGGGATACATTACGTCCTCATTAGACCATGAAGGAATCTGAACTGGACTTTGATGAAAACTTAAAGGTTGTAGAGCTACGAGTTCTCTTTCCAATGCAACTTGAATCACCAAAATCGGACATCAGACGAGAAAGTTACGTCCAAAATACGAAGACTGCGTAAATCCCCCCGCTGCTAATGCACCATTCGGAAATAAAGCCCAAAATCAATCAAGGCAGCCCATGCACGTCCTAGACCCATTCCAATATTGCTTTAGACATAATAAAGCCTTCACATAATGTCTCATGCATGGACCAAACTCCGAACCCAGGGAATCTTTCAAATCCACCAAAATGACCAAATCAAATACACCAATTTGACCAAGCCATGCAATCAGCCACAACTTCAAGTTAACTTGGCCCAACAAACAGAGCTCATTCTGGATCACATCATTATTGATAGAAACCTGCCTGGAATAAAGCCAAGCAAACCCCTCCACGTGTTCTAAGCCCCCAAGAACCGCGAATCTTGATTTTTGTAAGAACAAAATCCTTCCAAGATCAAGTCCAACCCTTAAGGAACATTGCCCTTAAAAACCTTTCTTTATTTCTTTGGAGAATCCTGAACAGCGATACAGCGCCACAACGCTTGCCACACGTTGATAAGCTTTTGTTCCGTAAAACCAAGGAAGAATCCACTCCCTCAAGATGACACAAGTCAATTTGTTTTGTAAAAAGATATATTATTGGTTAATTATCCATTACAATGAATAATGCCCCTTTAAATAGGTGGCTAACCCTAATTCTACCAAAATATAATAAAACCCTAATAAAATACTTGAAAATTTCGTCCATGGGCTTTTTAATTTAATTAATGTTCAGCCCAACACTTAAACAACACATAACTTAAAAAAGATATAAAATATAAAAACTATAGGGATACATTACGTCCTCATTTAGACCATGAAGGAATCTGAACTGGACTTTGATGAAAACTTAAAAGTTGTAGAGCTACGAGTTCTCTTTCCAATGCAACTTGAATCACCAAAATCGGACATCAGACGAGAAAGTTACGTCCAAAATACGAAGACTGCGTAAATCCCGCCACTGCTAATGCACCATTCGGAAATAAAGCCCAAAATCAATCAAGGCAGCCCATGCACGTCCTAGACCCATTCCAATATTGCTTTAGACATAATAAAGCCTTCACATAATGTCTCATGCATGGACCAAACTCCGGAACCCAGGGAATCTTCCAAATCCACCAAAATGACCCAAATACACCAATTTGACCAAGCCATGCAATCAGCCACAACTTCAAGTTAACTTGGCCCAACAAACAGAGCTCATTCTGGATCACATCATTCTGCCTCTCTTGAAAAGGATTCGACCTCGAATCCGAACCCGGGTCATAGATAAAAATGACAAGATCAATGGGACGAGAATCCTGGAATAAAAGAAAATCACATGGAAAAAAATGGTTAAGGTGAGCAAAAGTCAATAAGGCGAATGAATGACTTTTTGGCAATACTTTTCCACTCTCAATCTCTCCATTGCTACTCTCATTCTTAACCCACTTGCAACAACAAAGAGATTCTCACATGGATTCACATTTGAAATCTCATTTAAAACAAACTCAACATGCCCATGTCGCTTTCTCAAACAATCAACACTCTCATCCACGATCTGACCACACTACATATTCAGCCACATGTACTTTTTGCACACCATAACTCATGTCCTCACAACCAACATCAGATTGCTCCATATGATAGTCACCCTTAACAGTAACGTCAAGCACCTCATTGGAATCATGAACAACCAAACATGATCACTAATGTTATCGCTCACATCAATATCATCACTATCATCAACACCATCAACCACCTCACTCTTATTTATTGAAACATCAACATGTTTCGTTTCATTACTCAAGGCTACGTTTATATCCTTCTCTACTTCATATTTTACTAATGTCTTTTTCTATCAACTCTGGAAGCTCTCCTAGTAACATTCCAAAAGCAATCGCACTTTTCTCTTCTTAGCCCACTCTTCTTCACTCCTCTGCATGTACAACTCGTCCTCATAAACCTCTTGTAGGGTTAAAGGAGCAAGCTTGATAATTTTTCCACCGTACCTAAATTTGTATATATTCTTATCCATATCATAAACTACTTTATTGAATTTATACCAAGGCTTACCCAATAAAATATGCGTATGACATATAGGAACCACGTCACAAACTACTTGGTCAACATACTGCCCAATTGCAAAATTTACCACAACCTGCTTAGCAACCTCGAACTCTCCAAAATCACTCATCCACTTATAAGGTCTATCAAGAGGTATCAATGGTAATCCCAATTTTTCCACAAGGGTAGTGCTAGCTAAATTTATGTGATTCCCTCTATTAATAATCATACTACACACTTTACTATTGATAAGCATCTCGTGCGAAAGATAAATACCCTTTTATCCATCAAATTATTTATATAAATCAATCCTTACTGGAAAGACGCCAATAATGAGGAAAGACTCAAAGAATCACAAAGACAATATGAAAACAAACACAAAGAAACTGACTAAAAAAAAAAAAACCAAAAAGAAATAAGAAGACAAACTGAACTGAAACTGGACAGAATTCGTAACTTTGAAAGAGATTTTGAGACTCGAAACTTAAGCGGATTGAGTACGGCCAATGACTAATGAATTCGTCTCATTGAGTACTTATAAATCGATATATTATGGGTCCCGTAACTCTTTCTAGATCAAAAGTTACATCAGTTTGAAAATCAGTGCGCGGCTGAAAAATTCTGACCGAACTGATCCGAAAATTACAGATAAATTGGACTTTAATTGACTCAAAAACTCTAAGAACTGAATCCTATATGCTATTACCATGAAAGAGCATTATAATAACATCCAAGAATCGGTCATAAACATGAAAAACACAAAGGAAATAAGAAAAAAAATTGAGATGAGAAGAGAAAAAAAAAACAGGAGAAAAAAAAAAGAATATTAGAAGAGAAAATCTTGACCTTGGAACCTGCCTGGAACAAAGCCAAGCAAACCCCTCCACGTGTTCTAAGCCCCAAGAACCGCGAATCTTGATTTTGTAAGAACAAAATCCTTCCAAGATCAAGTCCAACCCTTAAGGAACATTGCCCTTAAAAACCTTTCTTTATTTCTTTGGAGAATCCTGAACAGCGATACAGCGCCACAACGCTTGCCACACGTTGATAAGCTTTTGTTCCGTAAAACCAAGGAAGAATCCACTCCCTCAAGATGACACAAGTCAATTTGTTTTGTAAAAAGATATATTATTGGTTAATTATCCATTACAATGAATAATGCCCCTTTAAATAGGTGGCTAACCCTAATTCTAACCAAAATATAATAAAACCCTAATAAAATACTTGAAAATTTCGTCCATGGGCTTTTTAATTTAATTAATGTTCAGCCCAACACTTAAACAACACATAACTTAAAAAAGATATAAAATATAAAAACTATAGGGATACATTGCGTCCTCATTTAGACCATGAAGGAATCTGAACTGGACTTTGATGAAAACTTAAAAGTTGTAGAGCTACGAGTTCTCTTTCCAATGCAACTTGAATCACCAAAATCGGACATCAGACGAGAAAGTTACGTCCAAAATACGAAGACTGCGTAAATCCCGCCACTGCTAATGCACCATTCGGAAATAAAGCCCAAAATCAATCAAGGCAGCCCATGCACGTCCTAGACCCATTCCAATATTGCTTTAGACATAATAAAGCCTTCACATAATGTCTCATGCATGGACCAAACTCCGGAACCCAGGGAATCTTCCAAATCCACCAAAATGGCCCAAATACACCAATTTGACCAAGCCATGCAATCAGCCACAACTTCAAGTTAACTTGGCCCAACAAACAGAGCTCATTCTGGATCACATCAACATCTCAACATCTAATTCCATATCATAGGTGATTTTGAGAAGAATCGACATAAACGATTGGCTCAATTCCCAAATTGACCCAAATTTAGGAGTCAAATCCAAAGAGATTTTAATTTTTAGTGTACAATATGATTTACATATTTTTTTTTATTATCCTTTTATTAGAAGAAATCTCATTTTTAGAACTCACTTAAGACCCAATCAAATTTAAAGCAATTAGGAGTCACCCCAGCTCCATATATATGCAAAAAAAAAATCTGTTACTTTTGTATCTAATTTTCTAGAATAAAGTGAATAAAAGAGTTGAGAATTTGATCATCACGGTTTACAAAATGAATAAGATTGTCTCAATCTACACAAATGAACAAAATATCATATTACTATAAACCTTCAAGAAAATATACCAAATAAACTCATTTTATTTTACCAAGGAAGTACAAGTACAGCCAGATAGAAAAGTAATCAAAAAGACCTAGAAAATTACAAGACCATTCATACCAAACCCACAATTCGAAGACATTTCAACATATTTAAAAACTATGCAATGAGGAATGGCAGAACAGCCAGCATGAAGTGCTCGTAAGTGAAAGTTGCAGAACCAGAGTAGGTTGCATCCCTCTCCTTAAACTTCTCTGTTAACCCCTGCAAGATGAATGGTTAACAAATCCGTAGTCAAAAAAGCAAATCTTCAACCCAATTCACATGCTAATGTTCGTAAATCACCGTAATATAAGAACACGATAGGTTAATGTAGAAGCTCACCTTAACTGTGAGACAGCACCTGCATTGGGAAAAAAAAGGCAAAGAGAGGTAAATATGATTGTTTAAAAAAAATTAAAAGGTGGCAAGAGAGGTATTATTAGACCATACTCGATGAAATTATCATATTCAATGGCCCTGTTTTTGCCTCCAGTTTTGTCAAACTTAGTGACAAGCAAGTCCAAAACCACAGGTGAAACTGCAAAACCTAGACTCAAAAGAGCTTCTCGCAGCTCATTTGCATCAATCTTTCCACTTCTGTCCCTGTCCATTTTCTCAAACATGGCCTGGAGCAATTGCAAATTTCAAATTATGAAACAAAATAATTTAAATAATTGAAAACAGTTATGGATATGCAATCAAAGGAATTAAAATCAGAGTTACCCTCCAATTTTGAAGACTGTGAAACACTTGAGCAAACTCCTTAGGCCCTGTGTCCAAATAAAAATTAATCAAAGAAAATTAAAATATATATATCAAAGGTCTTACGTTATACGTGGCCTGCTCAAAAAACAATCAATCCATTAATCTACCGTCACAAAAAATAAATCTTTGGTACATGAGAGATATCATTTATTTAGTATTCTCTTAATATTTTAAGATAAGACATTATTACCAGAGGCGGATCTACGTTGGGACTAGACCGGGCTATATAGCCTGGTCTGGCCCCAACCAAATTTACGGTTCCTTGATGCTTTCTTTCTTTTCCTGGACTGTGGCATGAGCAATTTTCTTTGCCTTTTTGATTTGCTCCTGTGCAAAAATGGCCACGCCATTTGCTTTTGATTTTGCTTCAATTTGACTTTTTCGTACAAATTTGCATGCAGTTAATACTTCCTAATTAGTTTTAATTCTTCATTTCACAAGGCCATTAACATTAATTAATTAAAATCATATTTGAATTTGAATTTGAATTTTTATGCTTCCATAATTCCTCCACATACTAAGATTTTTCCAATTTAAAAATTTCTATTTCTTACTTTCGTTAAATATTACATAAACCTGCCAATCTTAAGAAAACAAATAAAGTACAAGCAATATTTTAATATTTAAATTGTATATTTATTTTTTTATTTTTTTTAATATTATAAATTTATTATGCTACTCTGTTTTTTTTTTTGTCAGATTCCTAATATTTCTCTCATTAGAAGTATTTTTCTACTTATAAAAATTTATATTAACATCTTAAAATTTAAATTTAGCCTAGGGTATTATTATATCCTTGATCCCCCCCTAATTATTACACGGCAATAATTTTTCCCACAAACTTAGGTTATACTTGGCCCAATCCTAACTCTATGGAAAAACAATCAATCCATTAATCCAGTGGCGTATCCAGAAATTTCAATAAGTGGGGGCAAAATTTTTTTCTTACCAAAATAATATATAATGAATTCATACATATTTTTTGAATTTACAAGATGATCCCTATACTTTTGAAAATTATGAAATAACCCTTAGTTTCTAAACTTATATATTAACCCAAAATTTTCATAATTATATTTGTATCCATAATTTCTAAAAATACCAATTTACCTTAAAAATTTAAGTAAGAAATTATTTTTAAAATTATGTATTTTAAGTTTATGTAGTATATTATATACTAAATTTCCGCTAATTTATTATAAATTTAATCACTTTTTTAATTAAATTATTAAAAGCCTAGTGTTAAAACGCAACATTTGTGCTTTGAACAGCTATAAATAAAAAATAAATATACAAAAAAATATATACAAAATAATTATATTAATATTAATATGTGAATATTTTATACATAACAACTATACACGACGTGTTTTAGTAAAAGAATCACTACAAATATATCAATAACCAAACCTAAGTATAAACATAGTTATTTTAATTTTAATTTTTATTTAAATGTAATGGAATCTCTATTCTTTTGCCAATGGAAAAACACATAAATGAGTAGATTTAAAATTTAAAATAGTCAATTATCTATACACATATAAATTAAATATAACTATTTTAGATATGTTTAAGAAATAAGATTGATACAAAAGTGTATTGAAATTTTTTTTAATTAATTTGGGCTTGGGCCTACATATTATATTAAAAAATACAACTCAAAAAATTAAAAAATAATATATTTATGTGTGTTGTTTAATTATTTATATTTTCTAATATAAATAAATATATATATATATATATATATATATATATATATAATTAAAAAAAAAAAAACTAATGGGACCAGTGGGGGTCCTTAAGTGGCTCCGCCACTGCATTAATCTACAATCACAAAGAGTAAAAATCTTTAATACAACAGAGGTACCGTTTATTTAAAATTTTCTTAATATTTTAACATATGAGGCGAGATATTATTGCATGGCGAGAATTTTCCACAAATTTATTAGCCCAGATACCGCGTGGGTCCTTTTTTTTTGAAAACGTTGGAAATTTCCCCGTCAAACCATCTGACCCGAGCTTAAGCGGAGCAAGTAAAATCCCCAAATGCCTAAAGCTTTTACAAAAAATATATATTCTGAACTCGAATCTAGGACCTAACAACTAAATTCTAAACTATTTTCTATCAAATTACACCATGGGGACTGTGTGTGGGTCATTTGTCTAAAAGCAGCAGCTAAAAAAGTTTGGAAGGTACAATTGTGTACTTACTTGCACATCGCATTATAATAACCAATTAGAGATGAGAGTCCGGACATCTCATCCTGATTAAGTCTCATCCTAGTTTGTCCAGAATCCCAACCATTTTTTTTTGTTTTGAATTTGGACAAAAATCATCCCAAATTTCAATCAGAATGAATTGGGATATTGAATTAGGGATGGATCTTGGGATAGCCGATACAGACGGCCGGCTAAAACCCTTAAATTTAGGTCAAAATTAAAGACCATAAATTTAAGAAAGTTAATACTATTATACCCAAAAAAAAAAAAAAAAAAACCGAAAAAAATTTCTCACTTTCATTGGTGAGTCACATAATTTATAAATTCATTTAGAAGCCTCAAAATATCACTGCCACCCCAATACCGAATCCCGATGGATATTATGAATTTTTAGAATATAATAAAGACACGGATAATTTATATAGATCCAATCAGATATATTTATGTGATTGGATAACCAATCTTGATTTTATGGTGACCATCCAATCACATAAACATATGTTGTTGAATATGTATGAGTAATTACGTCCGAATCTGCAGATAGCTATGGCACTTCATTCTTAAACGGTTCCACTACGGCACTACCCATCTAAAGACCAAATGGGCTACGACTACCTAACGCCAACAGCGCCATTACAAGGGCGTTTTGGTCAATCAAATAGAACGGACCAGCAACTTGTAATTAACGTGGCGTATGTCGAAACCGTTATACGCTACCGGAAAGTGAAATATCACTGTCGAAACCGTTATTTGCTAACATGCGCATGTGCAATGAAGGAGTTAAAATTAAAATTGCAAAAAAAAAAAAAACTCACCGATCTTTCTGGTGTTAGTGTTGGTGAAAGTATAGATAAGCAGATGAACAGTTCTCAAGCTGAAGCTCTGATTATAGGAAGATAAGGCTCCTTGCAGCTCCTTATCATCGATGAAGCCGCTACCGTCCCGGTCCGCCAACTGAAAGCACGCCACTATGTTTGGATCTGTGCCAGGAGGGAAGGCGGACGGCATTAGAGCCGCAAATGGGTTGCCGTACGATCCCGGAGCAGGCGGGTAGCCGCCTGGAGCATGAGCAGGAGCCGCCCCGCCGTATGAAGGTGCGGACGGAGCCGCATAAGGCTGAGACCCGTATGGCTGTGCCGCATAGGGCTGAGAGCCGTATGGCTGTGCCGCGTAGGGCTGAGAGCCGTATGGCTGTGACGTCGGCTTCCCGCCGTGCTGAGAGGCCGGCGGCTGAGCTTCGCCGTAGCCGTAGCCGTAGCCGTATCCAGAGCCGGACGGAGGTTGAGGATAACCAGCCATATTGCTAGACGCTTATACAAAGAGGTAAAGTTTTCGATTGCTTTTCCAGTTAAATTTTCTTATTTAAAAAAAAAAAAAAAAAAAAAAAAGAGACGTTAGGAAATTGGGTTCAAGGTTAGGGTTTATTGCGGAAATGCCATTCGAAAAAATAGAAGTAGTTATTGAATTTTGAAACCGCGTCGTATAAACTATAAAAAAAAACTCACGTCGTAGCAGCTTTTAATATTTTAAGAATTTTTCCCTGTGGTACCGTAGGACGTAGGTATGTGATCATGGCTTTTTCTAATTTGCCGTGGATAAGAAAAAGAAGAAAAATTTATACGGAGCTTATGTAATATATCAGTTAATGATATGTCTTAATTATTGAGTATCTATGGGGTGTGGTTTGATAGTAAATATTTTAGGATTTGATTATGTTGACAAATAAAATCCCCACAGGACGAAATCGTCATAAGACGAAAGGGAGCGCGAAAGGAAGAAGAATGACGAAACGAAGAGCGACAAAGGACTTAGGACGATCGAGCGAGTAGTCAGGACGAAGACGTGTGATGCGGTTATCCCCACGATCATAACGATTGGGCGGATCACCCTCCACAATCAGGCAGTTGGGGTACGTGGCTCAGTAGTTACCAGCACGCCTCAAAGAATCGCCGAGAAACATTGGAACTACCCTGAGCAGTTCAGGAGCAACACTATAAAAAATTCGCTTACACCAAGAGGAAAAAGAGAAAAAAATGAAGACTCATTCGAGCATATTTTATCTTTTTATTTCTTAGCTTATACTTTAGGACTGTAACTTGTGTGCTTGTGCCCCTTGGAGGCTTATTCACTCGATTCAATACACCCCTTGCTGGGACATTGTTTCAGGAGGTTTGAACCTTACACGTTTTTTTCCCCTGCACGCGTAAAACCCGCGCAAACAGTTTTTGGCGACCACAGTGGGAGACTTGGTGTAACAAAGTGGAGATGCCTCCGAAAAGAAACGCTCAGACTGGCTCAACCGCAGAGGAATGTGGACTGGAGCAAACCAACCAGCCCAGCGTTCCGGCCATAGTAGGTCAGTTTGAGGGTCTAGCAGATGCCAGCCGGTACGAATCTATGAGGGAATTCAGCCTTAATGCGATGCGCGCACTGTTTGGCGAATTCACGCAGGATGTCGTCGAACAGGTCAGGCTCCAAAATGCGCACGTTATAGATAAATTTGTATCGACTAGCAATTCACATTACGAAAATATGGCCAGACACCTGAACTCAATGAATGAATTAATGTCCAAATGTGTGAACGGCGGAACAGCACTGCCGTGGACTAAGCCCTCCCCTGCAACAAGTGGTCAGGAGGAGGCTGGTCCCAGTAGTGTCCCCCACAAGGGGCCAATATCCCTATGGTTTTCGGGGGGGAGGAGCAAGCCCCGGAGGGAACGGACCACAGTTGGGGCCAACATCCATCAATGGCCAAATATGGTTCAGAATGAAATTGTGATGCCTCAGGGCGTCCAAACTTCTCAAGGACAGAATCACGATTATGTCCCACTTTTGAGAGGGCCGCAACCACCGCCAATGGCTATGCCATTTAATGGCAACGACATACTAAGGGAGCAAATGACCGAAATCCTACAAAACTAGTTCGGTCTAGGCATACGGCCAATTCGGCCAAGATATCGGAAGCCTTACCCTGATTGGTTGATGTGGCTTATCCTTGGCCGAGAAATTACAAGATACCAGAATTTACCCTCTTTACGGGGTCTGGGGGGAAGTTTCCACTATGGAACACGTATGGCGCTTCACCCTTCAGTGCGGGGAAGTCAACGATTTCCACAAACTAAGGTTGTTTCATGGCTCATTGTCAGGAGTGGCCTTCTCCTGGTATGTTAGTTTACCAGCCAATTCAGTAGAAAGTCGGCAATAGATGGAGCAACTGTTCCATGCGCAATTTTATAAGGCCGAATCTGAAGTAGCCCTAACTGATTTGGCAAATTTAAGGCAATTGCCAGGGGAATGGGCCGAGACGTTTCTACAACGATTTAAAATAGCCCGAGGCCGATGTTATGTGTCTTTGCCCGAAAAGGAATTTGTAAGAATCGCCCAAGGGTGCCTGAATCTCGACCTGAAAAAGAAATCCCAGGATCGTGAGTTTTGGGACCTGCCCCAACTCACCACCAGTGTGGTGCGCTATGAGCGATTATTACGAGAAGAAGAGCAGGTGAAAAATTCGAGCAAATGGACATATTATAGAAACATTGACTATGAGATGGGCGAAGTGGACGCCGACTCGGCCGATTTATGTTTGGCCGAATTGGTGAAAGGGAAGCCTTACGTTTGTAAGACGTGGGCGGAACCCCAAACCAGTGAGGCAAATGATAAAAAGGGCAGGAAATTTGCCTTCGACATTACTAAAGTTGACGCTATATTCGACCAATTGTACAAAGACAGGCAAATCAGCTTGAGTGACAGACACACGTTGCCAACAGCCGAGCAAATCAGCAGTAAAAAATATTGTAAATGGCACAACGCATGGTCTCATGCGACTAACCAATGCCTTGTTTTTCGTAATTTCTTGCAGGATGCCATGGAGTCCGGACGAATTACGTTCGAGAAGAAAATGGCAGTAGACAGCAACCATTTCCCAAAGTCGGCGGAGTTAGATATGATTAGTCTAGACCTTACGAGTTTGAGTCGGCCAAAGATAAAGGTGGTGCTGGATGAAAGACAACACCGCCGCCGCCCGAGCGCACTGGAAAGGATCAAGGAGCCTGTAGAACGAAGGGACCAGAAGAACATCTGTGTAAGGTGCAAGAACAGCATTGAGTGGATGAAGGAACTAGAAGACACTTGTGAGAGGCCCATGGAGAAAGGATCATCATGGCAGCCGCGAACTTTTGCACCAAGGTTCTATGGAAAGAACTCGAACTTCGTCCAAAATGTGAGGACGTTTCGGCCAAAGATCCATCGACCCAATGTATGGCATTCATACCGAGAGCCACGCCCAGGGCAACGGGTACACTCAAGGGCGGACAAAAATTATCCTCCCGTAGATGAAATGACCAGGACACAGCTGAGGAGGCACCAAAGGAATTACGGCCGCATGATGCGTCGACAGAATGACGCAAAGGCCACCATTAGTCGCAGCCCTCATGCCATAGAAAAATCGAAAGACAGCAAGAAAGCACATGATGAGAAAAAAAGGAAAGTAACCAGTTGCGATGAGCACGCTAAGCTTAGTAAAAGAAAGCGGAACAAAACCGATGATGAGGAACCTCCCATTGTCATTCAATTCGGCAGCATGCCACCAGTCGTGGCGAATAACTACTTATTGTCCAGAGAATTCCGGAGAAATGATGACGGGGAAGCTGGGCCGAGCGAAGACGTTTACGAAGGAAATGAGGCCGAATTCGCCTCGTTCTCGATAACAGACAGGGGTACGGCAGATCAGGAAGTCGAGGATGAGGAGATGACGGATATAGAAGAAGAACTCGACGTCCGAACCGAAGCTAGAAAGAGAAAAATATCACAGAATCGGATTCTTAAAGAACTATATGAAGCCGGGAATCCAGCCGTCGGAACACTGGGAGAAGACCTGGGGCAATATCCATTCCTTGTTCTATATGGAACGCCCAAGGTGAGGCGGGTTGTCACCAAAGCCGAGAAGAGAAGATTGACCATCAATCACGTCTCGCAGGAGGCACCCCCAACACGGCCACCTTCCGGATGGGACACGGGAGAAAAATCACCCCAACTCAACAGCGAAGGTGATCAAGCTATGAAGATTGGGATGTCAGGGAAAGTGATTTTTCCAAACCACTAGCTCAGATGACGAAGCATCTAAGGCCATTGTACGTGAAGGCAAAGGCCAATGGCATCCCCGTGTCTAAAGTACTGATTGATAACGGAGCAGCCATCAATGCGATTCCAGTTAGGATGCTGGGGCGTTTGGCTAAGTCCGAGGAAGATCTCCTCCCCACAGAGGTAGTCCTCACTAGCTTTAACGGAGGAGCGACGACAGCGAAAGAAGTCATACCACTAGACTTGCAGGTGGGAAGCACTACGAAGACTGTGGGTTTTTCGTCATAGATGGGCCAACCTCTTACAACATGCTTCTGGGATGAGATTGGATACATGGTAGCCTATGCATCCCATCATCCCTTCATCAGTGTCTGGTCTTCTGGAACCAAAAGAATGAAGTGGAGATAGTACACACTGACAACAAACCTTTCGCTGCAGACACAAACTCGGCCGAGTACTTCATGTATGAGGGAAACTACGGGCCAACCAGGGTTCTAAACGAAGGGGAGAGCCCGACTATCGTAGCCAAGAATGACGAGCCATACCCTGCAGGATTGTTAAACGACCTGTTCGCACAAACAAGACCAACCACAATGGTCTTTAGAGAACCCAGACATGTCGGTATCAATGAAGTACGACCTGAATAAAGAGCAAGCCGCCCTTGCGGCCTCTAAGGCCAATTTAATGGCCTATGTTCTGGAATGAAGGAAGGAGGACGAAACACAGGCCGCCATTTCGGCCTTAAAGGGGAAAATGTTGATGCACCAGATGGAAGATAAAGTGAAAGAATTGTGCGGAGTGGGCTGTTTGATAGAAGAAAGAGACGCATTGGAGGACGAGTACGCTCTGAACGGACGACGCAAGGCAAACTTCTCGAGGGGACAGCAAGAAAGCACATGATGAGAAAAAAAGGAAAGTAACCAGTTGCGATGAGCACGCTAAGCTTAGTAAAAGAAAGCGGAACAAAACCGATGATGAGGAACCTCCCATTGTCATTCAATTCGGCAGCATGCACCAGTCGTGGCGAATAACTACTTATTGTCCAGAGAGAATTCCGGAGAAATGATGACGGGAAGCTGGGCCGAGCGAAGACGTTTACGAAGGAAATGAGGCCGAATTCGCCTCGTTCTCGATAACAGACAGGGGTACGACAGATCAGGAAGTCGAGGATGAGGAGATGACGGATATAAAAGAAGAACTCGACGTCCGAACCGAAGCTAGCTAGAAAGAGAAAAATATCACAGAATCGGATTCTTAAAGAACTATATGAAGCCGGGAATCCAGCCGTCGGAACACTGGGAGAAGACCTGGGGCAATATCCATTCCTTGTTCTATATGGAACGCCCAAGGTGAGGCGGGTTGTCACCAAAGCCGAGAAGAGAAGATTGACCATCAATCACGTCTCGCAGGAGGCACCCCCAACACGGCCACCTTCCGGATGGGACACGGGAGAAAAATCACCCCAACTCAACAGCGAAGGTGATCAAGCTATGAAGATTGGGATGTCAGGGAAAGTGATTTTTCCCAAACCACTAGCTCAGATGACGAAGCATCTAAGGCCATTGTACGTGAAGGCAAAGGCCAATGGCATCCCCGTGTCTAAAGTACTGATTGATAACGGAGCAGCCATCAATGCGATTCCAGTTAGGATGCTGGGGCGTTTGGCTAAGTTCGAGGAAGATCTCCTCCCCACAGAGGTAGTCCTCACTAGCTTTAACGGAGGAGCGACGACGGCGAAAGAAGTCATACCACTAGACTTGCAAGTGGGAAGCACTACGAAGACTGTGGTGTTTTTCGTCATAGATGGGCCAACCTCTTACAACATGCTTCTGGGATGAGATTGGATACATGGTAGCCTATGCATCCCATCATCCCTTCATCAGTGTCTGTCTTCTGGAACCAAAAGAATGAAGTGGAGATAATACACGCTGACAACAAACCTTTCGCTGCAGACACAAACTCGGCCGGGTACTTCATGTATGAGGGAAACTACGGGCCAACCAGGGTTCTAAACGAAGGGGAGAGCCCGACTATCGTAGCCAAGAATGACGAGCCATACCCTGCAGGATTGTTAAACGACCTATTCGCACAAACAAGACCAACCACAATGGTCTTTAGAGAACCCAGACATGTCGGTATCAATGAAGTACGACCTGAATAAAGAGCAAGCCGCCCTTGCGGCCTCTAAGGCCAATTTAATGGCCTATGTTCTGGAATGAAGGAAGGAGGACGAAACACAGGCCGCCATTTCGCCTTAAAGGGGAAAATGTTGATGCACCAGATGGAAGATAAAGTGAAAGAATTGTGCGGAGTGGGCTGTTTGATAGAAGAAAGAGACGCATTGGAGGACGAGTACGCTCTAAACGGACGACGCAAGGCAAACTTCTCGAGGGGACAAGATGCTTTAGAAGAGGTAAACTTGGGAGACGAGTACAATAAGCGCATAACATATGTCAGCAAGGAATTGGGCCCCCTGGTACGCGAAAAGCTGCTCTGTTTGTTACGAGAATACAGAGATTGTTTTGCATGGGACTATAATGAGATGTCTGGCCTAGATAGGACTGTGGTGGAGCATAGATTGCCAATCCTGTCAAGTCATAAGCCTCATAGGCAGCCTCCGCGAAGGTTCGCGTAATGTTATGCCTGATATTAAAAACGAGGTCGAACGACTGTTAGAAGCAGAATTTATCAGGACGACCAGATATGTAGAATGATTGTCCAACATCGTCCCAGTTAGGAAAAAGAATGGGAAGATAAGGATCTGCATAGATTTCAGGAACTTGAATCTAGCAACGCCAAAAGACCAATACCCAATGCCGACGGTCGACTCCCTGGTGGATTCCACGGCATGGTATCAGGTATACTCGTTTATGGATGGGTATGCAGGTTATAACCAGATTTACATTGTTGCGGACGACGTGCACAAAACGGCCTTTAGGTGCCCAGGGTCTCTAGGGTGCTACGAATGGGCGGTGATGCCGTTCGGCCTAAAAAACGCTAGTGCCACATATCAACGGGCCGTGAATTCAATCTTTCATGACATGATTGGCAAGTTTATGGAAGTCTATGTGGACGATATAGTATCTAAATCCATAATCACGGATGAACATTTTAGCCATTTGACATCGACCTTTGAGCGAATGAGAAAGTTCAAGCTAAAACTGAACCCTGCCAAGTGTGCTTTTGGGGTGTGCGCGGGCAACTTTTTAGGATTTCTGGTACACCAACAGGGAATCGAGATCAATACCAATAAATCTCGGGCGATTACTGAAGCTATGCCACCCCGAAACAAAAAAAGTTGCAAAGGTTTCTAGGGCAGGTTAACTTCCTAAGGCGATTTATCTCGAATTGTGCAGGAAAGACCAAAGATTCTCCTCTTTGTTGAAGTTAAAGGACGAGGAAGAGTTCGTTTGGACCGAAGAGCATCAACAAACATTTGATAGACTGAAGGCATATTTGTCACAGCCGCCGGTGATGGTGCCTTCAGTGTCAGGAAAACCAATCAAGTTGTACATAGCGGCTGAGGAGCAATCCATAGCTGGGATGATCGCGCAAGATGACGACACAAATGTTGAAAGAGCCATTTATTACATCAGCAGACAATTGCTGACTTATGAACGTAATTATTCTCCCATGGAAAATTATGTTTGGCTTTATATTTCACATGTACTAAACTACGTGCCTACCTTAGGCCGAACATTATATATCTGGTCACGAAAATTAATATAATGAAATACATGTTTTCTCGTCCTATCTTGCATCAAAGAGTTAGTTTCTGGTCACTGTCACTCTCAGAATTCGACATACGGCACGAACCCCAAAAGGCTGTCAAAAATCAAGCGTTGGCCGATTTTCTGGCCGATCATCCATGCTTAAGCACAACCAGGGAAAGAGAACTGGATTTGGACGAATGCAGCCTAAAGCCATGGACGATGCATTTCGACGGATCCAGCACAGCAGAAAGGGCTGGAATAGGGATTGTCCTAGTTAGCCCATTGGGAGAACCTTTCCAAGTCTTAGCCAAATTGAACGAGTACTGCACCAATAACCAGGCAGAATATGAAGCCCTGATACTAGGGTTGGAAATGCTCATCAACATGGGAGTAACCCATGCGTCTATCAAGGGAGAGTCGCAGTTGGTAATCCAACAAGTAATAGGAACTTATAAATGCCAAAGTCCATCGGTCGTGGCATTATTGGATATGGCCAAAAAATTAGTAGAACGATTCGATTACATTGACTTGGAATACGTTCTAAGGGCGAAGAATGAATTGGCCAATAATTTAGCCCAAGCAGCCTCCGGATATAAACAAACCAACATAAGTGGGGTGTATATAAGCGAAGAAGTCAAGTCAGCCCTCACAAGGCGAGCTGAAAAAACAGACGTCACGATCCTAGAAGTAGAGGACGATTGGAGAAACGAAATCAGAGCGTTCTTAACACGGCCTGAAGTAGGAAAAGACCGAAGATTGAAGCTTAAAGCCTTGAACTACGTAATGTCAGGAGACGTGCTCTATAAGAAACGACAAGACGGGCTGTTGTTGAAATGCGTAGGGCCATCAGAATCCAAAACTATCATGGCCGAAGTACACGAAGGCATCTGTGGGGCTCACCAAGCTGGAATCAAGATGAGATGGTTAATCATACGAATCGGTTATTATTGGCCGAAGATGGGGGAATCATGCGTCTCATACGCCAATGGGTGCGTAGCTTGCCAGAAGCAAAGTGTCAGTCAGAAGCAGCATCAAGGCCCTAGCAACCGAGATGACCCCAGTCATTAAGCCTTGGCCGTTTATGGGATGGGAAATAGACTTGATAGGGAAAATCTATCCGCATCAAGTAAAAGGCACACCTTTATTGTTGTTGCCACTGATTTCTTTACCAAGTGGGTAGAAGCCATCCCAGTTGTAGAAATCTCACAATAGCAGATAATCAAGTTCATAAAAGAACATATAATTCACCGATTTGGAATACCACAGACAATCATGGTAGACCATGGTACCTCATTAAACGGTGAAAAGGTAAAAGACTTCCTGGCCGAATATGGAGTCCGGCTAGTAAATACTACTCCTTACTACCCTCAGTCAAATGGTCAAGCAGAATCGTCGAACAAAATTCTCAAAGGGTTGATTCGTAAGATGGTGACGGACAATGCTAGACGATGGGACGAATATCTGAGTCAAGCTCTATGGGCCTACAGGACATCGCCACACACGAGCACTTCGGTGACGCCTTTCCAGTTAGTGTATGGACAAGAAGCTGTGCTTCATGTAGAAATGAACGTTGAATCCACCAGGGTGACATTGCAGGAGAAGCTAACAAAGGAAGACTATGACGAGGCGATGATCCAAATTTGTTGGAGTTGGACGATATCAAGTGCGACACGCTCAACCGCCTAGAAGCACAGAAGAAAAAGATAGCCAAGGAATATAACCTCAAGGTAATGGCTAAGTCTTTCAAGAAGGGCGAATTAGTATGGAAAACAATACTGCCAGTTGGCTCTAAGGACCCAGTGTATGGTAAATGGTCGCCCAATTGGGAAGGCCCATTTATAGTGAGAAGCGTGTTGCCAAATGGAGCTTATCATTTACAAGATTTAAAAGGGCGAGTACATACTAGAGCGATAAACGGAAAATACTTGAAGAAATATGTGCCCTCACTATGGGAGCACGAGAACGTCCAAGAATAATAACAAACAATTGCATTAATAAAGGATGAGAACGTCCTAAGATTACAAAATAGACGAAAAACGTCTTGCATTACATTATCATTGGCCCGAAAATCGCCTAAAATCTCCAGGCAAGTCTTTGATGGCTGAGAGCGTTTCCCTCCTCAGACGCCATTCATCTTGTATGCCCGCGCTCGCTGCATCCAAATCTGCCAAATCTTTCTCGAAGTCAATGCGAGCCAGCCCCTTATACTCCGCCATCGACCGTTCCGCCTCTTTCATTGGGCAATGACAGCTCTCTTTCTCGCCTCTCTCGCCTTCTCAGCTCGTTGACTTTCATCAAGCTCCGTTGAAAGCTCTTTCACTGTTGCTCCAGAATGATCGACTCTCTTCGGTCACCAAGTCTTCCGTAGTCTCCCTCAAAGCCTGTGCAGCTGCCCGAGAGATTCACGGAGTTCCTCCCTTTTCACCAAAGATGAGCGAAGCCCAATTCTCCGGCTATGGACTATGCGGTGTTGGGAGAGAAGGTTTGCTATGCCGTCCTGCATCTCTTGAAGGAAAAGCCGATCGTCAATAGGTATCGGCGATGAGGGAAGAGCCAATAACCGGCTTAATTCATTGGAGCACCGGTCCAGTTGAAGAATATTCTGGGGCTGAACAGCTTGGTTGACCTCTAGCGTAGCAAAAGAGGCGTATTGATTGAGAATCTTGAAGATTCTCCAAGTCCGTGCTTGTGCGGGCCAAAGGCGGAGATGGCTGAAAATGGACAGAGAGCACTTGTCCAAGATGGTCCAGAAGACTCTGAACAGATTGCAGCAACAAATCGGACGGCTGCATACGAAAAGGAAGAAGTTAGCAAACAGACCAAGACTGCAATCCAAGAGGACAGGAAAAGGAACTCACCATCCCAGGGTCGGAGCTACAAGATTGATCCACTCGTGCCCCAGATGTTCCAGCTGCTGATTGCATCAGTCCTTGTTCTGAGGGCAGCGGAGGCTGGGGGACAACAGTTAATTACTGTGCGGCTTGAGGAGAGATTGGCCGAGAAGAAAAAGTTGATGGCAAGTCATGAGAATCGGCTCGAAGAGGGGGTGATCGTCCAATATCGATTGGCACTTGAACCAATTGAGCAAGAGCCATGGAAGGAGCAATCACTGAGGCTGAAGACGATGGCTGCTCAGGCTCAAGAATCTCCCTTTGAGGGGAAGGGGGCAGAAGAGCCAGAGATAATGGCTGTGCTGAAGGCGACGCCAAATACGCAGAAGTACTGAGGGACATGGCCTCTGGCATCGAACGTTGAGGCATGGCAGTAGGCCGAACATCTGCAAGAGAATCAGAGTCGGATGAATTAGAAATATAAATGACTTCATCTTCTTCGTAAATACGACGAAGGACAGCGTCTTTATACAGAGACCGAGCCTCCTCTAATGACTCCAATTCGGCCAAGCTATAATGGCCATCCACATCCTTATAACTCCCTCTAAGCCCCGAAGTGGACATCATGCGCACTAGAGGATAAAGCTGTTTAAGGTGGCGCCACAGAGTCCCAGTCGGCCAAACAGGCTCCAGCACTTCAGTATCATCATCCAGATCCTACACAATCAGCACAGAGCCGTCCGAGGAGAAGTGCTCGAAGAAAGGGTGGTCACCAGGAATCTCCTCAACTCTTGGGCGAGGATGACCGGACTCGACATAAAATTTCCTACCTTGGGGATCAACTCCACTTGCACCTCCCTCCTCTAAAAACTGCTCCATGTCTGACCCTTCGCCCACACGTTCTTCATCAGGAGGGAATTGGACTATTGGCTCCCTCGCATGACCCTCACTCTCGCCGCTCACGAGAGTCTCAGCCTTTGGAGCTGGCACTGTCGCACGTGCCACAGAGGGTGGATCGATTTTTAAGGCCTGTGTCAAATCATATAATACTAGCATCAGTACATCTCAAACTATTATGGAAGCAAGAGAGGGCGAATTCCAGGCTCATACCTTAGGATGACAGACCAACGGGACGTCCGAGTCTGAATTTTGACTAGGGGAAGGCTGCTTCCGTTTAACAGGCTTTGTTTTCTTTGACTTAGAAGTTTCAGCAGCCTTCTTCGACCCCGATGGCTCAGAAGGCTTGGGGGACAAAGAGAGAGAGGAGTACACCCTCGTTGAGGGTAAGGAGAAAAATCATTCATGGACCGGTGGCCAGAAATGATCAAAATAGGGGTGAACGGATGTACAATGAGTGAAAGAAGCTATGGTGAAAGAGGCCAGAAGGGATCGAGTCTCCTCCATAGAGTCCTCGACCTCTGAAACAGAAAAGACCTTAAAGCGATCCAACGACGCAGAATACAAATGGGAAAAATGAAAGAGGCCATCCTTGGACAAGGCCGAATTGGCGAGCGAAAAAATTGGGCGAATATACTTCTACCCCAGCCTTACCATTGGCCCCAGTCAAGATATCATGGGTCAGTTCCCGGCTGCACAAAAAATTTGCGCCATATGCGAAGGTCTGACTCATCCTTTTCAGAGAAATGAGGATCAAGGACGAAGGACGGACTGTCCGACGCTAAAAAAGGAAAAAAAAGAAGGGACATGGGAAAAAGTGTAGAAGTACTCGAAAGCGGCCCAAAGGGAGAAGGAAGTTTGTCGAAGCCGAACATAGAGAAGACCGGCACACGAATAAGGGAGAGTCGACTCAATGGTGCCGAAGATAGGGAAGTAAGCCTTCAACCACAGCTGGACGATCCATAAAGGCCCAGAAGCGATGGCTGAGGACCCAGAGCGAAGTTGTTTTTGGAGGACGGCTAATCCTCTATAAGTGGGCAGCAAGGAAGAAAGAGGCCAAGTCTAAACGATGGCCGTTAGCAAGGTCAGAAGAGATGGGGAGATAAACCCGCCGCGGGAGAGAAAGCGCGCGTTAGAAGAAGATGAGATAGTGAATAAGAAGAACGGAGAAGAAGAAAAGAACAGAAACGAACGACAACGAAACCGAACCAGCGTCTTCGAATATGCACGAAGGAAAGAAGAATACGAGGAGAAAGAAGAAGGGTCCATTTTAGGAGGTGGAAAGCGGAACAATGTGAGGCCGATATGGTCGTCCAAGGGGGGCTAACCCAGTTAGGGCGCCAACATCATGAAGAGTAATGGTAAAGGGCCCGACCAAAAAAACGAATACGTTGTATTCGGATGACCAGAAAAGCAGGGAGATAGGAAACAGACTACAGTCAAAGGCTGGCAATTTTAAGGAAAGTTCGATAAGGGGAATGAGATTATATTCTTCTAAAAAAGACCGGGTCTCCGCATGCGACGACATACGGTTGTACCAGGCTTCGAAAGCAGTATCGGGTCTGGGCCAAGTCCGAATTGGGTGAGCATAGGAGAGAGCAGAAAGATTTAACGGCTCAGAAAAAGGAAGGCCGGAGGAAGCATGAAATTGTTGAGCCAACGGGTTCGTTGCAATGGCATCCGCGTCGATAAAAATAGGGCCGAGGGCGCACTGCACGAACTGTTCGTCCAGGGTATGAGCGCCAAAGGTGCCCATAGATTCAGACTCCAACGCCTGTTGATAGTCAGCAGAAGTCGAGGTATCAGTTTTTGAGATTGAGGAAGAAGAAGCCATTGGGGACAGAGAATTCGAAATCGCAAAGAAAGGAAAAATTGCAGAAAAGAGGAAGTAAAGCTTGGAAGTGGCAGGAAAATAGGAAGTGATGAAGTTTGCCCTAGACAGGTGTTCGAATGCAATTCGCCGCGAGTGACGTGCTGAGAAAGGAAACACTGAAGCGACGCCAAAAAACGGCTCCTAAACAGGCCTCATGATGAAAACGTAAAGGAAAGGCTCTCACATTTATTGCAGATAAGACGGGTTTTGATAGGATTCTAAAGGGCGGCGCGACAAACTTTAGGATGAAAAGTTTGTTCCCTCGCTCTGCCCCACAAGGTCAGTCCCCCGCCATTCGGCCAGACTCAAGGCCTTGACGTCGGTATGCAGAATCGGCCAATGACAGCTGTCAGCACTACATTTTACAAAGATATCACCCAAGCTTCCTCCATTATTGATACAAGCAGTGGCGACCAAACTGATATGACAGGATCTTCAGATCACAGGCTCACTTTAGCAGAGAACCAGGCTTTTGAGTAGAGAATCCCGAGCCGTTTAGCAACACGTAGCAAACTCTTCACATGCCAAACTCTTCACATGCCCACAGTAATCTGGCTTGGGAATATGTGAAAGGGGGAATCGGAAGGACAATTTAGAAGGCCTCCCAACCGTCTATTTAAAGACCAATTCACCTCATGCCATCTCAACAAAGCTCACCGTGGCCAAACAGAGTTCTGGAGATGAGGAAAGGAAAATCAAGGGAAATGAGACGAACCATGAGACATAGGCCGCCAGAGGTGGAGTTTTCTTTGGCGTAAAGTGTGAAATGGAATGTAAGGAAGTTCACAAACGGCCATCCACATGGCGTAAGGTGTGAAATGGAATGTAAGGTTGTGGATGGGCCGCGTCCATTCGCGACGATTGACCTGGGTCCCCATCGTGGAAGGTATTGCATCTCCCGGATGGTAGAAGGGCTACGCTCGTTAACGATAGCTAGCGTGAACTTCTCTATTCGGAGCATGCTGCTGACGTGGGAGGCTGACCGGATATCACGCTGGTCACATGGCCGGGGAACAGGTCAACCAAGGGCGGCAAAGAGGATCCATCTGACCGGCCCGCGTTTGGTGCAGCGGTCTTGCCTGAAATGTAGTAAGAATGGGCCCGGTCAGAACTCAGCCCGAGGGAATCAGCCAAACAGCAGGCTGATTAGGGACAAGATGAAGCGTTCTCAATTGGTAAGGTGGTCTTCCTCGAATGAAGAGAGAACGAACCCGGATGAAAAGCCGGAAAATTCACCTCGATTTTCACTTCCAGTACAATCAAGGTAAATTTGGGGGGACAATTGTTGACAAATAAAATCCCCATAGGACGAAATCATCCTAAGACGAAAGAGAGCGCGAAAGGAAGAAGAATGACGAAGCGAAGAGCGACAAAGGACTTAGGACGATCGAGCGAGTAGTCAGGACGAAGATGTGTGATGCGGTTATCCCCACGATCATAACGGTTGGGCGGATCATCCTCCACAATCAGACAGTTGGGGTACGTGGTTCAGAAGTTACCAGCACGCCTCAAAGAATCGCCGGGAAACATTGGATTGGCCCTGAGCAGTTCAGGAGCAACACTATAAAAAATTCGCTTACACCAAGAGGAAAAAGAGAAAAAATGAAGACTCATTCGAGCATATTTTATCTTTTTATTTCTTAGCTTATACTCTAGGACTGTAACTTGTGTGCTTGTGCCCCTTGGAGGCTTATTCACTCGATTCAATACACCCATTGTTGGGACTTTGTCTCATGAGGTTTGAACCTTACACGCTTTTTTCCCCTGCACGCGTAAAACCCGCGCAAACAGATTATCAGGTCTTATATTCCAGTTCATGGCATGCATTTTTTTTTATATAAGAGTTTGGATTTCTAATGTTTTAAAAAAAAATAGTGTTAATTATTAATTTATTTACTTTTATCATGATTAGTTATTTTTAATTTAATATGTATATTGTTGACGGCTGATTTTGGTCTCAGGGCAATATTGGAATATTACTCCCGAGACAATCCTCCCTCAATAGTGAATTTGTTCGGTTATGGGGGAACCAAAAGCAAATTTAGCAAAAGACAGATAAATACGCCAATCGAAAAAGAGATTTAACGTGGTTCGGCGGATCAGATCCAACCTACGTCCACGGGCACAGAACCTGTGATACTTTATTACTGAAATATGCTTCTCTGCTCTGTTTTGTGTTTACAAGTCTGATGACAATGATGTTGATCTTGATTCTGATCTCAACTCCTCTTAATTCTGATCTCAACTCCTATTAATTCTCATCCCTCTTACGCACACTCTACCCTTCTATTTATAATAGTGTAGAAATCAGATTCAGTCTCCTACAAGAACTTCCTAGTTGAAACAATTTCCTTTTCCCATAAGGATTCCTAATCAAAACTACCTTTACTTCCCATACCTCATTAGAATAGGATAACTTATCCCCTTCCCATAAGAATATGATAACTTATCTCTGGAGCATATCTCGCTATCTGGTCGGTCTTCATGAGGTCGGTCATGATAGTATTTTGAGCTGAGAATGCTGTTGTCGATCTGATAATACCCGGTCATCCGATCTTTAAGTGGTCGGGTCGGTATTAATGATCTCGATCAACAAGGGAGTTACCTTTTTACCCATGTCGTACCGTTTAAATATCATAGTGCTTAAAAAACACCATCAACATCTATCCCCTAGTTCTCGGTAATAACGAGTTTGCGAGTTGATGCCGGGAACTATAAAAAAGATGGTGTGCCGATGAATCCGCCGGTGGTCACTCCAGGAACCGCAGAGAAAAATGCATTGGCTGCAAATCTGGTTTTTCCTGCCACCTTCATGTGCTCAGTAAACGAGGATCCCGATATCTATTCGTGGAAAAAATGCTTTGCCCTTATGCTGATGACGATCGACTCGGTGGGACGTAACCCAACCCCGAGCTGAGAAGAACATTTGGCTCTAGGGGAATGTCACCTCCCCAGACCAATAGAGCCGACCATGGGGGAGATGCTCCGATTCCATGCCTATGATAAGTCTCTCGGTGGGACGTATCCCGACCCCGAGCTGAAGAAAGACTTGGCTCTGGGGGAATATTACATCCCCAGTCCAAAGTAGCCGACTCGGTGGGACGTAACCCGACCCCGAGCTAAAAGAAAGACTTGGCTCTGGGGGAATGTTACATCCCCAGTCCAAAGAAGCCGACTCGGTGGGATGTAACCCGACCCCGAGCTGAAACAAACATCGATCTCGGCGGTACAAGAGCAGACCCGAGCCGGAAAGAAACATCGGTCTCGGCGGTACAAGAGCAGACTCGAGCCGGAAAGAAACATCGGTCTCGGCAGTACAAGAGCAGTCCCGAGCCGGAAAGAAACAAGTGGCCTCGGCGGAACGAATCCAGCCCCAAGCAAATTAACCAAGTGGCCTCGGCGGAACGAATCCAGCCCCGAGCCGATTAATCCTTGGGACTTATTCAGAAGGGAAGTGAATCAACCTTTTGAAGCCCTACCGAATCTGGCACGGGCGTCCCCTTGCCAGACCAGCAAAAAACAAAAACAAAACTCTGGAAAATAAAATTAAAAGGCGGGGGCGACTTAGCACTTATCCCAAAACAAAATGTTAAAGCGTAAACAACAACACAGATTCCTTAAGACAGCGTCCTGTCCGAGGTTTCCAAAACACAATCCTGAATCTTTCAATTCAGAGTCCTGGCAAACCAGGATTTGGATCAAAGAGCGTTTAAAATGGTAAGGGCACATCCTCTATACTTCAGGTCTTCTTGGAGCCTGTGTACTGCTTGAGGGCTCCTCCTTACATTGCTGGAGCAAGCATACGCTACGAGGGCACAATCCCTCCCCGTGCTATACCTCTCTTGGATCCGAATGATCAAAGAAATATGGATCAAAGAGTGTCCGAGACATTAAGGGCATATTCCTCCTTATGTTCGGTAACACTGGAGCAAGCAATCGCCACGGGGGTATCATCCCTCCCCGTGCTATGCTTCTCTCGGATCCGAATGATCAAAGAAATAGGGATCAAAGAGTGTCCAAGATATTAAGGGCATATCCTCCTTATGTTCGGTAACACTAGAGCAAGCAATCGCCACGAGGGTATCATCTCTCCCCGTGCTATGCTTCTCTCGGATCCGAATGATCAAAGAAATAGGGATCAAAGAGTGTCCGAGACATTAAGGGCATATTCCTCCTTATGTTCGGTAACACTGGAGCAAGCAAACGCTACGGGGATATCATCCCTCCCTGTGCTATGTTTCTCACGGATCCAAATTCTGATTCACAGTCATCATCGCTGCCAATGTTGCATGGAATAGATCGGTTCTGGTGTGCTCTGCGCTGTAAAAGGAAAACATTAAAATAGTAGCTCACCAGTTCTTCTCTGCCTGAGAACCAGACGCCACATCTCTCGTTGTTCCTCCCTTCCATCCTTTCTAGTCGGTCCATCATGGATTTTAGAAGGTCTTGGTTTTCCTCCCTTTCTTTCCTTATGTTTTCTTCTATCTTCTCCATCCATTCCGCTGTTGAACTCCCTGACGACCGGTGATTTCCATCTTCTGCCATCGTCTTACTACGCGAGCTGCTGTTTGTTGAGTTCCCCACAGACGACGTTAACTGTTGACGGCTGATTTTGGTCTCAAGGCAATATGGGAATATTACTCCCGAGACAATCCTCCCTCAATAGTGAATTTGTTCGGTTATGGGGGAACCAAAAGCAAATTTAGCAAAAGACAGATAAATACGCCAATCGAAAAAGAGATTTAACGTGGTTCGGTTCAGCGGATCAGATCCAACCTACGTCCACGGGCACAGAACATGTGATACTTATTACTGAAATATGCTTCTGCTCTGTTTTGTGTTTACAAGTCTGATGACAATGATGTTGATCTTGATTCTGATCTCAACTCCTCTTAATTCTCATCCCTCTTACGCACACTCTACCCTTCTATTTATAATAGTGTAGAAATCAGATTCCTTCTCCTACAAGAACTTCCTAGTTGAAACAATTTCCTTTTCCCATAAGGATTCCTAATCAAAACTACCTTTACTTCCCATACCTCATTAGAATAGGATAACTTATCTCCTTACCCCATAAGAATAGGATAACTTATCCCCTTACCCCATAAGAATATGATAACTTATCTCTGGAGCATATCTCGCTATCTGGTCGGTCTTCATGAGGTCGGTCATGATAGTCTTTTGAGCTGAGAATGCTGCTGTCGATCTGATAATGCCCGGTCATCTGATCTTTAAGTGGTCGGGTCGGCATTAATGATCTCGATCAACAAGGGAGTTACCTTTTTACCCTTGTCGTACCGTTTAAATATCATAGTGCTTAAAAAACACCATCAACATATATATTAAAATATTATTGAACAGACATTATATCATCCATATATCGGTACGCACAATTCTTTCTCTAAGGAAAAATTTGGTAATTAATTAATATCATCTAGTAAGAAATTAACACCGTTGACTTCACTAGAATTTGTCATTAAGACATTAACCACTATAAAATATAAATATATCTCTGTCTTGTTTTCGAGGATATGGATTTTGAAGTGGAGTGGTTGATTACTTCATGTACGCAAATTACTATAATCATATATGGGAATTTGGTAAAATTAGACCCCAAAAAAAAAAATTGCCATTTGCCAAATGAGTTACAAAGTTTGAATTTTTCTAAAATGATCATTTTTTTCGAAGTAGACTTTGGAGAATTTAAATTCTCCGAAATCGATCCCGAAATTCTTTTTTTTTAATTCTTTATTTAAAATTTCAGATATCCGAAGTAATTCGGAGATTCGGATATCCGAAGTCATAATGTTGGATCTCCGAAGTTTTAAAAACTATATAAGGCTGATGTCTCCGAAATAAACATAATACGACAAAAATATCTGAATTATCCATCGAACTTAAGATATCCGAACTTTTCTCTGAAGTTACTTAGGATTTTTGAAGCTTTCTCCGAACTTGTCTATGAAATCCGAACTTGTCTCTGAATTTATGGTTGGTGTTGTTCTTTATTACTGCTCAAACAATGAAGCGTTCGCTCAATATCAGAATGTTTGGATCCCACGACGTATTGTTGGGGCATATGCAGTGGATATAAAAGATATTACAAGATATGGACATCCTTTATACTTTAGACGTCTCAGTGTATGCTCGATTATGTCAGATGTTTGTCAGTAACATCGATCCGTAAGCGATCCAGATGTATCATTTTCAGTTTCCTACTTGGTTGTCCGGGAGGAGATTGGATATTACCTATGACTTGATATGTGAGGTATTGAGGTGTTCGGTTGTGGAGGGTATGCAGTTTGGACCTCATGGTGACTGGCGATACAAAGCATGGCTTAAATTAGAAAGTTTCCATGGGTATGGTACTGGGATCCAGGCTTATGGAGAGTGAGCGCACCTCATTTTATGATCGTTTTGCTAAACTGCATATTACAAGTCATATTTTATATTGTACATATTAATTTATTCTTATATTTTATATTATAGATAAATCCTAAAAATATATTTTTCCTTATAGGGTCGTAAGGTGGACATATGAGCACTTATTATAGGACAATGGTGTTGGGACAGATGTGGAACCCCTAGGGTCGGATCGGTGCCCCGCATAGCGGAAATGAGTCTTATCCGTGGATATCATCCATGATGTAATTTTAAATAATTTATTAAATATTGTATTTTATTACGAGTGTATAGGAAAAAACCGGGGCTGAATCGGAGTCCGGAAACTCCAGAACGGGAGAAAATAGATTTCAGTGCATGTAGCACATACCTTGCGCGCGACACTATAGCGCCCAACTCAATTATTATTATTATTATTATTTTATCTATTTGTTTTCAAAATAAGCTTAATGCCTTCAGCTCTGGATACAGAGAGTTGAAGGCAATATGATTTTCTACCCTAAATCCATTCAACCTTCCCTAAACACTTTCAAAACACCCAAAGTTAATTTTAACATCAAAACCAACATCAACACATGTTATAGAATAAAAATCAAATTGTTTGAAATATCAAATATTTTTACAAAATCTAAATTTATTCCAAATACGAACTTGCGTAAATTTTGAATCCAAAACACAAACCAAATTAGAATCCCCCAATGAAGTGACTCGTGAACAATTCTAGGTCACCCCAAGGTAGTCAAGTGATTCTAGAATGGTAGTCTTAGCTCTAAGCTATTATCTAGAGTTCCAAACTCTAATTTTATGTTTATGTCTAACATAAATATTTTGACCCAATTATAAGCATATTGTGTTTATACTTCCAAAGCACCCTAACACAATTAATTAGCCTAATTTCAATATTATGTTTCTAATACATAATTCAACACTATATGTCTCACTAATGAAAAATATAGCTTTTGGAGAAGATCAAACTTACCTAGCAAATGTTGATTCAAAGATCCAATCTACTTTTCCTTGTTGAAATGTTTGGAGAACTTCCAAGGATTATCAAGCTTGACTCTAAGATCCAATCTTGATTCCAATGCTAGCAAGCTTCACCCCAAGATCCAAGTTGATTTCTTATAGATGAAATGTTGTAGAGACCTTAAAAAGCTTCTCTAAACACTTCTCTAACTTAGGTTAATTTCTCTAATTCTTACTTGTATTTAGTTTTCTCAAGCTTTTGCTTTGGTTAATTAAAACCTTCATAAAACTTACTATTTATAACAAAACTTAGGCAATTTTTAATTAATAAAAGTTGTAATCAACTTTTATGTGGACCTAATCTAATTTGTCCAAATATGTATAATTAGGTGTGACTAATTTCCATTGTCTACCACGTTGATTTGATCCAATTAAATCAAGATAAAAAAATTAGAAAATAGATTAGTTCAATATTTCTCACTTTGATTAATCCAATTAAAGCAAGTCAAACCCACTTATTATTACATACTTACAATTACCATAATATCCTCAAATGGTGGAGATAATTATGATTTTACAATTAAGCCATTCTGTAATTATTGAATTAATCCAATTAGGTCAAAGTAAATAATCAATGTTATCCAATAACACTTGATTATCATGGTTGATAATTATAATATCGAATATTATATTTTATCAAAATTAATCGGTTACCCAAGTGTTCAACGAGTACACTTCATATTAGGACTCTTTAAATTCAAACACGTTCGTCATATAAGCCTAGCTAATATGTACGCAATTCGATCATCTTCGAATTCGCTAAGAACACGAACGACATTTATGAACTATACAAGTCGAGGTCATCATATATGTTTAACAATCCCTTCATTGTAGGCTATTCGAGTTGTGTTTAGGAAACATAGAATACACCGTCAAGTTTCCGAGGTGCACATCTCATATCGACATGTCCACGATTATTCATAACTGATGCAATCCACCATAGGTGATCGACTTTGGCCAAAGCTTTAAGAATCGTGACTTTAATCAAATGGATACCTAAATCCTTTATGGTACACATACGGGCCGGCAGATCATATCTTACTTCGGACTTGATTACTGAGTGCATCAATCCACACGCAACGAATATTTAGAGGCCAGACCATAAAAGGTTTCTAACATACATGATATCAAAATGTGGAGGATCTCACAGAAATCAATGTTATCATATAGTCAAAGAATTACATATGTTACTCGACTCGAGGAAATTTCTATTGACGGTGGTGTGTACTTCCAACTATTAGGAATCACCTGTGAGTCATTCAGTATTCGGTCCAACCAATACCCATATGTTTATTTGACCATATTCCAAAACCAACGATTATGAATATTTACTTTAAGAATAATTTATAATAGTAATATTATCCTAGTGTCGGACCACCTAGTGTCCAGTATTACTATAAGACTATTCTAAGGTCGATGTCATTCTTAGCATATCTATACATCAATCTAATACGCATAATGACAATATCATTAATAAGGTATGAAATGTGAATGTAGTTATTTTATTAATAAATAATAAAATATACAATTTGGATTGACACTCCAAGCACAAACTCCAACAAACTCCCACTTGCTTAGTGCCAATCTAGATGGTACCGCAGTCTCATCTCCTCCACATGTTTATCGAATAAATTATGAGGCCTTCAAGACCACTATGTCTTTTCGTTCAATTATCTCTCTAATTCGGGATATTTCTGTTGGACAATTATGACCCATAGCATCACTATTTGTAAAGAACATTGTGTTTTTTTGTACAAATTAACTACGTGACAAAAGGAAATTGCTATTTTATCATTATTGTAATTATATTACTTGGATATATAATGATAAAAGTCCATATGGTTAAATCAGATTAATAAGATATGAGACAATATTAATCCACGAACGGTTTAATCATTAAATATCCCTAGTCGTAGTATTATCGAGACTGGACATCGATAATGCGGAATAGACTAGTATTACACTTGTGCGAGTTATGGAAGCTTAACAACATAGTTTTCATATATTTAGGTATTAGATAATTATGCAAGTGTAATAAGAGGTTCTGTTAGCCGTTGGACCGAGAACAGTTTCGCTCTGGATATACCCCATCGGAATCCCATTGGTAGTATGACTATGTGTCTATGAGAATCCGAATCAGGGTAGATGTATATGATCTTTAACCTGAGACTTACATCGCTATTACTTGCGACAATCAGTTTACTTTGATATTGGTCGTCTGGAGCTTTAACAGGTTCTGTGTACGCCTCTATTGGGTTTACTGAGAATCGTAGTGTGTTGGATGTGATGTCAAGATGAGAGTATCACTTCAGTCATATGGAGATGGTGGTCACACAGGATACAGAACTAGTACTCTTAAAAGCTGCAGCTATCGAAAAAGTATGACTAGGTCATGACTTTCCGATTACAGAGACTAGTTGCTCGGGATCCGATATATGATTCGTACGGGGCAGACACAGAGCTGGCCCTAGGCCTAACATGTGACATCCGATACTGGATCGTATTACGCATTATATTGTATTACTACGTCTGATACAAATGATATTCCTCGGCGAATATTTCTGGAGAATTGGGTAGGCACAGTGATTTGCTAGAAGCCAACCATGTCTTGTAAATCGGTGAGAACGTGGTACGGGGTACGCACGTGTTCGGATGGCCTGGTGACCGTATTTACTGCCAACATATCCAGGAATCTCTTGGGCCGCTTCCCAAATATTCACCAATGACAGTTGACTCATATAGAATTAATCTGAGATTAAATATGAGAGAGAAAATTAATCTGGAATTAATTACGGCAAGAATTAATCTGGGATTAAATTCGTATAGAAGAGAGAACACGATTAATTTGGAATTAATCGATAAAATAAATTTAATAGTTAAATTAGATTTTCTTATTTAATTTATTTATTTGGGGCTAAAATAATATATCGGATATATTAATTGAAATTGGATTTCAATACGAAATTAAAATTGGATTTTAATTCGGGCTAATGAATTAATTTAGAATTAATTCGAAAGCGACTATCGTAATAATTTTGTGAGGCATAATTATTTAATTAAATTGGATTTAATTATATCGCGACGATAAATTCTTTTAATCGGAATTAAACGAACCCGGGCCCAAGCTTAGTTGTGTGTTGGAGAAGCCAACTTAAATTTTGAATTTAAAAGTTGTGGGACCACTTGACGTAAATCAAATGTCTTAACATTGATGTGAGTAGTTGGCTACAATAAATATAATTCTTTAACATACACACCTAACTAGTTTTTTTTTAAAAAAAAACAACTCCCTCTTTTTTTTTCTCCTTCATTGCCGTGAGCTTCTCCCTCTCTTCTTGAAACTTTTGCTTCAAAATTTCTTAAAGCTAGCACTTGGAGAGTCAAATGAGGTGTTAGGGAAACTCACCCAAGGGTTTAACAACTCAACAAAAGCTTGGAGTTTCATTCAAAGAAAGAAAATTTCGAATTTCTCCACCATATCAAAGTAAGTGTTTCCGTCGCTTTTATTGATTATTTCACACATAAAATCATGTTTAGAGATCTTGAGCATGTCTTAGAGACTAACATTTTCCTTTCCACGTGCTTAGAATTGGAATGCGCCATCGGCTCATTAGCCTGCGCAATGGCTCCATTATTATCACAGTACAGTGGGATCGAATCCGCAATACTAGGCATAACGACAAGTTCTGTGATAAAATTTCTAATCCAAAAAGTTTCTTTAACAAATTCTGAAGCTGCTATAAATTCTACCTCAATTGTGGAATCAGCTGTTGAGCCTTGCTTTAAACATCGTCAATTAACCGCACCACTGTTAAGGGTAAATACGTAACCTGATGTAGATTTTCTATCATATGGATCTCATTGGAAGTCAGGGTTTGTATAACCCTTAACTTGTAGCTCATTTTCTCCATATATCATAAACTTATCCCTAGTACCTTTAAGATATTTTAGGATATGTTTCACGTCTGTCCAATGATCATTACCTGGATCAGATTGATATCGGCTAGTCATAATGACGCCGAAATTGATATCAGGTCTTGTACATAGCATAACATACATTATGCTTCCAATACAAGAAGTATATGACAAGTTAGAAATTCTAACTCTCTCTTGCCATTTTCTTCGAAAGATGATGCCATATCGGAAAGGTACATTTGCTGTCTTGCAGTTGGTAAAATCGTATCTTTTTAACATCTTATCTAAGTACGTCGATTGCGACAACCCTATAAGCTTCCTAACTTTATCCCGGTAGAGCCTTATACCTAGTATATAGAAAGCTTCACTCATATCTTTCATGGAGAAGTTCTTGCAAAGGTAGGCTTTCACACTTGCATCAATCATATATCATTTCCTATGATAAAGATGTCATCTACGTACAAGACTAGGAAAATCGTAATGCTCTAACTCTATTTCTTATAAATACATGGTTCTTCCTCGTTCTTGATGAATCCAGATAATCTAATTATCTCATCAAAACGACGATTCTAGCTTTGGGATGTCTGTTTAAGTCCATAAATAAACTTTGGATCTTACAAACCAAGTTTGAAGTCTCACTGGATACGAAACCATATGGTTGTTCTATATAGATATCCTCCTCAAGGAATCCATTTAGGAAAGCGATTTTCACATCTATTTGTCATATCTCATAATCGTGATATGCAGAAATGACTAAAAGAATCTTAATGGATTGTAGTATGGCTACTGGTGAAAAAGTTTCCTCATAGTCAATCTCAGGACATTGAGTGTAACCTTTCGCTACCAGTTGGGCTTTAAAAGTTTCCATTTTTCCATCGGGCCCTCGCTTCCTTTTGTAAACCCATTTACATCATATATGTTTAACTCATTCAGGAATTTCAACTAAGTCTTAGACTTGATTGTCATGCATAGAATCCATCTCGGATTTTATGGCTTTCTGCCATTTTCCCGAATCGATATCTAATATCGCTTCCTTATACGTAGTCGGATATGTTTCCTCCAAGAGGAAAACATCAAGACTCGCATCAGAAGTTAAAAATAATCTCTCATGAGGCTTTGATATTCTATTCGACTTACGTAGAACTTGTGATGTAGATTCTTCTCCTAATTGGATCTCTGGTTCCATCTCAGGTTCCTTAATGTTGGGATCAAACTCATTAAGTTAAATCTCTCTACAACTCCCACCTTTTTCTTAAAAATTTATTTTCAAGAATCATAGAATTGATATCCCAAAGAGTTTTCAGGATATCCAAAGAACTTATATTTATATCCTCTGGGTGCTAGTTTATCCCGTTGCGCGATTCTAACGTATGCAGGACAACTCCAAATCTTTAAATATCTAAGACTTGGATTTCTACTGAACCATATCTAATAGGGGTCGTAGAAACAGCTTTTAATGAATTCCTATTAAGTATGTGGGCAACAGTTAGTAAAGCATAACCCCAAAGGTAATAATGAAGATCTGTATAGCTTATCATGGATCACACCATATCTAATAAAGTACGATTTCTACGCTCAGACACTTCATTGTGTTGAGGTGTTCCTGGTGGGCTATATTGGGTGAGAATTCCATTCTCCCTTAAATAATTTTTGAATTCTTCACTCATATACTCACCGTCTCGATCTGATATAAGGCATTTGATGAATTTACTAGTTTGTTTTTCTACTTTGTTTTGGAATAATTTGAACTTTTCAAATGTTTCCGACTTATGTCTCATCAAATAGGCATATCCATATCTAGACTTATCATCCGTGAAAGTTACGAAGTATGTTGAACCATCATGAGTGACATGATTTAATGGACCACACACTTCGATGTGTATTAGTTCCAATAAATCTCAAGCACGATGTCCAACACCAAAAAATTGGGCCTTTGTCATCTTTCATTAGATACATGAGTCACAAATCGGATAAGGATCTATGGTAAGATTTTCAATCAAACCATCATTTACCAATTTGGATAGATGTCTAACATCTATGTGGCCCAATATCATATGCCATAATTCAGTATTATTTAATTCAGATTTTCTACTTGTATTTTCCTCTACATTAAAGACATCTCTATATGTTTCCAAAACATAGTGACCGTTAGATAAAGTACATTCACATTTCACTAAAATTTCTTTATCATATAAAATAAAGTTTCACCCTTAATGTTTATTTTATATCATTCTTTATCTAATATTGGCAGTGATATTATTTGTATGTTAAGTGAGGGTACATAATAACAGTCATGTAAATCTAATTTACATCCATTTGGGAGATTTAGAACAACTGTTCCTATGACATTGACATCCAATATCTCGCCATTGCCAACTCTAAGCTGGATCTCCATTGAATTCAAACTTTTTAACTCTCATGACCTGCATAAAGTTGCAAATATTAGTAGGATTGCCAGTGTCTAAAACCCATCCACTATTTGCATCTAAGGCTAATGAGATGTCAATAATTGGAAAAATACAAAGCGTACCTGAGGGTTATGATTTTCCTATCAGCTCTAGATAGTCTTTATTCCTGTGTCTAGACTTCTTGTAATGTAGATATTGATCACGAGCTACTTGAGGTCTTGCACCTTTGTGCTTGTTGGAGTTTTTCTTTGATATATTCTTCTTCCCCATTTTGATTTTCTTTGACTTCTTAGAAGTCTTTGAAGAGTCAGCTTCATTATAGAGGTACAAAGTGGGGTTGCCTTTCCCCAAATCATGCTCCGCCGTGCGTAACATGTTATGAAATTCTTCATAGCTAGCTTGCATCGAATGCATATGGAAGTTTAACACAAAGGCAGCGAAAGTATTAGGCAAAGAAGACGAAATCAAATTACGGCCTAGCCGTTCATCAATCGCTATGCCCTGTCGTTTCAAATATTGGATTTGATCGATCATGTCCAAAACATGAATGCTGACAGCTCCTCCATTCTTGAGTTCAGCACGAAACAATTCCTTAGACCTCCGATATATTTCTATCTCTTTATTTGCCTCGAACAACTCCTTGAGTGTTCGCATAATGCTCCAAGCATCTGGTACCTCTATGTAATGTCTCAGCAAACCTGGAACCATCGATTCTAAAATGTAGAATTTCACATTCAAGTTATCATCATTCCATTTTACAAAAATTTCTCGCTCTTCTGGAGTGGAGTCATGATCGATTTCAACATGCAGTGGATTGACAGTGACATAAGTCAACTTTTCAAACTCCAAGACAATGCTTATGTTCATTTCCTATTCGAAATAGTCCTCGACTCCTTTTAGTTTATTAAAATCCAAAAGTCTCATCAATGGATTTGCGACAGCCATCTACAAGACAATATTTTAAATAGTAGCAGAATAATTTTCTTTTCAAATTAATAACACTAATTGATTATATAATTTTAAATCTATTAGTGTCATCCCACTACTTTATGTAATTCCATAATCTCCCTTAACAGAAAAATAGAAATTTGACTATCAAAATTCCATAGCGGGAAGTTGTGTTGGGTTTCTAAGGTCAAACCAAGATCATTTTAAGCATAAAATCATGTGAATACAAAAGGAAGTATAGCGGAAATATACTCACTTTGATCGGTTGTAGGATGTGTTGAGTTCAAAAATATTGCTCTCTTTGAAGTTGTTCCAAGCTCCTCCAAAGTGGTGTATCAAACTCCAAGCTTTGATCTTTGATTCAAAGCTACATGGGAAAGTTTCCCTAACACCTTAGTATGAATATTTGATGTGTGCTAGCACTTGAAAAATTGCAACAATTTTTCACCTTGTTCTTGAAAGTTTCGGCCAAGCCAAAATTGGGAGAGAAAAAAAATTCACTTGGGCGTGAATGAGAGAGATAAGATGAGTGAAAATGTTGACTTGTTATTTTGAATTTCCAAAAACAAAATGATATTCCAAAAATCTAATTTTTGGTAAATGTCTTTCATCTCACCAACTTGTGTGTTAAACAAGTTATCAACCACCCACCAAATTCCATCAACTAAAAGTTGATTAAAGTGACTAGGTGATGTGACTTGTGGTGTGACTTGTGGGCCCCACTTGATTCAAAATCCGAGTGGGCCCGCAAACACATTCCGGGCTCGGGTTCGTTAATTCCCAATTAATAAATTTTCCGTTGCGACGTAATTAAATCAAATTTAATTAAATAATTATGCCTACAAAATTACTATTAAAGTCGCTCGCGAATTAATTCTAAATTAATTCGTTTGCTCGAATTAAAATCCAAGTTTAATTCCGTTATGAAATCTAATTTCATATAATATATCGAATATATTATTTAATCGATTAATTCCGAATTAATCGTTCTCTCTCTCTTTTATTTGAATTTTATCCCAGAAAAATTCTCGCCGTAATTAATCCTAGATTAATTTTCTCTATCTACTAATTAATCACAGATTAATTATGTTCGAGTCATACGTCATCGGTGAATCTTCGGGAAGCGACCCATGAGATCCCTGGATATGTTGGTAGTAAATCCGGTCGTCGGACTATCCGAACACTTGCATATCTCGTACCACATTCTTACCGATTTACGAGACATGGTTGGCTTCTAGAAAAGCGCCGTGCCTACCCAATTCTCCAGAAATATTCTTTAAGGAATATATAATCTATAACAGACGTAATATATGTAGTATTGTGTATTGCGATCCAGTATCTGATGTCACATGCAAGACCTAGAGCTGGAATAGTGTCTGCCCCGTACAAAGCATAAATCGGATCACAAGCAACTAGTCTCTATAATTGGATAATCATGACCTTGTCATATTATCCCGATAGTTACAACATAATAGAGAACCGGTTCTGTATCCCTGCATGATCATCATCTCCATATGACTGAAGTGATACTTTCGTCTTGACATCACACCCAATACACTACGATTCTCAATAAACCCAGAAGAGGCGTACATAGAACATGTTAAAGTTCCGGACGACCAAAAGCAAAGCGTATTGATTGTCTCAAATACTAGCGATGCAAGTCTCAGGTTAAGACCAAATACACCTACCCTGAAGCGGATTCCCATAGACACATAGTCATACTACCAATGGGATTCCGCGGGGTCTATCCAGAGCGAAGCTGTTTCCGTACCATCAGCAAACACAACCTCCTATCACACTTGCATAAGTATCCAATACTTAAATATATGAGAACTATGTTGTTACGCTTCCATAACACGCACAAGTGCAATACTAGTCTATTCCGCATTATCGATGTCCAGTCTCGATAATACTACGACTAGGGATATTTAATGATTAAACCTTTATGGATTGATATTGTCTCATATCTTATAATCTGGAACTAATCATAAGGACTTTTATCATTTATATATACAAGTAATCTAATTACAAAATGATAAAATACAATTTCCATTGTCACATAATTAATTTGTACAAAATCCACAATGTCTTTTACAAATAGTGACGTTATGGGTCATAATTGTCCAACAATCTCCCACTTGGCCTATAGCTAGTCACTCAAGCATCTAACACCTGAACTATGTACATGTCGCTCAAACTTTTACTGAGGAATAACTTTCGTCAGCGGATCTGCAATGTTGTCCTCTGATGCGACCTTCTCGATCTTCACATCATCACGATGTATGATCTCACGAATCAGATGGAAACGTCGAAGAACATGCTTGGATCGTTGATGAGACCGTGGTTCCTTAGCCTGCGCTATAACCCCGTTATTGTCACAATACAATGGAACGAGCTCAGCTGCTAACGGAACTACTCCTAATCCAATTAGGAATTTACGGATCCAAACTGCCTCTTTTGCTGCTTCAGCTGCAGCAATATACTCATCTTCTGTTGTTGAATCGGCAACAGTCTCTTGCTTGGAAGATTTCCAGCTTACTGCTCCGTTGTTCAAACAAAATATGTACCCGGATTGAGACTTACAGTCGTCTTTATCGGTTTTTAAACTTGCATCGGTATACCCAGTTATCTCAAGTTCTCATTCTCCATAGATTAAGAAAACATCCTTAGTTCGTCTAAGATACTTAAGGATATTCTTAACCGCCATCCAATGACCATCACATGGATCGGCCTGATAGTGACTACATATGCTCAAAGCATATGAGACATCAGGTATCGTACATATCATGGCATACATGATCGATCCGACTGCCGAAGCGAACGGGATCCGACTCATGTTGTCTTTCTCATCTTGAGTTTTAGGACACATGTCCTTAGATAGAGTGATGCCATGTGACACTGGCAACAGTCCCCTCTTAGACTGTTCAATGTTGAATCTCTTCAACTCTTTGTCAATGTACGTGCTCTGGGAGAGTCCAAGCAGATTTCTAGATCTATCCCGGTAGATCTTTATTCCTAGAATAAAGGCTGCTTCTCCCAGATCCTTCATGGAGAATTTTAATGAAAGCCAAGCTTTCACCGATTGTAGCATGGGAATTGCATTGTCTATAAGTAATACATCATCGACATAAAGGACAATGAATGTCAGTGCGCTCCCACTAACCTTCTTATATACACAAGGATCATCCTCGCTTTGAACGAAATCATATTCTTTTATGATCTCATCAAAACGTTGGTTCCAAGAACGCGATGTTTGCTTCAATCCATAAATGGATCGATTTAACTTGTAAACATTGTCTGCATGTTTAGGTACGACAAAACCATCAGGCTGTTGCATATAAACATCCTCCAAAAGGTTTCTGTTAAGGAAAGCGGTTTTGACGTCCATCTGTCATATCTCGTAATCGAAATATGCAGCAATAGCAAGCATAATCCGAATGGATTTAATCATGGCAACAGGTGAAAAAGTTTCGTCATAATCGGCACCATGTCATTGACGATACCCTTTCGCTACAAGCCTAGCTTTGTACGTTTGTATGTTGCCATCCATATCGGTCTTCTTCTTGAAGACCCATTTGCAACCAATAGGCTTTACGCCTTTTGGTGCATCAACCAGTGTCCAAACTTGGTTGGTGTACATGGAATCCATTTCGGATTTCATGGCATCTTCCCATAAACCGGAGTCGATACCTTGTATCGCTTCCTCATACGTAGCCGGTTCGTCTTCCTCAATAAGATTAATATCTACATGAGGTGAGATCAGAAACCCATACCTCTCAGGTTGTTTTCTGACTCTCTCCGATCTACGCGGTTCTTGTGTATTCGAAGATTGTGGTACAGTTTCATCCCTGATGAACTGTTCATGTTCCGTTAAGGATTCTGTGCCAGGAACAGTGTCACTCCGATTTTCATCGAGTTCTACTTTCCTCCCACTAACCACTGCGTTTAGGAATTCCTTCTCAAGGAAAACCGCATGTAGAGCAACAAATACTTGTTATCTTGTGGGTTGTAGAAGTAATATCCTTTGGTTTCCCTAGGATAACCTACAAATAGACACTTATCCGATTTGGGTTCAAGTTTGGTACCTTCCAAACGTTTAACATATGCCCAACATCCCCAAATCTTCAGGAATGAGAAACCCGATTTCTTTCCTGTCCATATTTCATACGGAGTCTGTTGAACATACTTTGACGGAACCTTATTCAAAATAAGTATTGCACTGTTCAATGCATATCCCCAGAAGGAAATAGGTAGCTCTGTGCGACTCATCATAGACCTTACCATGTCTAACAAAGTTTGGTTTCTCCGTTCGGACACACCGTTCAATTGCGGTGTTCCGGGAGGAGTCCACTGTGAAAAAATACCATACTCTTTCAAGTAATCAAGAAACTCATTGCTCAAGTATTCTCCACCACGGTCCGACCGTAATGTTTTAATACTTTTGCCGGTCTGTTTTTCAACTTCGTGTCGAAATTCTTTGAATTTCTCAAAGGTTTTCGACTTGTGTCTCATAAGATACACATAACCATAACGCGATGCATCATCTGTAAAGGTTACGAAGTATTCATATCCACCTCTAGCCTGGCTAGACATGGGCCCACATATGTCACTATGAACGAGGGCTAATAGTTCGATGGCACGCGCACCTTTACCGCTAAAAGGTGTTTTAGGCATTTTGCCTAATAAAAGAAATTCGCATACGTCATATGAATTTGGATAAAATCCGTCCAAGTACCCACTCTTCGAAAGTGTGGATATGCGAGTCTTGTTAATGTGTCCCAAACGACAATGCCACATATAAGTTTCATCTTTGTTACTTGGTTTAAGCCTTTTGTTTGTTACATTATATGTTTGAGATTGATTTATATTCAAAATATAAAGACCATTATTCACATCAGCACTGCATATCTCCATATCATTTTTATACATAAAACACCCAATGTTTCTAAAAACAAAAGTATAGCCACATTGGGCCAATAAAGATACATATATAATATTCCTAGTCAAACTAGGTACATAATAACAGTCTGAAAGATTAAGTACATGCTCCGAAGGCAGTTCCAAAATATAAGTCCCAACGGCCAAAACGACAACTCGAGTCCCATTTCCAACGCGAAGGTCTATCTCTCATTAGGCCAGTCTCCTGCTAATCCGCAGATCCTGCACATCAGTACATATATGAGTACCACAACCAGAATCCAAAATCCAATTTTTAAAACTAGAAGCAGACATGTTTATTTCTTTAACAAACATACATGAAGTCGGTGCCTTGTCCGCTTTGATTTCCTTCATGTGCGCCTTGTACTCACGACAGTCACGCTTCCAGTGACCCCGTTTGCCACACTGTAGGCATACATCTTGGGATTTATCCTTAGCCTTCCCAGAAGACTTTGATGATTTGGCCTTGCCCTTCTTCTTCTTCTTCCTTACACCTCCAGTTGCCTTCGGCCAAGCCTTGGGAGACTGAGATGTTGAGAAGGAATTCCTGCTTCACGAAGTACGCCTCGCTCTTTTTGCCCTTCAATAGCTCTTTTTCTGCTTCACGCAGCATTGCCATCAGCTCTCCAAGAGTATGGTCTCGGTTCATCATATTGTAGTTCATGATGAACCCGCTCCAGCTGTCAGGAATAGACTGCAAGATCAAATCTATAGAAGTCTCAGCCTCAAAGGTTATGCCTAGCTGACCTAGCTGTTCAATGTCAGCAATCATCTGTGACACATGGTGCTCAACAGATGTACCCTCTGACATTCGTGAGCGAAAGAGCTTTTTCTGAAAGTCATACCTTTGCGATCTAAGGTTAGATTGATGAAGGTCCTTCAATTTTTCCATCATAGTATATGGATCCAATCCCTTATTTTGGCGACGAAATTGAGGGGTCATCACAGCGAGCATGACGGACTGAGCAATTGAGTTGTCATCGCTATGAGTCTTCCAATGCTCAAGCTCAAGCGGCTGCTCATTTCCGGGCTTAGGCCCGGGAGGTCTCTCTATCATATAGAACATTCTCTCAGCCCCCAGGACATTCCTGAGGTTCATATCCCAATCAGGAAAGTTCGCGCCATTAAAGAAATTTTCGCCCATGATAATGTCTCTAACCTCGATCTTTCCAGTCATCTTAATTGCAATAGTCAAACTATTCAATTAACGATATTTGGGTAAAGTCCAACTGTTATAAGAAAAATAATAAAATATTAGTCCAATTAATAAATATATGATTGACAAAATAATTTAAAAGCGCGTAATGCCAAGTATTTGAACGAAATTGCAAATTCAATACTGGTCTCCCACTATTTTTCGGTGAGCCTCTAATCCTCTGTTGAGTACTCGGGAAACCTAGTTTCCTAGTGGGCTAGGATCCTGTTAAATAACACACAACATTGACTTTGGCCAACAAGCTGTATGATATTTAACTAGGTAGATCTCTAAGATCAATTGGATCTCATCCAATTCCTAGATCCGGTAGGTGGACCTCCAAGTCCGAAACATATATACAATAGATATGCCAATATATCCAATATATTTTCCTAACCTTTTTTCCTCTGAATCAACTAAGCCTTGGCTTTGGCTCAACAAGCTTAATAATTCCAGTTAAGCGGGACCCATTGACCTTGGAAAGCTTCGTAATCGATGTCGATGAACAAGAAGTGATCTTGACTTTGGCCAACAAATCACAACTTGGGCAAGACATACGAAATGGAGCAAAGCCTTCATGATTCAAACACATCCGCGATGGAAAAAGGTCTTGACTTTGGCCAACAAACCATTGCCAATCTTGGATCTTGAGAATGAATCATTCAATGGAAGGAAAACATTTAATATTTGATGAGGGTTTTTCGTGTAATTGGCAACCAATTAATTATCTTTGATTAAGTCTCATCATACACCCTTAAGCATGCATTCTAAAAGCATAATAAGGCACGATAAATAAATTAATGACGATATACGGATGGATATATCACAAATTATTCCTAGAACAAATCACTCACTTTCCTCTCCCCGGCTAGCACTATTCTAACTTCTACCCAATTACATAATACATCAAAGAAATCTCATTACATTGAGGGGAATTGGTGAGAAGAGAATTACAAAGAATCAATAGATAAAGGCTGGACACACAAGTCCAATTTAATAAATTCTAAATTTATTACAATAATTTTCAAAATTGCCCTCACCCATCTAATATCCATCCGATATACATTATTCATACAACACATCCATGTATTCACACAAAGCATGTTATTCAATCAATCTAATCCAATTAATTAATCTTTGAATAAAGTGATCATCCAATGTTCAAACAACGATTTGATTTGCGCGAGTCCAACTCGTTTAAGAATAAGTACTCAAAGTACAAATTCTTGAATTATATCGAACTACAATTTTAAATCCAATTTATTTTGTATTCAATACTAATTCTTTATTTAATTCCAAATTAAACAATTACACTTTTTAATGCGCCTGTGGGACACAGAAACTGGGCGACGCATGCTATTATAGGCTCGCGGCCTAGTCGGGAGTACGGAGTAGCCACGGGGGACTAAACCGGAGAATAATGGAGTCGCCACCCGGCGTGAACCGGGAAAATGAGATTTAAGGCCGCACTCACCCCTCGCAAGGGAAGACCTCAAACTGTTGGGTTCGGAATGGTCCCTTACTTATGTCACTTGTAATGAAAGGATTTGTGTAATAATTTAATCAAGCTTAAGTAACATTTATTTTCAAGAGTATCATGCTTCTAAATCCATATGCACAAAAATAAAACTGACACCTAAATTTTCATATATTTCACATCTAAGATTGCATGCTTGAAAGTACATCAAAGTAGCAACGAACATACAACTTCATTGGCATGTTGTATTCATGGAAACACAAGCACACACTAACCACACAAGCACACATAAAGGCGAATCAAATAATAGCGAACATGTGATTACATATACATATCATAAACAAATAGCCATTACATGTCCATGCACAAATAAAAGAGTCAACTAAGTACATAATGAAAAAAGACACTTAAGGATGCAATTAGGCATTAAAGTAAGCATGTTATGATGTGGTGCAAAAGAAGATAACTAATATGGACACAAACACACATGTGAGCACTTTTCCAAGTGGTACGTGGAATTATATCCCAAGTACATACCGCATTACCGTCCATTCGGAATCGGCTACGGAATTTATGTCTGGGTTTCCATCCGATATACTACAAGAAATAATACTCAAATGCTATCATAACATGGATATATGAATTATACTACGTTAAGCCAAGACTAAGGTAAATGATGCAACCAATGGGATAAACATGCTTTTCATTACGATGCGTACAAAGATAAGAATGACTATATGGGATTTCATAATACATGCATGAACGGTATAGCTGGCTTTACGCGCGGGCCGAGGCTAATAGGTGGCGTTTAGGGCGGGGTCTTGTGAGTGAGGCGAATGGCTTGTGGGTGTTGAAGGTTCAAGTGTGCGCGATTTAGGGGCAGTACAATGAGGGTGTTTGCGTGGGTTTAAGGTGACTCGTGAGTAGGGGACAATGGCGTGAGTGGGGCTAAAGGATTTTATGCAGGTTGTGACGTGTTTGTGGGCTCTTTAGGCAGTGGGGGAAGTGTGCTACATGCGTGAGACTATGTTTGGCAGTACGTGAGAGGGGACTGACTTGCGTGAATTGGCTAAAGGGGGTATATGTGTGATGAGGCTGGGCGTGCATGTATCTGGGTTTTATTTTACGTGAATAAAGGAAAGTACAAGGGCTGAGAATATGGGTACACCAATGACAATAGGTCGAGCCAAGACAGGGATAGATTATGCAATCAATAGATGAAATACACAGCAAATATCGTGGTAAAGGTAGCCTTTTAGGCTTTTCTTCCCCCAAATGGAGAACCTTTTAATCCAACACAATAAGCCCATGCGCCTTTCATTACAATGCGTACAAAGACAATGATAACTATATGAAACTTCGTATACCCGATTGAACACATCTTACATTCAAACGAATATACATCAACCGGCGCGACAAAGCATCGTGGTAAATGATTTTAACCCCTCCAAATAGGGGACCTTTAATCCAACTTACTAAGCCCATGCGCTCGATCGCATCATGCATACAAAGAATAAAGACAATAATATCAAACTTAGTATGCCCGATTGGACATATCTTACATCCAACCGAACACACATCAACCGGCGCGGCAAAGCATCATGGTAAAGGATTTTAACCCCTCCAAATAGGGGACCTTTAATCCGACTTACTAAGCCCATGCACTCAATCACGTCATGCATACAAAAATAAAGACAATAATATCAAACTTAGTATGCCCGATTGAACATATCTTACATCCAACCGAACACACATCAATCGACGCGGCAAAGCGTCGTGGTAAAGGATTTTAACCCCTCCAAATAGGGGACCTTTAATCCGACTTACTAAGCCCATGCGCTCGATTGCGTCATGCATAAACAAGTAACATGCGGAATTCAAATGACGAAAAATAAATAAATCAAAGCAATATAAAACAAAAGAAGGTGCCGTTTACTCAAGCGGTACGTAGTTGTATCCCGAGTACAGATCATACTACCGTCCATTCGGAATCGGCTATGAAATTTATGTCCGGGTTTCCATCCGATATACCGCGAGAGTTGACACATCTTTCATTTTATTCCAAGGCCACAACATACAATATTTCGTAATACATGCATATTTATCTACTCAAGGGCCACAACATGCATTTCAACATAACAATCATACGAACAATACTCAATAAATAATACAAATAAAACAGAAAACGAATGTGGAAAATACCCTCAGGTCTAACCTTTTTTGCCGACTTTCGGACTTGCGTTTCACGGAGATCGGAAGGGTAAAGCTCATCAACTTCTCCGGTTCACTGGTTTAGCATCTTAGCTCACTGTTTTGCTGTTTTGCTTGTTGTTTGGCCTCCGTTTTACTGCTGTTTCCTCTGTATTTTCTGCTCACTGTTCAGGTCACTGTTTTGACGTTTCAACGGACTGTTTTGGGTGTTTTCTAAAGGTTTTAAGTGCAGTTTTTGTGATTATTTTAGGGATTATAAGTGCATTTTTTATGTTGCTGTTTTAAGGATTTTAGGGACTGCTTTAAGTGGATTTGGGCTGCTGTTCGGAGTGATTTAGGCATGCAGTACATGGGCTGTTTCAGGTCAGATTTTTTGGGGCAGTAATGGCGTCAATTGTGACTGTTTTGGTGTGCAGTGGGGGGCAGTGTTTGGGGCTGTTTTTTGCGACTTTAGGACTGTATTTGAGGCTTATTTTGGTATGGATTAGGACTGTGAAAGGTGGCTAAAGATGCGGCAAAGGGGGCTGTCTAAGGGATGGGTATTCGGTGGTGAGAGTGGAGGAGATTGAGAGAAATTTTGTTGCTTCTTTCTTGGTGTGATTTGCGTGTAGTGTCTAGGGTTTCTTGCTGTAATTTGCGTGTGTGTTGTGTGTATGAGCTAGGGAAATGCATGTCTTGGTTAGGGGTTGTTTATATAAAGAAGGGCTAGGGCTTCTCCTTGTCTCACAAGGAAGGGATTTGATTTAGTGTCTAAGAAGGAAAGCAATGGATTTGATGGAGACAAGATTGGTTTAGATTTTGAAGTCAATATATTTAAATTGGTTATGAGTGATTTAATTAGGCATAACATCTTTTCAATTTAGTATGTGATTTTGTTTAGTTAGGAAGTTAATATATTTGGTTTATCTAAATTAGGTATAATTATATTTTATGTTTTATTTAATTGGTAAATGATTTAATTATTTTATTTAATTCAATTACATTATCTAATTAATATTTTATTTAATATTTTATTTAATTTGGGTGTAATTTAGGGTGATGGGCGTGTGGGCTAGATGTGGTGTGGGCTTGGTTTGGTTTGGCTTGGCTTGGTTAGTGGGTTAGGCGTGTATGGGCTAGATTAAAAGGGTTTTGGTTTTTTTTCTGGGCCAAAGGTGATCTAAACGGAGGTCCAACAAGTGAGCTTGATGCTAAATAAGTGAACAAGGATCTAACGAAATACTGATTCCCTTCCGACGACCGTTTCCCGTAATATCCTTAACTAAAAAGGTAGTGCCTCCAACTGAGACTCATCATCGGGTTTCACATGCAAAAATGCAATGCCTACAGCGCCTTTACGACTTAGATTCTAAATCTAATCTTAATGGGTCTCAAAGCCCAATTAACATCTAATGTTAATTTAATTAAAGTCCAATGGGCTTTCAATTAATTTCTGAAGGTATGGACTTTGGCAACCAAAGCCTAATAAGGAATCACCATTTGCCGCAAAATTAATTTTGGTCCATTAGGCCCAATTAAATTTTAAAAGGCCCATTTATTATATTTGGACTTAATGGAATGGTTTTAGGCCCAATTTGGATCCAATCCAATTTTCCTAAACCAACTTGGCCCAACTAAGCCCATTAGGCCCAAATACAACAATTTTAGCCCAATTCCAAATTAAGCCTAACTAATTAAATTTTAATATTCCAAATATCATGATTTAATTAATTAAAGTGTATAGCCACAATTAATTATTCAAATCAACATTTCCAAAATACAAATTTACATAATTAATCATGCTTTATTATATTTAACACATGTCCAACATTATTGAAACAAAATCAAGTCATTAACATGCTCATTTGGTCACGGCAATGGAGGGATTTTTATATTAATTTTGATTTCAATCCAATTAAATCACAAACTAATATATCCAAGAATTTTAAACACATCCAATGATTTAAAAAAACAAAAAATCACCATGACATAGGGTTCAAGTACATTCGGCCAAGCTAATGTATTTGGGGAAAATTAATCCAATTAATTTTTCATCAAATTGATCATGCATAACTCTAAGTTAACAATATATAAGCATACTCAAATAAATAATTTGATTAAATCATGCTCAAATCGAAAATACCCAAATTTTAGATTATGAACCCTAATTCAATTTCATGCTCAAATAGGCTTTGATACCATTGTTGGGTTTCTAAGGTCAAACCAAGATCATTTTAAGTGTAAATATCATGTGAATACAAAAGAAAGTATAGCATAAATATACTCACTTTGATCGGTTGTAGGATGTGTAGAGTTCAAAAATTTTGCTCTCTTTGAAGTTGTTCCAAGCTCCTCAAAAGTGGTATATCAAACTCCAAGCTTTGATCTTTGATTCCAAGCTCAATGGGAAATTTTCCCTAACACCTTAGTTTGAATCTTTGATGTGTGCTAGCACTTGAAAAATTGCAACAATTTTTCACCTTGTTCTTGAAAGTTTCGGCCAAGCCAAAATTGGGAGAGAAAAAAAATTCACTTGGGCGTGAATGAGAGAGATAAGATGAGAGTGAAAATGTTGACTTGTTATTTTGAATTTCCAAAAAAAAAATGATATACCAAAAATCTAATGTTTGGTAAATGTCTTTCATCTCACCAACTTGTGTGTTAAACAAGTTATCAACCACCCACCAAATTCCATCAACTAAAAATTGATTAAAGTGACTTGGTGATATGACTTGTGGTGTGACTCAAAATCCGAGTGGGCCCGCAAACACATTCCGGGCTCGGGTTGGTTAATTCCGAATTAACGAATTTTCCGTTGTGACGTAATTAAATCAAATTTAATTAAATAATTATGCCTTACAAAATTACTATTAAATCGTTTGCCTGAATTGAAATCCAATTTTAATTCCGTTATGAAATCTAATTTCATATAATATATCGAATATATTATTTAATCGATTAATTCCGAATTAATCGTTTTCGCTCTCTTTTATTTGAATTTTATCCCAGATATATTCTCGCCGTAATTAATCCTAAATTAATTTTCTCTCTCTACTAATTAATCCCAGATTAATTATGTTCGAGTCATACGTCATCGGTGAATCTTCGGGAAGCGACCCATGATATCCCTAGATATGTTGGCAGTAAATCCGGCCGTCGGACTATCTAAACACGTGCGTATCTCGTACCATGTTCTTACCGATTTACGAGACATGGTTGGCTTCTAGAAAAACGTCGTGCCTACCCAATTCTCCAGAAATATTCTTTAAGGAATATATAATCTATAACAGGGGTAGTATACGTAGTATTACGTATTGCGATCCAATATCTAATGTCACATGCAAGGCCTGAGGCTGGAATACTGTCAGCCTCGTACGAAACATATATCGAATCACAAGCAACTAGTCTCTATAATCGGAAAATCATGACCTTGTCATATTATCTCGTTAGTTGCAACATAATAGAGAACCGGTTCTGTATCCCTGCGTGATCATCATCTCCATATGACTGAAGTGATACTTCCGTCTTGACATCACACCCAATACACTACGATTCTCAATAAACCCAGAAGAGGCGTACACGGAACCTGTTAAAGTTCCGGACGACCAAAAGCAAAGCGTATTGATTGTCTCAAATACTAGCGATGCAAGTCTCAGATTAAGACCAAATACACCTACCCTGAAGCGGATTCCCATAGACACATAGTCATACTACCAATGGGATTCCGCGGGGTCTATCCAGAGCGAAGCTGTTTCCGTACCATCAGCAAACACAACCTCCTATCACACTTGCATAAGTATCCAATACTTAAATATACGAGAACTATGCTGTTACGCTTCCATAACACGCACAAGTGCAATACTAGTCTATTCCGCATTATCGATGTCAAGTCTCGATAATACTACGACTATGGATATTTAATGATTAAACCTTTATGGATTGATATTGTCTCATATCTTATAATCTGGAACTAATTATAAGGACTTTTATCATTTATATATACAAGTAATCTAATTACAAACTGATAAAATGCAATTTCCATTGTCACATAGTTAATTTCTACAAAAACCACAATGTCTTTTACAAATAGTGACGATATGTGTCATAATTCTCCAACAAGTTAATCCAATGACATTTACTCCAGACTCACACTATCGACGGTCTTTGACTTTATAAACTCATTAGGTAGACCTCCAAGGTCAATCACATTCATGTGACTCCTAGTTTGGTTCTGAACCGTTTCTTATCCTCACACTATCGACGGTGTTGGATTTAGAAGTATTCCAGATGTATACTTGCCAATGTGCATTAATGAGCTTCGTATGTACACCATCACAATAATGACGGTATTGGGTGATTGCGTTAACTTATCACGCTATATCTAATGTTTTACCGGAGCGACCTAAGTTCCGAGCACTTATACCCTCACAATAATAACGATATTGGATATAAGTAGTAAGAACTCATTCATCTCCGTATTGACAAGACGAACCATCCAATAATGTTCCAATATTACTAAAACTATTACTTAAATAAAATACACCTAATCACGGGAGATTTATGACAATCAAGTCATTAATTTAATTAGGTCAAAATTTTAATTTAAAACATGCAATACATATCCAATATGACCTATGCATAATTAAATTAAAATTATTATGACATATATTGAAAAACATGTGTTGTATGGTTAAGTCTTGCTACCGATACCATTCTGTTGCGGCGGATGTGGAACCCCTAGGGTCGGGTCGGTATCCCACGCAGCAGAAATGGATCCAACCTGTGGATATCAAGCATGGGTGTAATTTTAAATAATTTAATGAAATACTATATCCATTACGAGTGTATAGGAAAAAACTGAGGCTGAATCGGAGTCCGAAAACTCTAGAACGAGAGAAAATAGATTTTAGCACAGTAGCTTATACCGTGCACGCGTTGCACTGTAGCGCCCAGTTCAATTATTTTTTTTATATTTGTTTTCAAAATAAGATTCATGCCTTCAGCTCTGGAAACAGAGAGCTGAATACAAATGGTTTTCTACCGTAAATCCTTTCAACCTCCCATAAACATTCTCAAAACACCCAAAATTAATTTTAACATCAAAACCAACATCAACACATGTTATAGAATAAAAATCAAGTTTTTCGAAATATCAAATATTTTTACAAAATATAAATTTATTCTAAATACGCACTTGCGTAAATTTTGAATCTAAAACACAAACCAAATTAAAATCCTACAATGAAGTGACTCGTGAACAATTCTAGGTTACCGAAAGGTGGTCAAGTGACTCTAGAATGGTAGCCTTAGCTCTAAGCTATTATCTAGAGTTCCAAAGTAAATTTTATGTTTATGTCTAACATAAATATTTTGACCCAATTATAAGCATATTGTGTTTATACTTCCAAACCACACTAACACAATTAATTAGCCTAATTTCAACATTATGTATCTAATACATAATTCAACACGATATGTATGACTAATGAAAATATAGCTTTTGGAGAAGATCAAACTTACATAGCAAATGTCAAAAATCCAATCTACTTCTCCTTGTTGAAATGTTTGGATAACTTCCAAGGATTAGCAAGCTTGAATCTAAGATCCAATCTTGATTCCAATGCTAGCAAGCTTCACCCCATGATCTAATCTTGATTTCTCATAGATGAAATGTTGTAGAGACCTCACAAAGTTTCTCTAAACACTTATCTAATTTAGGCTAATTTCTCTAATTCTTGCTTGTATTTAGCTTTCTCAAGCTTTTTCTTTACTTAATTAAAACATTCATAAAACTTGCTATTTATAGCAAAACTTAGACAATTTTTAATTAATAAAAGTTGTAATCAACTTTTATGTGGGCTTAAATCTAATTTGTCCAAATATGTATAATTAGGTGTGACTAATCTTCCTTGTCTACCACTTTGATTTAATCCAATTAAATCAAGACAATTATTAGGAAATTGATTAGTTCAATGTTTGTTACTTTGATTTAATCCAATTAAGTAAAGCCAAAACCACCTATTATTACATACTTACAATTATCATAATATCCTCAAATGGTAGAGATAATTATGATTAAACCCTTGTGTAATTATTGAATTAATAAAATTAATCCAATTAGGTTAAAGTAAATAATCAATGATATCAAATAACACTTGATTATCTTGGTTGATAATTATAATATCGAATATTATCTTTTATCAAAATTAATCGACTACCCTAGTGCTCAACATGTACATTTCACATTGGGGCACTAAATTCAAACACGTTCGTCATATAAGTCTAGCTAATATGTACGCAATTCGACCACCTCCGAATTCGCTAAGAACACGAACGGCATTTCTGAACTATACAAGTCAAGGTCATTATATATGTTTAACAATCACTCCGTCGTAGGCTATTCGAGTTGTGCTTAGGAAACATATAATACACTGTCAAGTTTCCGAGGTGCACATTTCATGTTGACATGTCCACGATTCTTCATAACTGATGCGATCCACCCTAGGTGATCGACTTTGGCCAAAGCTTTAAGAATCGTGACTTTAATCACATGGATACCTAAACCCCTTTATGGTACACATACGGGCCGACATATCATATCTTGCTTCGCACTTGATTACTTAGTGCATCGATCCACACGCAACGAACATCTAGAGGCCAGACCATGAAAGGTTTCTAACATACATGGTATCAAAGTGTGGATGATCTCACACAAAATCAATGTTATCATATAGTCAAAGGATTACATATGCTACTCGACTCGAGGAGATTCCTATTGACGGTGGTATTTACTTCCAACTATTATGAATCACATGTGAGTCATTTAGTATTCAGTCCAACCAATACCCACATATCTATACAAGCTTCCAAAGCTCATGGTACATCGGGTTAAACCATTGGAACTCCAATTGCAATATACGACATGTGCTAGTCTTATAGGTTATAGGAATTCGACCGTATTTCAAAACCAACGACTAGGAATATTTCTTTAAGAATAGTTTATAATAGTAATACTATCACAATGTCGGACCATCTAGTGTCTAGTATTACTACAAGACTATTCTAAGGTCTATGTCATTCTTAGCATATCTATACATCAATCTAATACGCATAATGACAATACCATTAATAAGGTATGAAATGTAAATGTAGTTACTTTATTAATAAATAATAAAATATACAATTCAGATTGGAACTTCGAACACCAACTCCAACAATTGGTTTCATGTTCATGCCCATAGTAGGGTGGGCATTCCCTATGGCATTGTCATCACCCGACTCTGTAGTATTTTCAGTTGAATTTGGATGACGAGGTGGTCTCTTTTGAGCATATAGTTGTCATTAACCAAGGATTCCCGCGACAGATGAGCCTCTATTGTATAAAAGCAGACAATATTTTCATGACAGGTATCGAAAAATGATATATATATTTTTCATGAAAAATATTGATAAAGATTCGAGTATGTAATTTTTTTTATTTATCTGTTTGGTAGGTTGTCTTGCTACGTAAAACCAGCTGTCACATGTTGATCATATTGCTGATGATCCACCAAAAGGCCTTGATGGCGCTGGCCCATCTCGCGCTGGCCCATCTCATGCTTTTTATTCCCCAGGTGATCCATTAGTCACTTTATTACGTGACCGTATTTTTTCGATAAAGGAGGGTCAAACGAGGAGCGACATAAGAGAATGAATGATCGACAAAAATGAATGTAACGGTCATTACATGAGGCGTTAGAGTTTTTGAGGAGGATGTCAACTGAGAGATATACTAAACCTGATGATGTATTGACTGACATTGATTTTGATGATATGAAGTTTTTTCATTTTGATGTATAGTTAACTATTTTTCTATATAATTAACTTATATATATATATATATATAAAGGAAATATTATACAAAAAAAAAATAACCAAACAAACTTTGAAGACCATAAGTTTTAAATTAAAAAAAATAAAAAAATTCAGAATAGATTTCGGAGAATTTGGATTCTCCGAAATCTACTTCAGAGAAAATAATCATTTTGGTAAAACTCAAATGTTGTAGCTCATTTTAGTTAATGTATTTTCACTTATCACCGTTCACGTTTGTTTATTATATATATATTTTTTCCATTTACAGAATTTATCGCATGATCTACCCTCATCATTTTAAGAAAGATTTTATAATGAAATGATTATGTTCATTGATTTGTTTGCTAATCTACAATTGTCATTTTCATAGAGATTTTATAATGAAAAGATTTTGTTCTTTAATTAGTTTGGTAACTTACAATTGTCATTTTAGAGAGATTTTATAATGAAAGGATTTTGTATCTGTCATTAGATTATAATGAAAAGATTTGAGCCGTCAATTAAACCACATAAACATAAGCATTTGAATACATTATCTCTCTTAATCATAACTATTCGTTACATTCTCTTTCATTCACTAAATGACACACACTATTGTATTTTATAATATAGATAAATATATAAGTCATATATGTAATTTTATAAATATGTAAAAAGTTAGAGGATAATTTTGTTCTATGTTAATAAAATAATTGTAATGCTTTTTTTTTTTGTAAGTAAAAAAAATTAAAAATATTAACTTTTACCTAATTCATTTTTTATATGAAATCGCAATAATTTATCATAAATTTTTATTATTAATCAAACATTTAAAAATTTTATTTTCACCAAAACATACAGCATCTCCGATTAATTTTTTTTCGAATGGAAATCCTATCGGTAAAACCAAATTCAGATTTGGATTTTGCTACTAAATATATATAACGTTTAATTTAAAAATAAAATGTATTTTATTTAAATCTCATATAATTACTTATTACACTCCTTTTTTTATTTATTACTTATTTATTGGCTTTTTAAAATGTTATTAATTTTTTTTTAATCTTTAATTTAAAAAAAATATAGGCTCAGGGTCGACTTGGCCCTGTATGTGGGAGATGGAGACCTGAGCTTGACCATTGTGGCTCGGTATATTTACTACTTAGTTTTATTTATTTATTTATTTTTATTATTATTATCAATTTTTTTTTATAATCCTCTCTCTTTTTTGTAGAGACAGACTGCATGGCATGAAGATGCCAATAACCTTCCCATCATGTTCCAATAAGGTCCGGCTAGCATCAAGAAACATGAAGAAAATGCCATCAAACATTGAGGTGGTAATTGCCTAGAATCATGGGAGTTGATTTTAGAAGAAAGAAGCCAACCTACTTTAGGTGGGTTCCTGTAACTTTGTTGACATTTTGGGAAAAATTTGTACTATAAATTCTGAGCTTGTTGTAAGCTCAAGAGTACCCCAAATGAGTGTAAGCTCCATGGAGAGAGCTTGAGAGTGTTGTGTGTGGGGGTTTTTTTTGTATAGTTTCCATACTTGTATCTATTCTTGGTAGTAATAGAGAACTTCGGTTTTTCCTCAATCACACTCTGAAGTGATCGGAGAATCACAACAAGTGGTATCAGAGCTTTGATTCTTCTTTGGGGTCGAAAAACCGAAGAACAGAGAACGGTTCGGAAAATTCGGGTTCCAGCAAAGTTGTCAAAATCAACTTTGAGCATACCATCAGCTAGTTCACGGAGAGATGAGCACGGTGGTATTTTCCGGCGACCGATCCGACGTCCAGATTTGCCGCACGCGCCTTCCAGGAGCCATACCACGTGCCGCCAGTCGCTCCACGTGCCACACGCGCATTCAGAGGTTGAAGACGATTACGTGGCCGCCACGTCAGCGCACAGTCAGCGCCACGTCAGCGCACAGTCAGCGCCTCGTTAGCGTACAGTCAGCAGCCACGTCAGCCGCCACGTCAACCACCACGTGTCTGCCATGTCAGCAAAACCGGTCCCACTTGCCACGTCAGCACAACCACGTCAGCAGCCTGGTAAATTTCATTTAGCCCCCTGAAGTTTTGAAATTTACAGTTTTGCCCCAGAACTTTTAGGAATTTACAAATCAGCCCCTGTGTCGGATTTAGACCAACGAAGTGTCTATTCCACCATTTTTCAACCATTTCGGACGCAACGGTGACCTCCGATTTGTGAAATTCAGCCTCGATTTTATTATATTTTCATTTTAAACTTGAAAACTTAAAATGAAAATGGAAGATTCCCATTCTGGTGCAATGATTAAACTGGCTGCAACTAATTACTCCATCTGGAGACCTCGGATGATAGATTTTTTGCATTGCAAAGATTTGTTTGATGTCATCGAGTTGAAGGGAGTGAAACCAGAGTTTGTTAAGGAGTATGACTGAAATAAACTCAACAACAGAACTTTGAGTCAGATAAGGCAGTGGATCGGTCATAGTGTCTTCCACCACGTAGCACAGGATTCAGATGCTTACGAGATGTAGATAAAACTGGAAGACATGTTCCAGGCCAAGATAGCTCGGAATAAAGCCCTGTTAATGAGGCGTTTGGTGAACCTGAAGCTACGGAGTGGAACTTCCGTTGCGGAACACACCAACGAGTTCCAGAGCCTGGTGAATCAGCTGTCTGCAGTAGACATGCAGCTGGGAGATGAAGTTCAAGCCCTCTTACTACTCAGTTCCCTTCCTGATAGTTGGGAGACATTGGTGGTTACTCTCAGTAATTCCGCTCCAGGAGGTAAAGTTACCATACCCATGGTAAAAGATGCCCTGTTGAATGAGGAGTCCATGAGAAAAGATGTTGGCTCAGAACAGACAGAAGCCTTCGTCACAGAGACTCGAGGAAGACATCAAGAAGAGACGGAGAGAGAGGCAGAAGCACAACCAGGGGTAGATCCTCAGATGGAAGGAAGCCTACCTATAAGTGCTATCATTGTGGCATTGTAGGTCACCTAAAGAAGAATTGCTGAAAACTGCAACGAGAGCAAGGGAAGGCAATTACCAGCCGAAGAATGACGAAGGAGAGACACTGGTTGTTGTCCAAGCAGATGTAGCAATATGCTCCATGTAGGAAGAGACATGCCTTCACAACGCAACCCAAGATGTTAAGTGGGTGGTAGATACTGCAGCATCCTATCATGTCACTCCTCACAGAGATTTCTTCACAACCTACAAAGCAGAAGACTTTGGATCAGTGAAGATGGGAAATATCAGTTCCTCTGGGATAATAGGAATGGGTGATATTCAGTTGCGGACAAATTTCAGGTGTACATTGACCTTGAATGATGTCCTGCATGTTCCGGAACTTCAGTTGAATGTACTCTCGGGGATAGCTCTTGACAAACAGGGCTATGACAATCACTTTAGAAATGGCACATGAAGAATGACGAAAGGTGTCATGGTTGTCGCCAGAGGACATGCTTGCGGCACACTATACAAGACTCATGTGAAGATTTGTGCAGACAGCCTCAATATAGCTGAAAAAGAGGCTTCTCAAAATCTGTGGAACCGGAGACTCGGACACATGAGTAGGTGAGGGTTGTCTACCCTGAACAAGAAGGAGCTTACCAAGGATGCTGCACGAGGTCCTTGCAACCACTACTCGATTGGTAAGCAACGGAAAGTCTCATTTGATTTCTCTTCAGAGAGAAGATCAGAGTTGCTCAGTCTGGTGCACTCTGATGTTTGTGGTCCCTTGGAGGTTGATTTATTGGGCGGTAACAAGTATTTTCTGACTTTCATTGATGATGATTCTCGGAAAATCTGGGTGTATTTCCTCAAGACGAAGGATCAGGTCATAGATCAGTTCAAGCTGTTCCACGCCACGGTAGAGCATGAAACAGGGAAGAAGTTGAAATGCCTTCGTACAGACGATATAGGCGAGTACAGTTCCAGAGAGTTCGAAGCCTACTGCTGGAGACACGGGATTCGACATGAGAGAACTGTTCCATACACATCTCAATATAATGGTGTCGCTACGAGAATGAACCGCACCATTATGGAGAAAGTCAGAGGAATGATCAGTATGGCTAAGCTGCCAAAGCCATTCTGGGGAGAAGTTGTTTGTGCTGCCTGTTACCTGATCAACAGATCACCATCTGAAACGTTGAACATGGAGATTCCGGAGAAAGTGTGGTCTGGTAAGAATCCCTCATACACTCACCCTAGAGTATTCGGTTGTTTAGCCGTTGTATATGTATCCAATGAGCTCAGGGAGAAGCTCGATGCAAGGACAACTCCATATATATTCTTAGGCCATGGAGATGAAGAATTTGGGTACAGACTATGGGATCCGAAGGAAAAGATGGTCATCAAAAGCCAGGATGTAGAGTTTCTTGAAGACCGAACAATTGAAGACATTGAAATGCCCATAATGTCTTCCAATTCCAGTGCCAACAGAAATCCAGACCCAACACCAGCACAATTGGCCACATATAGGGTGCATGAGGAAATTCTAGAAGCAGAACCAGATGAGACAAATGAGGATGTTGAGCATGGGGAGACACAGCCTGTTCCATCGGAGATTACAGAAGAGAGTGTTGAGCAGAGGGAGCCGCAACCCACTCCACTAGAAGCTACATGATCATTCACAGAGATGGATGATGACAAACCTCCTGAAACCAGTGGACCTCAGACAAGAAGATCTGAGCGAGGCAGGATTCCATCAACCAGATATCCGGGATCCGAATATATTCTGTTTACTGATGATGGTGAGCCAGAGAGTTTTCCACAAGGCAAGAAGACACTGAGGAATAAATGGGTGAAGAAACATGGCAGCATAATTGTGCAGAGACACAATGGATTGTACTATGCAGAGACATAGAAGAATACTGTACAGAGATGCAGTGAAGTGAGCTGTGCAGAGACACAGCCTACATGTCAAAAAATGAGCAGTGATCAGGACAAGCTAGAGCTGTGCAGAGACATAGCCAGGATAGCTGTCAGGTGAAGATTGTTTCAAATGCAACTGGAGGGGGAGAATTGTAGAGACAGGCTGCATGGCATGAAGATGCCAAGAACCTTCCCATCATGTTCCAATAAGGTCCAGCTAGCATCAAGAAACATGAAGAAAATGACATTAAACATTGAGGTGGTAATTGAATGTATCATCTAGGCAATTACAGGAACCCACCTAAAGTAGGTTGGCTTCTTTCTTCAATTACCACCTCAATGTTTGAGGAGTTGATTTTAGAAGAAAGGAGTTTATTCAACTTATTAAATAAACAAGTTTAGCATACCAGTCATTTTATTGAATGTATCATCTGATTTTCGTCTTTTAAATCATTTGATTTCTCACTTAGTTGTAAGCATTAATCGAATCAACCCCCACAGTGATAGATTTTTTTTATGGGTTATGTGTTGGAGTTGGTACTCGACATGTCAAATTCTCATGTATTTTCCTATAAATACGTGTATGAATAATATTTTGTTATGAATGAAATATGTAATTTTTTTTGATATACTTTCTTTTAAATAATAAAGACATACAAGACATAGAAATGATTGAGTTATGACATAATTACAAAAGCGTCGCAATTGACATTGAAAAATGTTATAATAGTATCATTCTTAAACTGTTCATGATCAATGTTTACATTCTTGGTCGGTAAGTAAACCCGGGAGACCGATACATGTCGTATAACAGAATATTCGATTCCAGTGGTTGATCTCAGTGAGCTACGAGTCTGAGCAGACTCGTATAGACATGTAGGTGTTCATAGTGGATGAGCATTGAACGACTCATAGAAGATTTCTAATAGATGATACGCTTGCATCAATAGGAATCTTCTCAAGTTGAGTAGCGTTGTTGTCCTTAAACTTGAAATACTACGATATATATATGAGTTATCCACCGTGAACTTGTGAGTATCGAGAAAGCGATTTAAGGAAATATTATTTGTCATTGTTTGTGTTTCAACTCATGAAATAAACTAGTTTAGCATACAAGTCATTTTATTGAATGTATCATCTGATTTTGGTCTTTAAGTCATTTGGTTTCTCACACTTAGTTATAAGCTTTAATCGAATCAACTCCCATAATGATAGATTTCTTGTGGGTTATGATCTTATTAACATAATCATTGGATGATGACGATGGCTAAAACATCTCGATCTTTGTTAATTAGATAGATATTTATACCAATTATTTTTGAAGATACAATTCTTAGATCATTGGGGTAAGTCTCTTACTTTAGTCTTATAGATTAGTCTATAGTGACACGTAATCATTGCTTTTGGATTTGTGACATTGGTGATGGTTAAAAAATCACACACCCAATAGAGCCAATCCATTTACCCGTAATTAAAATCACATCAATACATCAATTGATTATTCATGTGATGGGCACGTAGTTTTTAATGACTTAACAATTTAACATTGAAGAATGACAGGGCTTTAAATTATTTTATGAAACTTGATATTGGTATTACTACGAACAAATGAATCATTAGGTAGGTCTCCAATTATATGGAAGAATCACAACAGTCTCACTTAATACCCATTATCTCAGGTTCTTATCAATTTTTTTATAAGACCTTCTTAAAAATTAACCTTTAAACAAACCATGTAATTATTTAATTTCGTCATTTTATAATGATTTATTAAGGGCTTTGTTGTAAATTCCTCAATATTCATTAAATATGATATGTATATGGATCATTGGGATTTTTTCAAGGGGTGTATGGGAGGTTGCAATCCTTGGAGGGTTGCAACCCACCCCAAGGGGTGCCCTATTGGCACCCCTCCATGCCTTATAAAAGAATGTCTTTATTCCAAATGAAGATATAGGAAAAACATATACAGAATATCTAACTAAAAAGGCATTGTGTTTTCATTGTTTTGAGAGAGAGGTCCACCATTGAATCCTAGTTCAAACACTTGTTAAGGAGTGCTCCTTGAACAAGTAGAATCCAAGTAATCTTGGGAGAACGTTGGCAAAACGAATCCGTAAAGCACCTGTGACGGCGCCAATAAGTTCTTAAGGACAGAGATCATCTCGACTTGGACGATTGAATCAGGTTTTCTGGTTCTTATTGTTTTAGGGTTTTATTGCATCTAGATCTACTGTTGGATGTTTGATCTGACTGATTTGCATGTTTATATTACTGTTTAATGACACTAATTATGACAACAATCTTAAGAACTTATTGATATAGTGTTATTAGATAGTAATTTTCATCTTAGGGTTTGAATATTTTCTGGAAAATTCGGACTGTGCATGAAAAACCCGTAGGGCATTCGAACGCCCGACGCACGCGAAGGCATAAATTTGAAAATTCGTAAGAACGTTTGAACGCGTCTTTAAACGTAACTCGAACGCAAGCCTTCTGTCTTATAACGTTCGAACGCGTCCTAAACGCAACTCGAACGCAAACCCTCTGGAATCATTCCGTTCGAACGCGTTCACGAACGCTATACGAACGTGAACTCTCTGGAATCATTCTGTTCGAACGCGTTATCAAACGCTACTCGAACGTGAACTCTCTGGAAACACATCGTTCGAACACGTTATCAAACGCAACACGAATGCACACACACTGGACAGTCTCGTTCGAACGTAGATACGAACGTGACACTAACGATTTTGTCCTGGAAGTATCATAAATTGCAAACTTTAATTAATATTAATTTGGTTAGTCAGATACTGTAAACACATTAATCTTGGTAGTATAGATTTAAGTTATTATTAAGTTGTTCAATTATCACAAGCATACACATAGTGATAAAGTTGAAATTAATTGGTTGTTGCATAATTGGTTGAGAATTTAAAGTGTAATTTTGCACAAGTAATTCCATCCAATCTTGATTGACATATATATCTACATTTATCGTATTAATTGTGCTATTGGAAGAGTGTAAATCTGGGTTTTGAATTGCTAAAAGATTCTATTAGAAAAAGTGTTTGAAGAATATTCGTTCATTCAATTTTCCTTAAGTATATTTAGTTGAAATTCAAGGACTTGTGTTTATTGGAACTTTCGTCCATTAGAACAACAAGTGACTACCTAGTACATCACTTTGAACTAGATCATTCGTTGATCGTTGTGCAATTTGTCTTTCGTAGACTGATTGAACCCTGTTGATTTCCAGTTACAAATGGCTAGCGGAAATATCACGGTACCGATCTCTCACGGAGAAATGCCGGAGAAATTTGGTGGGGAAAATTTCAAACAGTGGCAGAGCAAAATGCTGTTCTACCTGACAACTCTCCAGTTGGCTAAATTCCTCAAAGATCCTCCGGGTCCTATGGAGGGTGAATCTGAATTGGCCAAGGAAGAGCGAGAACAGACTTGGATGTCTGGAGACTTCTTATGCAAGAACTACCTTTTGGGTGGTCTTGACAATACCCTGTACAATGTGTACCAAGGCATGACTTCTGCGAAGATTCTCTGGGAATCTCTCGAGAAGAAATACAAAACCGAGGATGTCGGACAAAAGAAATTTGTCGTGGGTAGGATCTTGGACTACAATATGGTAGTTTCAAGGACGGTGATGTCTCAGTTGGGTGAACAACAATAGATCATTCATGAAATACTGGATGAAGGAATGAAACTCTGTGAGACGTTTCAAGTTGCCGCTATAATTGAAAAGTTGCCTCCATCATGGAAGGACTTCATGAGCTATCTGCAACACAGAAAGAAGCAGATGAGCCTTGAAGACCTTGGAGTTTGATTGAGAATCAAACAGGACAACATGATGTCCGAGAAGGCCAGCTACAAGACTATGGAGTCTAAGGCCAACATCTTTGAGGATGTAAAGGGTAGCAAGAAAAGAAAGAACAGTGAAGCTGATTCTTCCCAAGCGAACAAGAAGTTCAATGGGAAGTGCTACAACTGTGAAAAGAGCGGCCATATGACAAAGGACTGCAGAAACAAGATATCTCAGGGAAATGGCAGGAAAAATGAGGCCTATGTCGCTGAAGACGAGCAGTTAACTGATGAGATTTCAGAAATGAATCTCTCAGCAGTGGTAACTGAAGCCAACTTGGTTGGGAATCCGAGAGAATGATGGGTAGACACTAGGGCTACTCGTCATATCTGTGCTGATAGCAAGATGTTTTCCTCATATCAGAAAGGTCGATGGCGGCGATCATCTGACAATGGGAAACTCGTCTACCTCTAGAGTGGTTGGACAAGGCACAGTAGTTCTGAAAATGATATCCGGAACGGAGCTTACATATAAGAATGTTTGCATGTTCCAGATATTCGGAAGAACTCGGTCTCGGGTTTGTATTTGTTTCTGACAAGATTGTATTGACCAAAAATGATGTATATGTAGGAAAATGATACCTCGCTGAGGGTCTTTTCAATGACTGTCAATTGTGCTATTAATAAAGCTGAAACTTCTACTTATATTATTGAGTCACAAAATGTATGGCATGAGAGGTTAGGGCATGTTAATTATGATACAATGCGTACATTAATTAACATGGACCTTATACCTAAATTTACATTGATAGCCAACATAAGTGTGATAGAGGTGGTAAAAAATACTTTGTCACTTTTATCGATGAAAGCACAAGATTCAGTTAAGTGTATTTGCTGAGTAGCATAACTGAAGCTATTGAGAGCTTTATACACTGAGAATGAAGTTGCAAATCAACTTGGCAAATAAATCAAAAGAATCAGAAGTGATAGTGGTGGTGAATATGTTTCATAATTCGGTGAATATTGTTCTGTGCACGGAATTATTCACGAAACCACTACTCCTTATTCTCCTCAATGGGATTGCTGAGTGCAAAAACCAAACGTTGAAGGAATTGATGAATGCCATGTTGACTAGTTCTGGCTTACCTCAGAACCTGTGGGGGGAAAACCATGCTTTCCGCGAACTACGTTCTGAACAAGCTTCCTCACAGGAGATTAGACAAGACACCAAATGAGTTGTGGAAATGTTATGTACCTTCCTACAAATATCTGAAAATGTGGGGGTGTCTTGCCAATTGCCAAGGTGATGGTTCCTAAACCTAAGAAGGTGAAATAGGACCCAAAACTGTTGACTGTATATTCATCAGATATATTTGCAACAGTAATGCATATCGATTCTTGGCACACAAGTATGAGATTCCTGACATCAATCCAAGTGTGATGATTGAGTCAATGAATGCAATATTTTTGAAGAGACATTTCCTCGTAAGGAAAGACAAAGAAGAGAGTCTCTCAAAAAGATTTGTTGATACTGTCAAGGACAGTGATCAGGTTGACCAAGAGTCAGATCCGATTTTCTGACATATTTGTTAGAAAATGAGCCTCAAAGCTATAAAGAAGCAATGTCTTCTCTGGAGGCACCTCTGTGGAAAGAGGCGACTATCAGTGAGATTGATTCAATCCTACAGAACCATACTTGGAAGTTGGTTGATCTTCCTCCAGGTTGTAAGCCACTGGGCTACAAATGGAAAGATGAAAATGGATGGATCAATAGATAAGTACAAGGCGAGGTTTGTCATAAAATATTATAGACAGAAAGAATATCTTGTTTACTTTGACACCTATCCACCAGTGATTCGTATCACATCAGTAGAATGCTTATAGCCATAGAAGCTATATTTGGTCTTGAAATACATCAAAATGATGTAAAGACGTCATTCTTGAATGGTGAATTGGATGAAGAGACTTACATGGAACAACCAGAAGGGTTTAATGTTCCTGGATAAGAACAGAAGGTGTGCAAACTTGTAAAATCCTTGTACGGATTAAAACAAGCACCTAGACAATGACATGAGAACATTGACAAAGAGATGTTGTCAAGTGGGTTTGAAACCGATGAGTGTGATAAGTGTATCAACTCAAGAATGATATGTCGTTGTATGTCTCTATGTAGACGATATGCTGATAATTGGTAATAATCATGAGTTGATTCAGTATACCAAGAAAGTGTTATCCAGTAAATTTGATATGAAAGATTTGGGAGTAGCTAACTTAACTCTTCCTTTATCAAAGAATACTGGTTTAAGCATATCGCAATTAGAGTATTCAAGGATCATCGAAAGTCTGATGTATCTCACGAATTGCACACAAACTGATATCGCTCAAGCTGTGAATCGGCTAAGCAGATATACGAGCAATCCAGGACATAACCACTGGAAAGCCATAGTAAGAGTTTTGAGGTATCTGAGAGAAACTTTAAAATATGGGCGACATTACGAGCGATATCCTACTGTACTAGAAGGATACAACGATGCTAACTGGATATCTGATACGGTGGATTCCAAATCCACGAGTGGATTTGTTTTCACATTTGGTAATGCAGCCGTGTCATGGAAATCCTCGAGGCAAACATGTGTTGCCCGGTCTACTATGGAATCTAAGTTCATAGCATTAGACAAAACAGCGGAAGAAGTAGAATGACTTAGAAACTTCCTGGAGGATATTCCTAGTTGGGCCAAACCGGTGCCAGCGATTAGCATACATTGTGATAGCCAATCGGCAATTGGGAGAGCCCAAAATACAATGTATAATGGTAAGTCTCGACACATACGTCGGAGACATAATATCATACGTCAACTGCTCTCAAGTGGCATAATAACGATAGATTATGTCAAGTCGAAGGAAAACCTAGCGGATCCAATAACTAAAGGTTTACCTCGAGAGCAAGTTGAGAAGTCATCGAGGGGAATGAGCTTGAAGCCTATAAATTAAGAATTGTCACTGTGGAAACCCAATCTAGCTGACTGGAGATCCCAAGATCTAGGTTCAAAAGGGACAACAGAAATTTTGTGCAATTCAAAACAAGCACTGAAGAGTTTCGTACTCTTTCCCATTCCGATAATGACGCTGAGTGCTGTCTGTCATTGGTTAGGATAAGCTAAGGCTTTTAATGATCACTATATTAGGAGATGAGTCCTAATGGGGGTAAGGACAGATTACCTCTTCATAGTAGATCACCTATTTCAAGTAAGAAGTGAGGCCGCTTCCATGGAAACCTTTAAAAACGGGTTACCCTAAAGTGCTTGATGAATCCAGGACCGTTGTTCAGGGCCAAAATTGAACACAACCGTAGAATGGGAAAATGGTCGAATTAAAGCTGTGTGTTGGCAATTGTCTTGGTTTACACCAACGGCAGAACAGTTCAAGACTATGGGTCACTGGTTTGCCAAGTAAATCCGATTATCATTCACTAGGAAAGGTTCAAGGTGAAAGCTACCTATTTCGATGCAGCTTTAGCTCGCGGTATCTCTCTCACGTGCCTGAATGAATATTTGAAGAATTGTGGGGGATTGTTGTAAATTCCTCAATATTCATTAAATATGATATGTATATGGATCATTGGGATTTTTTCAAGGGGTGTATGGGAGGTTGCAATCCTTGGAGGGTTGCAACCCACCCCAAGGGGTGCCATATTGGCACCCCTCCATGCCTTATAAAAGAAGGCCTTTATTCCAAATGAAGATATAGGAAAAACATATACAGAATATCTAACTAAAAAGGCATTGCGTTTTCATTGTTTTGAGAGAGAGGTCCACCATTGAATCCTAGTTCAAACACTTGTTAAGGAGTACTCCTTGAACAAGTAGAATCCAAGTAATCCTGGGAGAACGTTGGCAAAACGAATCCGTAAAGCACATGTGACGGCGCCAATAAGTTCTTAAGGCAGAGATCATCTCGACTTGGACGATTGAATCAGGTTTTCTGGTTCTTATTGTTTTAGGGTTTTATTGCATCTAGATCTACTATTGGATGTTTGATCTGACTGATTTGCATGTTTATATTACTGTTTAATGACACTAATTTTACAACAGTCTTATAGTTTATGTATATTATAAATTATACATTATCATATATTCAAGCATAAATATAAAACATGCATAAAATATTGTAAATCAAATATTACATAATATTCATTCATCACATGTTATAATTATTGGTATTATGCTCTCGATCTATTGGACTAAGTCTGCAATAATTACTTTAAAAAGAAGCTGAGTCTTCTAGCATGAGTTATAGCCTTTTTAGCATGCATAAGAAAAATAATGTAATACAACATCAATAATGATTCATCCAAAAAATGAAAACTCGACGGTTAGAGTATCGCTTTCATACAACGGGAGTCATTGGTTTAAATCCAATAATAGGTAAAATTGGTCAAAACCTTTGTAATCTTATATTGAATGAAATTAAATGATATTTATTTATTATACGAGCATCTTATCCTTTATATTCACTTAGATAAATTGCATAATAAAGTCATTGGAATGATTTACATAAGAACCAAACAGAGTTTCGATTTATGAAATCACATAACTCCTAAAATATTCTTAGCCGAGGGATTATCAATTACAAGGACATTGATACTCCAAATAGACTATTATGATATTATTACTGCCCACTTAGAGGGTAGCTGATCTCATAAGCTACTATCAGAATCTGAATGCTTGATGTAATACATGAGTGCTTATGGCAATTAACAAGTATATTGAATTGGCCTTACAGAGTTTATATATATATCTGTGTTTTTATCCAATATGTTTATGAAAGACTTCTGATAACAATGTATAAATTAATCTTAAGACTTGACGTCTTCACTAATTTTATGTATGAGTTATGTAACTTTGATACTAACCTTCTGTAGGAGCAAAACGGGGTTTACTGTTATGCCTATGATGCCAGTGACCACGACACTGTTGAGCTCGCAGCCCGTAGAGGGTACGGATAGCCCATGGGGGACTATCCGGAAAATGAAGGAGTCGCTACCTAGTATAAGACACTGTGAATGATTTAAGGCCACACTACACCCCTTGTAAGGTCCGACTTTAAACTTGTTTGGGTTCATAATGGTCTTTTACTGATGCAGTATAATATTCAGGTTTAAAAGAGGTATCGACATGCCTTATAATGCAAAATCATGCAATCAACAGTTTAAAAGACACAAGAACGCAATCATTAAATACATATCCAGAAGTAGTAAAATACTAATAACGTAAAATAACAATTAAACAAAACGAAGCATATATCTCACCGGCCTGGCTTCGTAGAAGCCTGTAAGATATTTTTATGTGTCATTAATGTTTAGTCGGACATAGTTCATGTATGGCCGAATGTCCTTTGTGAAGTAGAAAGATAAAAGTGTATTGAATACATATAAAAATAATAGTCCAGTCAGCATAACAATAAATAAATGACTATAAAATAAATCAATAGTAATAAAAAAACATAACTGAGAAAAATAGGTTGCATGTTTCATCAGCCTAACTTTAGGGAAGCCCTGTCAGATATTGTCTCATATTATGAATATTCGGCTGGACATACATGAAGAATGGCTTGATATTCTGCGTGAACCATAAAGACTAAATACATGATCATGCTTGCTATAATAACAGGCTAGAAATAACAAGATAATAATTAGGGTGAATTTTATAAGGCCGACACGTATAATTCCTTTCCAGTGGTACGTGAAGTTATATCTCAAGTACATACTATACTATCGTCCATTCGGAATCTGTTATGGAACTTATGTCAAGGTTTCCATCTTATATACCAATGGGAAACAAGCTTTTAAAAGACAAAGTTCAAGTTTTCAGAACCATGTTATCAAAACAGTAATAGCTAGATATGTCTGAATGTTTTTACTGGATATTATTTTGCGACAATTGTATGTCCGACCAGACATATATATATCAAATCTTAATGAAGATACTGCGTCTTGACATAAATATGAAGTGTGGGAAATAAAGATTAAGGGGCTGTAGATAATGTATTTTTATGCATAGTCCGATGATGAGTTTCTTATGAAGACAACCTCTGAAAGCTTGGAAAATTGCAAGGATGAATGCCAGGAAGGAAAGGAATTCCATGGAATATAGCCAAAAGCCAGTCGGACATCATTTATGTCCGGCCTACCTTCTCTCTAGCTAGTAAATCCGATCGAACAAACACATTTTTCATTAAATAAGCAAATTATCAGTTTCCAAAGACACAAGATATGATTATGGCCGGTCAGATATAGAATTCAAATTAATCCGGCCATACATGTATTAAATAGTAAACGCACGTGCAAATTGCCTTCAACTGAAGTCACTGACTGATCAATGTCCGGTTGGATGTACATTTCAAATTATACATCCGGACGGACATGCATTGAGCGTTACAGACAGTAATAACGCCAGTAACGTCCGCCAAAGAGAAGGGAAGAAGAGGATTATGCTTCTCTCTTCCTATTCCAGATTTTTCCTCACTTTATAAAAAGAGGGCTCTTCCACTTTACAAAAGCAGTCTTGGACAATCCATAATTAATCCCAAAGAGCCTCTGAAACCCTGAAGAACAGTACCATTTGAGAGAGAAAAGAGAGAGAAAGTGAGAACATAACAAATCTTTGGAGTTTTTTTCTAGTGCGAATCCAGGAACGACCTGAGGGCACCTTCTTTTCATTACTGTCTTCTTAGTTTATGCATATAATATATTATATCTGGCCAGATTTAGGACACGTCTGATCGAACATGTACATCACGCGAAAAATATCTGCATTTTAAGAGTTTAATTTTTTTTTGGTCCGGATATGTATTCTGACATGTTTAATTCACATGCTTGTGTTAATACTTTTTACTGCTTTGTCATTACTTATTTCATGATTGTTCTTGTTACCTCATTGCGCATGTTTAGTTATTTTGCCATATTGTTACTATCATTTTTTATTATGCCATTTTATTTATGTAATCATGTCGAAATGCTATTTTACCCGCTTTTATTATGATTCTGCGCTTTTGGGTTACGCAATACATCTGGCCAGACTTCCAGTAAGTTTGACCAAACATTTAATATTATATTTGGCCGACCAAGGCCATCTCCAGCCAGGCCTCTTCGAGGTCAGGCCCATTTTGAGGCATGCTTTAAACTGTTTTAAATGTTATCTCATTATTGCTGTAATTTATTTAAGCTTTCAAACCTTATTTGCTTATCGTATTTTGTTATATTTTTGCACCTTGTATGCTATTTTAAATTTCTATGGCATGTGAACTGTATTTTAAGACATGCCTATACCTCTCTCGAGCGTAAATATTATACTGCATTTTGTAAGGGACTGTTTCGAACCCAAACGGGTTTGAGGTCGGTCCTTGCGAGGGGTGTAGTGCGACTTTAAATTATTCCCGATATCTTATACAGGGTGGCGACTCCATTATTCTCCGGTTAGTCCTCATGTGGGGCTATCCGCACTCTCTATAGGCTGCGAGCCCAATAGTGTAGTGGTCACCGATATTATAAGTGATGAATACTAAAAAATGTACATTTATTAAAAGGAAAACTAATCATTTTTATACTTATAATTTCATTAATCCCCTTAATTTATCACATTTATAAAATAATAATTATATTTATGTTTTATATATTTTTATTGTGATTTTTTTATTGGGTATGTATACTATTTCAGATGCTCAACAGGAAAATGGATATGAAATCTGAATTCTATGACCAAAAAATCCAAAAGAGTGTGGCAGCTAGATTAAATCGGATTTGGAAAACATTTACCATGTTTAGATTGACAACAAAATGAGCTTATAATGTATTTACCCACACATGTATATTCATTGTTTAAAAAAACGGTTCGAGGCGCCGCCTCGAGGTGCCGCGTTGCCGCCTCGCGACGTTGGCACGTCGAGGCGTCCCCCTCTGGAGGGTTTTATGTTTCACCCGCTTCGTCAGCGTGAGGCGGCCACCTCACGCCGCCACGCGCTAACGCAGCGTGAGGTGGCTGCCTCACGCTGACGAAGAGATGACGCTAAAAATGGTCATCACAAATCTCCAGAAACTGAAGAACTGAAGAAATGAAGAAGAAGAAGATGATTTTTGACGCAAAATAAGAAGCAAAAATGAAGAAATGAAGAAGAAGAAGCTGACTTTTGACGCAAAATAAGCAAAAATGAAGAAATGAGGAAGAAGAAGCTGAGTGGCTGTGTGTGCAAGTTTCAAAGAGAAATGGCCCAAGTGCCAAACTTAGGGTTTTGTGTTAAAAATATTTTTTAATTTGGAAAGTGGTCCTGCTACTGACATAAGATTTAAATTTTTTTGTTACAATCTCACAGATGATGATGACATGTTAGATGGAATTTTATTAGACTGTGATTTGGTTTACATGACCGACCAATAGGATGCATTAAATATTGTGATATTTATTGTTCAACAACTGTTAAATTGAAAATTTAATCTCTTCTTTTGGTTTTGAAAAACATAGATTAATGTGGATATTTGACTAAAGATAAACTTTTAATACTATTTATATTTTTACTAAATTACACAAGAAAATTGATTTTTCTCCATAATTATTTACTAAAAAATAACCTCTTAAATTATAATAAATTATTTTAATTAATAATTAATAATGTTTATTAGACACTTAAATTAACTTTTTCTTTACTCTTATAATTTTTATTTCACAACATTTGTGCATAAAAATCACAAAACTACACAATACTTAATAAAATTGAAATTCATAAAAATTTAATTATGTTTTAAATAATCTTAATGAATTGTTAACAAATTACAAAAAAATCATTAGTTAAAATTAAAATTATTAATTATTAATTATTATGTTTTTATTATGATGATATTATGATTTTTATTTTTTTTCGATTTTGGGATCGAGGCGCCCGCATCGCCGCCTCGAGGAGGTCCGCCTCGCGCCTCAATGGCCGGCCGCCTCGAGGCGCCGCCACGTATTTTTAAACATTGTGTATATTATTATTATTATTATTATTATTATTATTATATAATATATTTTGGAGGACCCACCAAAATTATATATATATATATATATATAATATTAATTAAAAAAAGAAAAAGAAAAAGGTTTCCATCACCTTTCAGTGGATGGAAACCTTTGAAAAAATATAATAAAAAAAATAAGAAAGAAGATTTGCAAATTGGATAGCTAGAGGTGCGAAGCCCTCCATTATAAATAGAGGTGAGAAGCACCTCATTTTTTTCAGCTTCATTCATACGTCTCTATTTAAGAATTTGTGAAGGGTTATAGCTTTTGTGTGTTTTGATTTTTCAAGCTTTGTTTTCTTTCAGTAATAAAATTATATGTGTTTTTATTCAAAGCATGAGTAGCTAATTTCATCCTGCTGGGGTAAAGGGTGAAACTCTTAATATAAGAATATAGATTAATCTTACGTATATTATAATAAATGAATTGTAATCTGAAGACTAATATTTAAATCGGGACTAATTATTGACAAACTTTGTTACCGCTTTTATGACTGGTTTTTATATATTTGGCATAATTGAGTACGTAACTGGAATTGTTATAGACAAATGTTATCATCGCATTTATGGCTAGTTTTATATGTTTTGGCATAATTAATTCTTGAAGTAAATTAATTGGGTAATAATGACAATTTATATATTATAAAAAGTAAGATTTATCTATATTTGAAATATCAAGAGTGGATCCTCTAGCCCCAACATTCTAATTTATTATTTCAATCCAATTTAAAATTGTTCATCACTTCAAACAATTCAACCGTTTATTTTCACTCATATTATTATTTTATTTTACTAAATATATTCCCCGTGGATCGACCTCTGACTTATCAGGTTATTTTATTATTTCGACACTTTTATATTGGGGAGTAAAAAACCATTTTATGAGTGTGTCAAGTTTTTAGCGCTGGTTCTGGGAAATATAATTTATTAGATAGAATAATAATTTAACGTCCTTACATTTTTCTTTTCTTTTTCTTTTTATTTTATTTTTTTATTTTTGTATTTTCTACATGTCACTTTTTTTCTTCTTTGCATTTGTAGATCCAAGATGTCTTGATTGATCCTAAATGAATTCTGAACCTAGACATCCCACATATAGACAAACCTTGTACTTGATTCTGCAAGGTTACATGAGATAGAAAACACAATTAAAATAGAGCTTGTATTTTGCCGAAAAATTTCTTGAACCATCCCCATCTAGAGATTCATAATTTTTTGTGAGAACCTAATTCGAGAAATTAAGACAGCTGAACAAGAAATTCAATTAGAGGACGTTTTTAGGATCTAATCACTACATTTACTTTTTTCCTTTATCATTTATCTTTATTTTTTTATTTTTCACTTGTTTATTTTATTTATTATTTTTGTAAATATTGCATTTGCATATTTAAATTTTAACATATATTCTGTATTTAGGTTGCATAAGACATTGATCTTGATCATCTAGTGATAGATTAAATAGAGAGTTTCCACCACCTTCATCGCCTGTCAAAATGGCTGAGAAATGAAATGAAAACCTATCTGACTGGGATGAAAATCCAATTGATCAGGTAGAACATGAGTCTCAGCATGACAATCTTTATCATCCTATGACACTCAGAGAATTCATGAATCTCACTAGGACAAAATCACCATCTTGCATTACTTTCCCCCATATGCATCATGTTTTAATATAAAACCAGGTATCATCCAACTTTTACCTACATTCTATGGTATATAATCAGAAAATCCTTATCAGCATTTAAGGGAATTCGAAGAGGTATGTAATACGTGCATAGACCAAAATTGCAGCATTAATATGATTCGATTCAAGTTTTTTCCATTTTCTTTAAAGGATAAAGCTAAAATTTGGCTGCGGAACCTTTGGTCAGGATCCATCAGAACATGAGATGATTTGTAAGAGCATTTCTGGAAAAATTCTTTACCCCATCATAGGACAAACTCCTTTAAAATGAGAATTATAACTTTTACACAAGAGTCATAGGAAATATTTTACCAATATTGGGAGAGATTTAAATAAATGTTAAATGTTTATCCACATCACTAGTTTAAAACATGGAAAATGGTTTCCTACTGTTACGAGGGTTTAACACCCCAAAATAGACAAGTAGTGGAAATAATGTGTAATGGTGACTTTAAAGTCAAAAGTCCCAAAGATGCACTAGATTACATAGAACGCATAGCAGAGAATGCACAACAATGAGACATAGTTGGCACTTATGAGTCATATGTAAAACCACAGTCATCTGGTAGAGACATGTTTAACCTTAGGGAAGACCATTACATTTATGCTAAATATGCATCTCTAGTTAAAAAAGTTGAGACATTTGAAATAAGGAAGAGTGATCATGTCAAGTCAATTCAAGAAGTCAAATCTCATATATTTAATTCAAATAAACATGTCACAAGTTTCCCTTACCTTGCCAGCCCTGCAAGAATGTCTCATTGACCAAATCAGTTCCATAAACACCTTCAAGAGACCAAATCCAAACCCATAATCCCAAACCTACAATTCTGGTTGGAGAAACCATCCAAAATTTAATTGGAGGAATGTAACCAAACACAACTATTCCAACAACCTCCCCAAGTACACAAGAATTTCCAAAATTCTCAGAATTATTCATTATATGTCTCACCGAGGATATCTTGCATGCTTTCATTGAGAAATATGAAGCCATCAATAACCAAAATGTGCAAACATTGAGTGATCTAAAAGATACTTTTGCCAAAATCACATATGCATTGACCATTCATGAGAAATGAAATTTTCATGCACAACCATAACCAAACCCCAAGAGTCATCAAAATACTCATGAGGATAGTTGTGGTAGTCAACACATAGACTAAGTCAAATCTGTTATCACTCTTCGCAGTGGTAAAGTCATCCACAGGCTCATTCTTGAATCTCGTGAAGTTGAAAATGAGTCAGCTTCAGAGGGTAAGGAAGAGGTTGATGAACCATTACCTATAATTTATAATAACGATTTTTCACATACACCTTCATTTCCTCAAGCATTGAAAATAATAAATTTTAACCATGCCCCATAGATATATGAAATATTCAAACAAGTGAAGGTCAATATTCCTTTGTTATATGCCATCAAACAAATACTATCTTATGCCAAATTACTGAAAGTCTTGTGCACCGTTAAAAGAAAATATCAGGTAAGAAATAAAATTTTTCTAGCTGAACAGGTGAGTTCCATTCTTTCAACTGATAATACGATAAAACAAAGACTACTTATTTCTTGTATTACTAGAAATCATAAAATTGAACTTGCATTACTTGATCTTGGAGCTAGTGTCAAATTGTTTTCATTTTCGGTTTACCATCTACTTAATATTGGTGAGTTAAAACCAATTTCAACTACTCTTTTACTTGTCGATAAATCAGTCAAGATATCGATAAGAATTATGGATAATGTGTTATTATAAGTCGATAAATTCATATATCATGTGGATTTTAGTGTCTGGAAACACAACTTGTAGTAGACAGTTATAAGCCAATTCCTGTAATACTTGGTCGTCCATTTTTAACAACAGCTAATGCTTTAATTAATTATTGGAATGGAATTATGAATCTATCATTTAACAATATGACGTTAGAGTTTAATATTTTTAACATATGTAAACAACTATATGATGATGACAGTGAAAACGAGAACATAAAACTAATTGAACCAATTTTGGAAGAACATATTCATGAGAGTTTATCTGACCCTATGAAAATTTGTACAACTAATTTTCTTGAATCAAATACGTAATTATATTCGAATATTTCTAATGATTTTTCCTTACTTGATTCTATACAAGTACTGGAAGACAATTGAGAGAAACAAAATTTTGAGGAACTAGAAACACTTGAAAAAGAAAAAAAAGAGAGAACACTCAAATTGGAATTAAAGACTTTGCCAGAAGGATTGAAGTATGCATTTCTTGGAGATGAACAAACTTACCACGTGGTAATTGCTTCCTCTCTCACAAGCGATTAAGAAGGTAAGTTGTTAAATGTATTGAGAGAACATAAACTGGGAATTGGATGGACTTTAAAAGATATAAAAGGTATTAATCCTTTGATTTGTACACACAAAATACATTTAGAAGATAATGCCAAGACATATCGTCAATCCCAAAGAAGACTAAACCCTCACATGAAAGAAGTGGTAAAAACAGAAGTCCTTAAACTTATTGATGTATGCATTATCAACTATAACTTCGATAGAAAGTGGATAAGTCCTACACAAGTTGTGCCTAAAAAGTCTGGAATAAATGTCGTAAAAAATGATAAAGGAGAATCAATTTCAACTTGAATCCCATCTAGTTGGCGTGTGTACATTGATTATAGAAAACTAAATGACGTCACTAGAAAAATCATTTTCCTTTATCATTTCTTGACCAAATTTTGGAAAGAGTAGCATGACATCCCTACTACTTTTTTCTTAATGGTTACTGAGGTTCTTATCAAATTCCCATTATTTTAGAAGACCAATAAAAGACCACATTCACATGTCCATTGGAACATTTTCATTTAGGAAAATACTATTTGGACTTCGTAATATACCAACAACATTCCAACGATGCATGCTAAGTATATTTAGTGACATATTGAACATTGTTTAAAGGTTTTTATGGATGATATAACTATTTTTGGGAACTCATTTGATAATTGCTTAAACAATTTGGAAAATATTTTGAAAAGATGTGAATAAAAAAGACTTGTGTTAAACTGTGAAAAATGCCATTTCACGACTGATTCATGAATTATTTTGGGTCATGTTGGGTCATCTAAAGGTATTGAGGTGGACAAGGTAAAAATAGAGGTGATCTCTAAATTGCCACCATAAAAAATATTCAGGGAAATCCGTTCTTTTCTAGGACATGTAAAATTTTATAGGAGGTTCATTAAAAACTTTAGTACTATATCCAGACCATTGTGTAACCTCATACTAAAAGATGCAATATTTAAATGGACAGAAGAATGTCAAAAATCATTTGAAAAGATTATCAGTCTTTTAACTTCTGCTCTTATCAAACAATCCTCTGATTGGTCTTTGTCTTTTGAGCTAATGTGTGATGCCAGTGATTATGCAGTTGGCGCTGTATTAGGACAAAGAAGGGAATGTAAGCCATATGTAATTTATTACGCAAGTAGAACTTTAAACAGTGCACAAATGAATTACACTACCACAAAAAAAACTACTTGCTGTAATATTTGCATTGGACAAATTTGGATCATATTTAATTAGTTCATCAACTGTTATTTATTCTGATCATGCTGCTGTTAGATATTTGATGTTTAAACAGGATGCAAAGCCAAGATTACTACGATGAATTTTTTTGCTTCAAGAATTCAATCTCACAATTAAAGACAAGAAATGAGCAGAGAATGTAGTTGCAAATCATTTATCGAGACTCACAAATGAGTCATCAATTGATACAACTCCTATCAATGACTATTTTCATGATGATTTTTTATTTTCTATAAATACAATGCATTGGTATGCTAATATTGTCAATTTTCTTGCAACATGAAAAATACCTCCAGATTGGAGCCATCAAGACAAGAAGAAATTTTTGACCGAAGTCAAAAGATTCTATTGGGAAGATCAATATTTGTTCAAGTATTTCCTTGATCAGATTTTTCGACGATGGATACTGAACAATGAGATAAGTAGTGTTATTCATTTTTGTCATTTAGAAGCATGCGAATGTCACTTCTCATCTAAGAAAATCGCTACAAAAATCTTACAGTGTGGATTTTATTGGCGCACCTTATTTAAGATACACATGCTTTCTGCAAAACTTGTGAAAATTGTCAAAAGTTGAGATCCAATTCTAAAAGAAACATGATTCCTTTAAATCCCATTTTTGTCATCGAAATCTTATATTGTTGGGGAATAGATTTCATGGGTCCATTTCCATTGTTATTTGGATTTTTATATATTTTAGTTGCAGTTGATTACGTCTCAAAATGGGTTGAGGCGATTAATTGTCGAAATAATGATCATAAAATTATGATTAAATTTTTTAAAGAAAAAAAAATTTAACTTGATTTGGATCATGTGTCTTTGTTAACTGACAATCTTGAACATTCAGAAACAACTGTGACTTTTCCGACTAGATTTAGGGATTTCAGGGTGAGTCCGACCGAATATTATGGTTTGAGAGAAGGAAGGCCGGACATAGATGATGTCTGGCTTCCTTTATTTATTGGCACACATTTTATAACTTTCCCAATTTTCAAGGATGTCCTCGTAAGAGCGTCATTATCAGGCTATGCGTAAACATACAGTGTCTACAGTCGCCCGCACTTTGGTAGGCTTGTGCAATTTATAACAATGCCAAATCTATCAAAGTTATGCATTCATTTTTACTTACCTGGTTTGCTGGGTGTTGCTGGACTTACCTAACTTTATTATAGTTTGTTTGTTGATATGTGGGCCCTCAGACCCTCCGATAGCGAGATGTCTCGATATCTGCCATGATAGTGGTTGGACCCTTGGTACCCCGATGCCTCGATTGGTTGTGAGACGCCTCGATCTTTGCTCTGATAGTTGTTGGACCCTTGGTCCCTTGATATCTCGATCGATCATGAGATGCCTTGATCTTTGCTCTGATAGTTGTCGAACCCTCGGTCTTTCGATACCTCGATTGGTTGTGAAATTTCTCGATCTCTACTATGATAGTTGTTGGAACCTCGATGCCCCGATGCCTCGATCGATCATGAGATGCTTCAATATATGCTCTGATGGTTGTTGGACCATCAGTCCATTGATACCTCGATCGGTTGTGAGATGCCTCGATCTCTGCTTTGATAGTTATTGGACCATCGGTCTCCCGATGCCTCGATCGGTCATGAGATGCCACGATCTCTGCTCTGATGATTGTTGGACCCTCGATCCTCGATGCCTCGATCTGTTATGAGATGCATTGATCTCTGCTCTGATAGTTGTTGGACCCTTGTGTAGGCATTGCATTTTCTCGCATGTGAAACCCGATGATGAGTCTCAGTTGGAGGCACTACCTTTTTAGCTAAGGATATTGCGGGAAGCGGAGGTCGGAAGGGGAAATTCGAAATAAGTATCTCATCAAGTTCATGTCGTAAGCTCACTGTCTTCGTTAGTGCTGCGTTCGTTACGTCGTTCAAACGTCAGGCAAATTGTGGATGTTCGTGTAGCGTTCGAATTGGCGTTCGAACGGCGTCGGTGTTTCTAGTTTTGCTGCTAGCCTCGCACCCCAGCCCAATTAAGCTCCCCAAAGCCCATAAAACACATCCCAATCTAATTAATTAAACATTAAAATTAAATAAAATATTTAAACCATTTACCAATTAAATAAAACACAAAATATAGTCATACCTAATGAAGATAAATCAAATATATTAACTTCCTAACTAAACAAATCACATACTAAATTAAAAAGATGTCATGCCTAATTAAAATCAATCATAACCAATTAAATATTTTGTATTCCTAATCTAGCCAAGATTTGTCCCCCCTCAATCTTTGACTTTCTTAAGACCAAATCCTAATTGAATGCAAAATCCATTCCTTGTGAGACAAGGTGAAGCCCTAACCCTTCTCTATATAAACAACCCCTAACCAAAGCCATCACCCTCCTAGTTCACGCCCATCACAAGAAAAAAAAGAAAGAATTCCAACCCTACTCATACACATAAACAACAAACAAAAACTCTCTTCACCCCCACCCTCACATTACCGAAAACAACAAACCCTCAAACACTCTCATATTACCGAAAACACAATAGCCATTCACCCCCCTCCAACCACCAAAACAACTCCTAATCACCACCGAAAATAGCAACCCCCTAAGTCTCCACACATCACCGAAAATATACCCCCAACGACAGCCCAAACACGCCCCAAACAGCCACTAAAGTACCCCCGAACAGCAGCCCCTTCCCACCGAAACTGACCCAAACCAGTCCCTAAGTCACGCCCAAACAGCAGTAATTTAACCCATAAAACAACAGAAAAATACACTTAAAACATTCCCTAAAAACCTTAAAAACAGTAACTTAAAAACTGCATTCATAATCTTAAAATAATCACACACAACTGCACAAAGAACCCACACAACAAACTCGGAACAGTCCGTGGAAACACAAAACGTGACCTGAAACAGTGAGCAGAAAACACCGAGAAAACAGCAGCAAAGTGAAGCCAAAACAGCGAGGAAAACAGTGGAACAACAAGTTAAGACGCTAAGCTAGTGAACCGGAAGAATAAGGAGCTTTCACCCCTTCCGATCTCCGCGAAACGCAAGTCCGAACACGACTTAAAAGGTTAGACCTGAGGGTACCTTTCACACTTGTTTTTTTATTTGATTTTTATTGATTCTTTTAATTGTGTTTTAATTATTTATTGAATATTGTTTGCATGCGATGTGTGTTGTGGCCATTGATTAAAACGGAAAATACGTCGTCTCTCGTGGTATATAGGATGGAAACCCAGACGTAAATTCCGTAGCCGATTCCGAATGGACGGTAGTGCGGTCTGTACTTGGGATACAACTCCACGTACCACTTGAGTAAACGGCGTATATTTCGCTTTATGTTATTTTGATTATTCTCACTTTATTATTCCGTCTTTTAATTTCCGCATGTTATTTATTTATGTTATGATGCGATCGAGCGCATGGGCTTAGTAAGTGGAATGAAAGATCCCATATGGGGAAGGGTTAAAGCCATTTACCACGATGCTTTCCGCGCCGGTTGATGTGTGTTCTCGGTTGAATGCAAGACACGTTCAATCGGACATACTAAGTTTGATATGATTGTCTTTATTTTTGTATGTATGATGCGATCGAGCGCATGGGCTTAGTGAGTTAGTCCAAAGGTCCTCTATTTGAGAGACGAAGAGCCTAAAAGGCCACCTTTGTGACACTACTTCGCCGCGCCGGACGAAGTGTGTTTGGGTTGAATGTACGTTCAATCGGGCATACGAAGTCCTACACTTTTATTGTCTTTATTTCATGTATTGTGATGTGACGCGCATGGGCTTAGTATGTTGGTCTAAAGGTCCTCTCTTTGAGAGACAAAGAGCCCCAAAAGGCCACCTTTACGGCAGTACTTTGCCGCGCCCCTTTATTTTGTTGTTAGTATGACGTCTTCTTATATGACCATGCATCATATCACATTGCGCATGGGCTTAGTATGTTGGTCTAAAGGTCATCTCTTTGAGAGACAAAGAGCCTAAAAGGCCACCTTTACGGCAGTACTTTGCCGCGCCTCTTTTATTTAGTTATTCGCTTCATAACGTCTTTTTGAAAATTCATGCATCATATTGCATTGCGCATGGGCTTATCAAGTGAGATTAAGGGTCCTCCACTTTGAGGGGTGAAAATGCTTGAAAGCTACCTTTGCTACAATGATTTATCGCGCCCCTTAATCTGTTGTTATGGTTAATCTGTTGTATGTACGAGAACTCATATATCATTTGTTCATGTATGTGTCATGTCGTTTACTGTATTTTGGAGGTCACTACTATAACCTCATTCGAACGCGTTCCGAAACGCCGCACGAACGCATGTTTTCTGTCTGGTCCCGTTCGAACGCGTTATCAAACGCTATACGGACGCGAACCTTCTGTCTACCGTTCGAACGCGTTTACGAACGCTACACGAACGCGAATACACTGAATGGAGTCATTTTCATCACATGTGCGTCTGTGTCTATATCTATCTTCTTTTGCACCACGTCATAGCATGCTCACTTTAATGCCTAATTGCATCCTAAGCGTCTTTTTGCATTACGTACTTAGTTGACTCCTTTATTTGTGCATGGACATGTAATGGCTATTTGTTGAAATCAAATGTTCGCCATTATTTGATTCGCCTTTATGTGTGCTTGTGTGGTTAGTGTGTGCTTGTGTTTCCATGAATACAATAAGCCAACGAAGTTGTATGTTCGTTGCTACTTTGATGTACTTTCAAGCATGTAATCTTAGATGTGAAATATATGCAAATTTAGGTGTAAGTTTTATTTTTGCGCATGTGGTTTTAGAAGCATGATACTCTTGGAAATAAGTGATACTTAAGCTTGATTAAATTATTACACAAATCCTTTCATTACAAGTGACATAAGTAAGGGACCATTCCGAACCCAACGGTTTGAGGTCTTCCCTTGCGAGGGGTGAGTGCGGCCTTAAATCTCATTTTCCAGGTTCACACCGGGTGGCGACTCCATTATTCTCCGGTTTAGTCCCCCGTGGCTACTCCGTACTCCCGACCGGGCCGCGAGCCCGAGACAGCATGCGTCGCCCAGTTCCTATGTTCCCACAGTCTGGCGACTCCACTGGGGATATTTTGAATCGGCCCCGAAATCTTGTCTTGTGATGTTTATGATTTGTGCTTTAGTTAATCGTTTCGATAGTGAGTTGAAGGGGTTAATCAAAGGCTTTGTTGGAGCTAGGTGATGGTTGGGTGTCTTCCTTCACTCACTACCTTTTCATAAGGAAAAACTGTGAAGACACCAGGATAATCATTACTTGTAGCTCGTTGTGACAGACTAGTTTGGAGGACTCGTTGTTTATTCCTGACACCAAGCGATAAGAGCCTAAGGGGCTTGGGTACTTAAGAGAGCCTCGCTCCACCCTCCCTCTGGGGGATCTACAACGGAAAATCCATTCGACAGTTAGTCACACACCGTAACTCGTTGGCACGTACCGTAAGGTATAAAAAATGTTGCACTCACTTGGTCGCTTGAACCCTTGAGTGGGGAGTCCTAGTTGTGGGTAATCCTTCGTCAAACGAGAGCCTTTGTCCACACCTCCTGTAAACCCACATGTGAACCATAGTTGTATGACCTATAGGGGCCCACCCTTTATGCTTTTGATAACCCCATGCATATTGTGTCTCATACATCACATGCATCTCATGCATACATGCATCATGTTAACCCTTGTGTCTTAAAAGCCATCATAGATATCCGTTGGGTTAGGGATAAAAGAAGACTTGTCAAAGAAGAGTTTAGCAAACATGGATATCGTGGAAAAGGAAACCGAGAGGAACAGAGAACTTTACTGCAATGATAGAAAGACCATTGGGGGGCCTTTAAAAAAAGAAAAAAAAAGAAAAGAAAAAAAAAGAGAAAAAAAAAAATTGTTGTTTGTTTTTAGTCTTTGATAGTTAGACATAAGTCCGATGATGAAATTGATTGCTTTAAGGTGAAACCTTAGAAACGATAACTCTTGATGTACTTTTATCTGATACTTTGAGTGATTGATCTATGATAGACTCGTAAGCACTTCACTATAGGTTCTTAGCGGTGTGAAAACCTGAGTAGTTGGCAAGGTGACTAGTTGAAGAAATTGTAGGTCGGTGAATGACCGTTTGCTTAGATGTCTGTCTTGATTTGCTTATGTTATGATGTGTGGTTATGGTTGAAAATGAAAGAAAAGTCTCTAAAGAAAAGAATTAAACCACCTATAACCAATAAGCGTGAAGCTACCCATGGGCGAGTATTAGGACCACCATGAGGAGAAATGCTACCTTAAAGGGTAGGTGTGTTGAAAAAAAAAAGAGAAAGAAAAAAAAAAAAAAAAAAAGAGAAAAAAGAAGTTCAAAATGAAAAGAAAAAAGAAAGAGATAAAAGAGAAAGAAAACCATACCACATTGAGCACAAAAAAAGCAACTGCAGGCATAATTGAGATATCTAGGTGGTTTGACCCATCGATCCCGATTTTGAAACGAAATCATCGAGTTAGCTTACCTAAGGATTAATGTGAAAGAACATTTGCACACACACACTTTGAGTCTGGCATAGATCATTTGTTCAAAGACTTGGATTTGAGTTGCATTGGGTGTTTTGAAGGTTCTCTGGTTTCATTACTGGGCATTTATTGAGGACGATAATATGTATAACTATGGGGATTATTTCGTAGCATGTGATATAGTATGATGATATAGAAGGCCCCACCATGTGGTTCATCTTGATCAAGTACAAAACAGCAGAGAGCAGAAAGCTAAATCAAGACTGGGGGCGACCAGTCTACTACATCGTGAATCAGGGACATAACAAGATATTGAGTCATGAGACTCCGAGAAGATCAAGGCAATCACAGAAATGCCTGTACCGAAGACAGAAAAAGAAGTCAGGGCATTCTTGGGAAAGATTCAGTACATCAGTCGGTTCATCACCAAGTTGACATCAGTATGTGAGCCTATCTTCAAACTGTTGAGAAAAGATCAGCCAGTGAGATGGAATGAACAGTGTCAGACAGCCTTCGACAATATCAGAGAATACTTGGTAAAGCCTCCTGTATTGAAACCTCCGAGGCCGGGCAGACCTTTGATATTGTATTTGGCTATAGAATCAGAAACACTGGGGGCAATGATGGTACAGGCAGATGAGACAGAGGTAGAACATGCAGTTTACTATCTGAGTAAGAAGATGCTCCCGTATGAGGCTCGGTATCAAGAAGTTGAGAAGATCTGTCTTGCAGTGGTATGGGCTTCCAGAAAATTGCGGCATTACTTCCAGTCATACAAGATCCAGGTAGTGGCAAAGGAGAATCCTATGAAGTATCTTCATTCGGTGCCTTCACTAGTGGGAAAGTTGGGCAGATGGTTGGTATTGCTGACAGAGTTTGACATTGGATATCTCACCTCCAAAGTGATCAAAGGGCGAGCAGTAGCGGAGTTTCTGGCAATGCAACCTGTTGAGGGGGATCAGTATAAGTTTGAATTTCTAGATGAAGAGATCCAAGCAATAACAGTTCAGAGATGGAAGATGTATTTCGACGGAGCAGTGAATTACAAGGGAGCTGGAATTGGAATCGTGATAGTGACCCCTGAAGGGGAGACTTTGCCTTTGGCCAAGAGGTTGACATTCAGAGTGACTAATAACATGGCCGAGTATGAAGCATGTGCTTTTGGCTTGACAGCATTGATAGCCTTGAAGGCCGGGAGTGTGGAAGTCTATGGAGATTCTATGTTGGTAGTCCAGCAGATGCGAGGAGAATGGGAATTGAAAGAAGAGCGGTTGAAACCTTACCTTTTTCACATCAGAAAGTTGGCACAGGTTATCTCCGAGTGTAAGTTTCAGCACTTACCAAGAGAAGAGAATCAGATGGCAGATGCATTGGCTACACTTGCAGCAACCTGGAAAAATCCAGAAAAGTTAGTGATGAGACCATTGATACTGACAACAGCGAGCAGACCTGTTTATGAGATAGAAAGAATTCTGGGAGTTGAGGTCGACGATGGTAAACCTTGGTATTATGACATTCAGAGGTATCTGGAACATGGTGAACTCCCGGAAGGGGCAGGCAGAGAAAAGACAGAATAGCCATCCAGAAGTTGGCTTCCCAGTATGTGATTTTGAAAGGGGAACTGTACAAGAGGCAGGCAAACAGTATTCAGTTGAAGTGTTTGAGAAAAGAAGAAGCTCAGCATGTAATGGAAGAAATACACGCCGGGGTATGTGGTCCGCACATGAACGGGTTGAATCTGTCCCGCAAGATAGTGAGACAAGGTTTTTATTGGTCAACCATGGAAACAGACTGCGCGAAGATGGTAAAGCACTGTCATGATTGTCAAGCACATGGTAATTTGAATCACTTACCGCACACAGAATTGCACGGGTTGTCAGAGCCGTGACCTTTCTCAGCATGGGGGATTGATATGATTGGGGAAATTCGACCGAATGCAACAAATGGGCATCGCTTCATAGTAGTGGCAGTAGATTACTTCTCGAAGTGGGTGGAAGCCGAATCATTCCGTAATGTTACAGCAAAACAGATGGTAAAGTTTATAGCTCGGAACCTCATTTGTCGGTATAGTATGCCGCATCATGTAGTGACAGACAACGGAGTTCAGTTTCAAGGAGAGACGAAGGCAATGTTACAGAGGTATGGGATAGGCCACCACAAGTCATCACCGTACAGGCCGCAGGCAAATGGGGCAGTTGAGGCAGCTAACAAGACTATAAAGACAATTTTAGCCAAGATGACAGAAAATTGCAGAGAATGGGCCGAGAAATTACCGTATGCTTTGTGGGGGTACAGAACATCAGTAAGAACAGCAACAAGGGCCACGCCTTACTCTTTGGTCTATGGAATGGAAGCAGTATTGCCAGTAGAAGTGGAAATACAGTCTATGAGGGTATTAACAGAGGCAGAGTTACCGGAACAGGATTGGGCCGCACAGAGGTTTGATCAGTTAGCACTATTGGATGAGAGGAGAACAAAGTCTTTGTATCACATGCAGTTGTATCAGAAGAGACTAGCCCGGGCATTCAACAAGAAAGTACGTCTTACCAAGATCAGAAAGGGTGATTTGGTACTTAAGCAGTCGAGGCCGTCGACGACAGACCCGAGAGGAAAATTCAGACCAAACTGGGAAGGACCTTACATAGTGCAGAAGGTAATGGGAAATGGAGCAGTGAAGCTATCAGATTTTGAGAGGAACGAGTTCACCGAGCCGATCAACGTAGACAGATTGAAGCAATACTTTGCCTGAGGGAGAGAAGGCCGAGCGGTCACCACGGGAATTAGCAGAAGACCTAACCCAACGGAATAAGAAAGTCATTCATGCATACACGTAACATTGCATTCTCTTCGTGTTTGTTTTCGTTTTGTGTTCGCAGGTTCGAAGAAAGGAGAAAGCGGCAGAAATGAGCCAAGCAGCGTCAGCGCAATGTCAGTTTTTGGGATGAGTCCCAAGGGGCGAGGCCCATATCAGCTTGGGGGCGAAGCCCATATCATGTCGGCTCGAGGGCGAGGCCCATATCAGCTTCGGGGGTGAAGCCCATATCATGTCAGTTCGAGGGCGAGGTCCCTATAGTCAGCGGTGTTGGGTCGAGGTCCCCAGGGTCGAGGTGCCCCCGTTGTCAGTTGTAGTTCCGGGTCGAGGTGCCCAGGGTCGAGGTACCCACTACATCATCAGTTCGAGGGCGAGGTCCCTATAGTCAGCGGTGTTGGGTCGAGGTGCCCAGGGTCGAGGTGCCCCCGTTGTCAGTTGTAGTTCCGGGTCGAGGTACCCACTACATCATCAGTTCGAGGGCGAGGTCCCTATAGTCAACGGTATTGGGTCGAGGTGCCCCCGTTTTTGGTTGCAATTATCGGGACGCGTCCCAGGATCGAGGTCCGCTGCAGCACCAACTCAGCTCGAGGCAGCAGCTGAGCCAGGTAAGTGAAATGCATTGCATAACTTTGATAGGATTGTTCAAAGTCACACACTGCACAAGTCCCATCAAAGTGGGGGCGACTATAGGTATTGCATTTTCGCATGTGAAACCCGATGATGAGTCTCAGTTGGAGGCACTACCTTTTTAGCTAAGGATATTGCGGGAAGCGGAGGTCGGAAGGGGAAATTCAAAATAAGTACGTCATCAAGTTCATGTCGCAAGCTCACTGTCTTCGTTAGTACTGCGTTCGTTACGTCGTTCGAACGTCAGACAGATTGCGGACATTCGTGTAGCGTTCGAATTGGCGTTCGAACGGCGTCGGTGTTTCTGGTTTTGCTGCTAGCCTCACACCCCAGCCCATTTAGCTCCCCAAAGCCCATAAAACACATCCCAATCTAATTAAATTAAACATTAAACATTAAATAAAATATTTAAACCATTTACCAATTAAATAAAACACAAAATATAGTCATACCTAATGAAGATAAATCAAATATATTAACTTCCTAACTAAACAAATCACATACTAAATTAAAAGATGTCATGCCTAATTAAAATCAATCATAACAATTAAATATTTTGTATTCCTAATCTAGCCAAGATTTATCCCCCCTCAATCTTTGACTTTCCTTAAGACCAAATCCTAAATTGAATGCAAAATCCATTCATTGTGAGACAAGGTGAAGCCCTAACCCTTCTCTATATAAACAACCCCTAACCAAAGCCATCCCCCTCCTAGTTCACGCCCATCACAAGAAAAAAGAAGAAAAGAATTTCCAACCCCTAGCTCATACACATAATAACAAACAACTCTCTTCACCCCCACCCTCACATTACCAAAAACAACAAACCCTCAAACACTCTCATATTACCGAAAACACAATAGCCATTCACCCCCCTCCAACCACCAAAACAACTCCTAATCACCACCGAAAATAGCAACCCCCTAAGTCTCCACACATCACCGAAAAATATACCCCAACGACAGCCCAAACACGCCCCAAACAGCCACTAAAGTACCCCCGAACAGCAGCCCCTTCCCACCGAAACTGACCCAAACCAGTCCCTAAGTCACGCCCAAACAGTAGTAATTTAACCCCTAAAACAACAGAAAAATACACTTAAAACATTCCCTAAAAACCTTAAAAACAGTAACTTAAAAACTGCATTCATAATCTTTAAAATAATCACACACAACTGCACAAAGAACCCACACAACAAACTCGGAACAGTCCGTGGAAACACAAAACGTGACCTGAAACAGTGAGCAGAAAACACCGAGAAAACAACAGCAAAGTGAAGCCAAACCAGCGAGAAAAACAGTGGAACAACAAGTTAAGACGCTAAGCTAGTGAACCGGAAGAATAAGGAACTTTCACCCCTTCCGATCTCCGCGAAACGCAAGTCCGAACACGACTTAAAAGGTTAGACCTGAGGGTACCTTTCACACTTGTTTTTTTATTTGATTTTTATTGATTCTTTTAATTGTGTTTTAATTATTTATTGAATATTGTTTGCATGCGATGTGTGTTGTGGCCATTGATTAAAACGGAAAATACGTCGTCTCTCGTGGTATATAGGATGGAAACCCAGACGTAAATTCCGTAGCCGATTCCGAATGGACGGTAGTGCGGTCTGTACTTGGGATACAACTCCACGTACCACTTGAGTAAACGGCGTATATTTCGCTTTATGTTATTTTGATTATTCTCACTTTATTATTCCGTCTTTTAATTTCCGCATGTTATTTATTTATGTTATGATGCGATCGAGCTCATGGGCTTAGTAAGTGGAATGAAAGATCCCATATGGGGAAGGGTTAAAGCCCTTTACCACGATGCTTTACCGCGCCGGTTTATGTGTGTTCGGTTGAATGCAAGACACGTTCAATCAGACATACTAAGTTTGATATGATTGTCTTTATTTTTGTATGTATGATGCGATCGAGCGCATGGGCTTAGTGAGTTAGTCCAAAGGTCCTCTATTTGAGAGACGAAGAGCCTAAAAGGCCACCTTTGTGACACTACTTCGCCGCGCCGGACGAAGTGTGTTGGGTTGAATGTACGTTCAATCGGGCATACGAAGTCCTACACTTTTATTGTCTTTATTTCATGTATTGTGATGTGACGCGCATGGGCTTAGTATGTTGGTCTAAAGGTCCTCTCTTTGAGAGACAAAGAGCCCCAAAAGGCCACCTTTACGGCAGTACTTCGCCGCGCCCCTTTATTTTGTTGTTTAGTATGACGTCTTCTTATATGACCATGCATCATATCACATTGCGCATGGGCTTAGTATGTTGGTCTAAAGGTCCTCTCTTTGAGAGACAAATAGCCTAAAAGGCCACCTTTACCGCAGTACTTTGCCGCGCCTCTTTTATTTAGTTATTCGCTTCATAACGTCTTTTTGAAAATTCATGCATCATATTGCATTGTGCATGGGCTTATCAAGTGAGATTAAGGGTCCTCCACTTTGAGGGGTGAAAATGCTTGAAAGCTACCTTTGCTACAATGATTTGCCGCGCCCCTTAATCTGTTGTTATGTACGAGAACTCATATATTCATATGTTCATGTATGTGTCATGTCGTTTACTGCATTTTGGAGGTCACTACTATAACCCCGTTCGAACGCGTTCCGAAACGCCGCACGAACGCATGTTTTCTGTTTGTCCCGTTCGAACGCGTTATCAAACGCTATACGGACGCGAACCTTCTGTCTACCGTTCGAACGCGTTTACGAACGCTACACGAACGCGAATACACTTAATTGAGTCATTTTCATCACATGTGCGTCTGTGTCTATATCTATCTTTTTTGCACCATGTCATAGCATGCTCACTTTAATGCCTAATTGCATCCCTAAGCGTTTTTTGCATTACGTACTTAGTTGACTCCTTTATTTGTGCATGGACATGTAATGGCTATTTGTTGAAATCAAATGTTCGCCATTATTTGATTCGCCTTTATGTGTGCTTGTGTGGTTAGTGTGTGCTTGTGTTTCCATGAATACAATATGCCAATGAAGTTGTATGTTCGTTGCTACTTTGATGTACTTTCAAGCATGTAATCTAGATGTGAAATATATGTAAATTTCGAGATCCTTCTTTGTTTTTTCTTACCTCCATTTGGTTGTCTCCCTTTTCCATTTTATCTTAGAAGCTTTCCTTCCAAGGAGTTATTTGTATCCTAGTATTCCCTTTTAGGTGAGTTTTTCCCCCGGTCTCCTGATTTTGGATGCACTGCACGTCTGACTCGCATTTAGTACTATACAACTGCATTTTGGCTCTGAAACCTTCTAAAACATATCTGGCCGGATTCGGTATGTCCGGACGGATATTTATGCTATCTATGTACTGTTGGATAACCTTCGAGAATATAAATGGGCATATATCTCTCTCATTCACCATCGACTCTCTCTTTTTGCCAAGAACCTCCTTTTTCAAAACCTAAAGTCTCCGGCGACTATTTCAATTCACATTCTTCACTAATGGAACCGCTGTCCGCATCTACCATTTGTCTCTGGCTTGGATCGCGCCTCCAGCATGTAGGGGTTTTTAGGGGGCAAATCCGGGTAATGCAGCGGAACGTGGAAAATCAAAATTTTCCTATTTCAATAAATTTTCTTGGGAAATTAAAATAAATTTATTTATTCTAATTACTCAATACTTAAAAATTGAAGTTTTTTTTACCTAAAAATCAAATTTTGACTTAATTGCTGTGAAGCCCCCAAAGTTTGCATTTTGATCATTTTAGTCCTAATTTGTCAAAAATAAATTTAAGTGATTCCAAATCACTACCAAAATGACTTATACATATCTTATACATCAAAATATAAATTTCAACTTAAAACCCAATTTTTCTTGCAATTGCCGAGAGGTCCCAATATTTTTCAGATTTTTCATTTTGGTCCAATCTTGTTCAAAACAATATTAGATGATATCCAATCAACACCAAATTAAATATACATCATTACACAACACATATATGAAAATTCCAAAATTTGGAAAGGGTATAAACCCTAATTTTATAAATTAATCAAATTACATCAAATCAAACAAATCCAATACTTTAATCAAGTCTTTACCACACCAAACAAGTCTCACAACTTTGAAATAACTCTTGAACAATTCTAGGTCATCAATGAGTGACCTAACAACTCTGGAATGACAATATGATCATCAAATGACCAAAAGAATGCTTACTAACTCATTACTAGACCCGGCCGAGGTTCCGGTTCCAACCGGTTCGGTTAGGGTTCTCACCCCGGCCGAATCGGTTGGAACCGAAAGTAAAAAAAAAAAAAATTTATTTACTTGGAACCGTAAGGTTCCACAAGTAAATCTCAATTTTTTTTATTAATAATAATGAGGTTTAAAATTACAACCTTGAGCACAATAGTCAATTTTTAAGGAGGTTTAAAAATCTTTTTTTTTATAACCAACTTTTGGTTATTGACTTCTTTATAGAAGCGATGTGGGACACAATAGCCAAGTAACAAATATCCCACATCGCTTATATGAAGAAAACACTAGCCAAGAGTTGGCTATAAAAAGGATTATATGTTAAAAGAATTTTATAAAAAATAATTATATAAAAATGATATGATAGTTTGAAAAAACATTACGATTATAAATTTTTTTTTTTAAATTTATTATTAAAAAAAAAAAACCAAAAGGGGAACCGTAAACGAACCGGAACCGACCGGTTCAGTTCCGGTCGGGTTTACGATTTCCGGTTCGGTTCCGGTTCCACACTTGTGGAACCGGGAAACGGCCGGTTCGGTTCGGTTCCGAACCGGAACCGAACCGCAGGCCGGGTCTACTCATTACAAGCTTTTTTTGAACAACATACATGCAAACACCCATCATCCATGCTTCCAACTATCAAAAACACAAACAAGAAAGAGTAGAAAAACTTAAGAACTACACATGTGTTGGGGTTTTAGGGCGGTAATTCAGGTAAACGCAGCGGATCGCGGAAAATCAAAATTTTCCGATTTCAATTATTTTTCTTGGGCAATTAAAATAAACTAATTTATTTCAATTACTCAATATTTAATAATTGAAATTTAACCCAAAAATCAGAATTTTTCAGAAATTACCGTTTTGCCCCAAAACTTTGAATTTTAATTATTTTATTCCAAAATTGTCAAATACAATTCTAATTGATTCTAAATCAATTCCAAAATGATTTATTCATGTATAATACATGAAAATTCAGTTTGAAATTCAAAGAAACCGAATTTTCCCTAATTGTCGAATGGTCCCTCAATTTTCAAGAATTTGCAATTTGGTCCTTTATGTTCAAAACATGCCAAAATCAAATCCAAAAATTCCCAAATTTAATATACATCTAATATACATTAAAACTCATCACATATATGAAAAGCCCCAATTTTGGTGAAGGTTGGAAACCCTAATTTTATAATTTCACAAATTATTCAAATTAACACCAAATTAATTCAATTCAAAGCTTTAATTCAATTCTTACAACACCAATTGAGTCTCACCAACATGAAATTCCTCAAGAACAATTCTAAGTCTAACATGAGTGGCTAATAAACTCTAGAATGGCAACTATCCATTCAAATGGCTAAAAGAATGCTTAATAAACTATTTAAAGCAAACTAATTCAATATACATGCTTTCATCTTCAAATCAAGCACTCAAACATCAAAACACAACCATGGTAAGGTAGAGGAAAAAAAAACTATGCTAATCATATTGAAGCTTATGATAATAGGAACAATTTTCAAGAAGGAAAAAGTATGAAAAATCTTTCCAAAATTAGCAAGGTTTTTTTCTTCTTTTTCTTCTTTTCTCCTCTTTTTCTCTTTTTTGTATTTGATATTAGGGTTCATAGAATGATAAAAAAAAATGCTTATATATTTTTCCTATGTTGACCGAATTTGAGAAACAATATAAGCCACAACTTTTTCAATTTTGTTTAATAATTGGAAAATGATTTAATTAATTTATATGGTAAGAAATCATCCAATGATTCAATACTTATCCAAATAAATCCAATCAAATCATTCCAAGTGTGACCAATCAAAATTGGCCACAATGTCCAATTAAAATAAGCCGTTTAACTTATCTAAATAAGAAATAAGATATTAAATATTTAATTAATTTAATCATTCAACAATTGAATAAATAAATAAATAATTAAATACAAATATCTCAAAAAATATATGTATTATATTTACAATAAATAATCAAAATACATATATTAATTATAAATGTCAAATATCACAATTCGATATTTAATAAATAGCCAAAAATATGTATCTTTGTTTAACCATTAAACGACTTATAAATAATCAGTATTATTTATAAAAGTTGCCCTAGTGCCCAAAGAGTATATCTCATTAGTGAGACTATATAGGTTCAGGCATATCCGTCACAGAATCCAATTTCGTGTCCATAATCTACCCATTCATAAATTATGACGAACACAGATAAAAACTCTGAACCATACAGGTTGAGGTCACTGCATACGTATAATCCTTCCGTCACAGGTATCCGGATTATACCAGAGATATAGATATAAATGTCAAATCTCTTTAGGTATAATCCCGTCGACGATTTTATTAGCAATCTCTTAAATAACACTTAGAACTGATTTCTACAGTGCCACGGGCCCATGGGTTTTAACAGATTGCTAATTCCATAATAGATACCTATGCTCTGTACACAGAACTGACGGATACTATCTTGATACGCACAAGATATCATGAGGATCAGTCCACACCCAACGAACAAGTGGATGTCTGATCTAAATAGATTGGTGACGTGACTGCCATCAAAGTGTGGAGAATACCCCATATATCCACAGTGGTACCTCAAGTCGGAGGATCACTATGCTCACTCAACCCGATAAGATTCTTATTGACGTTGGTGTACCATCTATTAAGAATCTTCGGTGAGTCATTCAGTGTTTATCCGATATAAATACCTACATGTCTATACGAGTCTCCCAGGACTCATGGTTCATTGAGAAACCTTTAGAATCAAATATTCCAATACACGACACGTACCGGTCTCAACGGGTTTACTTACTGACCAAGAAATTGTAAACCTTGATCAGGAACAGTTAAAGAATGATACTGTTATGATACCGCTCAATGTCAGTTGTTACGCTTTTGCAATTGTATCATAACTAATCACTCTATGGTCATTTACGTCTTTACCATATAATAAAAGAATTTATATTAAAAAACTATCTCTTTTATTCATTAATAAAATATATACAACAGTATTTACAGGGAAATACATAAGAAATTGGCGCTCAGAGCACCAACCCTAACAACATGTTGTAGCCAAGAATAAAAGGAACAAATTTCCCTCTAATAGGTAGTTGGAAATACTTACTTAAATCCAAACAACCTTTGATTTTCTTCTTGTTTTTTTTTTTTTTTTTTTTTTTTTTTGTCTGTCAACCTTATTTTGTTATATTTTTGGAGGCTTGAACTTGCGTGAAACAAATGGAAAAGTGAAACCTTTATATACTTTAGGTCATGGCCGAATTTGGCTTAGCAAAATATGTAAAGTTATTTTCATTTAAAAATAATTTTAAAGAAGCCAAATGTCATTTGATAACTTTTATTATTAATGTAAAAGTCAACATTTTACACTTTAATCATTTCCTTACTTTATCATAATGGTAGATATTTATATTTTAATTACTTTAATCATTTAATAATTAAATACAAATATCTCAAATATATGTATTATATATATTTAAATATCTCAAATACATATATTAATGATATATGTCAGATATCTCAATTTGACATTTAATTAATGTGTATTTAATAAAATCATAAATTAATTATAAATACACATTAATTAGGAAATAACCAAAAGGCCCATTTGCATGTATCTTTCGTTTAATCGTTTAACGATTCATAAATAATCAATATTATTAATAAAAGTTGTCCTAGTGCTCTACGAGTGTATTTCATTAGTAAGACTCTATAGGTTCAGACATATCTATCACGAAATCTAATTTCATGTCCATAATCCACCCACCCGTAAATTATGACGAACACAGATAAACTCACTGAACCATACAGGTCGATGTCATTGCATACGTATAATCCCTCCGTCACAGGTATCCAGATTATTCCAAAGATATAGATATTAATGTCAAATCTCTATAGATATAATCACGTCGACGTTTCTATTAGCAATCTCTTAATAACACTTAGGAATCGCTTCTACAGTGTACCACGGGCCCATGGATTTAACAGATTGCTAATTCCATATTGAATACCTATGCTATGTACACAGAGCTGACATATGCTATCTTGACACACACATGATATCCTGAGAATCAGTCCACACCCAACAGACAGGCGGAGGTCTGACCTAAATAGGTCGGTGACGTGACTGGCATCAAAGTGTGGAGGATATCTCATATATCCACAGTGATATCTCAAGTCAAAAAATCACTAGGCTACTCAACCCGAGAAGATTCTTATTGACGTTGGTGTAGCATCCATTAAGAATCTTCGGTGAGTCGTTCAGTGTTTATCCGATATAAACACCTACATGTCTATACAAGTCTCCAAGACTCATGGTTAATTGGGAATCAACCATTGGAAACCAAGATTCCAATATATGATATGTACCGGTCTCAACGGGTTTACTTACTGACCAAGTAATGTAAACCTTGACCAAGAACAATTAAAAGAAAGGATACTGTTATGATACAATTCAATGTCAGTTGCGACGCTTTTGCAACTGTATCATAACTAATCATTTTAAGGTCAATTACATCTTTACCATATATAAAGATATGTTATATAATAGAAACTATTTATTTCATTCATAATAAAATGTTTACATAAGTATTTACAGGGAAATACATAAAAAAATTGGCGCTCTGAGCACCAACCCTAACACAACAGTCAAAAGTCATTCGATCTAATATACAGGGATGACATACCTACACTCTTAACTCTAGGGGACCATGCGTGCTCACGTGTCGAGCCTATAAGTCATTTCTTTCCATATTTCATACTCATCGGGGGACCAAATGTCCAAAAATCATCAGAGCAGAGATCGAGGAATCTCACGAATGATCGAGACATCAGAGGACCGAGGGTCCAACAAATATCAAAATAAAGATCGAGACATCTCACAACCGATCAATATATCAAAGGACCGAATGTCTAACAACCATTAGAGCATGCCTTGATCTCTGCTCTGATAGTTGTTGGACCCTCGATTCCCCTGATTTCTTGATCTGTCATAAGATGTATCGATCCTGTTCTCTTCAAGATTATATCCCACTTTTAGGGTTGCTTGATGTTCATCTTCCAGACTCGAGATCATTCTTTGGTTTTTCTTACCTCCATTTGGCCGTCTCCTTTTTCCATTTTATCTTAGAAGCTTTCCTTCCAAGGAGTTATTTGTATCATAATATTCCCATTTAGGTGAGTTTTTCCCCCGGTCCTCTGATTTTGGATGCATTGCACGTCTGACGCGCATTTAGTACTATACAACTGCATTTTGGCCCTGAAACCTTCCAGAACATATCTGGTCGGATTCGGTATGTCCGACCAGATATTCATGTTATCTATGTCCGGTCGGATATCTTTCGTGAATATAAATGGGCAGGTATCTCTCTCATTCACATCGACTCTCTCTTTTTGCCAAAAACCTCAATTTTCAAAGCCTAAAGTCTCCGACGACTATTTCAATCCACATTCATCACCAATGGAACCACTAAGACTTATCGTTCCCAATCATACCCATGAGAACTATGCATCTACCGTTTGTCTCTGGCTTGGATCGCGCCTCCAGCAGTCAAAAGTCATTCGACCTCAAATACATGGATGCCATACCTATACTCTTAGCTCTAAGGGACCATGTCTGCTCACGTGTCGAGCATGTAAATCCTTTCTTTCCATATTTTGTTCTTGTGTTTCTGGATTTAAGTTCATAATTTACCTTTGACTGGATGTTCTGCGAAGTTCGTCCCAATTTAATTTATATTAGACTTGCTATATGAATATATCTGACCGACCTTACTAAATTACATATTGATATCTGACCAATATTGTGGCCCTTTCCTTGGGTTTTTTTACCATGTTACTACCTCGCATTCTCATTCTGCTAACCCATGTGTGTCTTCTACAATTGGATACTTGTATCTACATACAAGATACCATGAAGACCTCAAGTCTAAGGATCATGCATACTATCGTTACAAAGAGAAATCCCATAGACATATGGATAACACACCAATATGGGTTCTCAAGCGGGTCAGTACGATGTACTTGTTCTCCAACAAGCATCCATATGTTAGATTAAGTGAACTCCTTTCACTAGTAGCTTATGAGATCGACTACCTTCCTTTAGGGGTGGGCGCGGTTCGTTTTGGTTCGGTTTTTGCAAAAAACCAACCAAAAAACCATATTTTACGGTCCGGTTTTTTACCTCTCAAACCAAACCATTAAATAACGGTTTGGTTCGGATTGAAAATTTTTTAACCAGCGGTTTACGGATTGGTTCGGTTCGGTTTACGGATTATTCTACTTAAAATAAATTTTCATCCATTTAGGTGAAGACAAAAAAAAAAAAACTAGTAGTTACAATCTTGTAAATTAAGGTCAAAACTAGCCACAATTAGGGGTGAGCAACGGTTCCGGGTTTACTCGGAACCGGACCGAAAATCCGGGTTTGGAACCGGAACCGGTTGTAACCGGTCCGGTTCCGGTTTCCAAATACAAGGAACCGGTTGTAACCGGTTCCGGTTCCAAAATAATCGGAACTGGAACCGGACATAGAACGGAATCAGAACGACATTTCAGAACCGGATTAGATACTCGGTTTTCTCAACACTCTTGTACTAATTTCAAATTTGACTTAAGGTCCCTTCCAGTCACCTAAGATTGCTACTGGTAAAATTATTTACACAATCTAAGCAGTTTTTGAGCAGATGACAACGAAGCTATATGCTAATGTATGTGTAAACTATAGTGATAAGTGATTAATCATAAGAATCTAAGATTTACTGCCCACTAAGTAAGCAAGTTGTCACTACTTGATGCAGTGGCACAAGGTATGAATTACAGATTACTTGCAGATTATTATTTTGACGCTGGTTATTAATAATGGTTTGTATAATATTGCTATCTCAGTTCTGATAGAATTATCGTTTGATACAGCCACATCAAGTTAATAGGGTAATTCGGAACCGGACCGGAACCGAATTGGAACCGAATAATAGGGTATCCTATTTAATTCGGTAGGTTCCGATTCTACTTAGTTAGGAACCGAATTTTTCCGGGTAGGTTCCGTTTCCATGCGGAACCGGAACCAAAACCGGTTTTGCTCACCCCTAGCCACAATCATCCTGTTTATGCATGGTGAAATGAAATAACACACTCAAAAGCAAGAAGGTTTGCTAGATATATAGTTTCAGGAAGAAGAGTACGTACCAATGACAGATGCATACGGGACTATTTTTTTTTTTTTTGAAAAACAGGATTGTGGTGTCCTGAATGTGCATACCTGAGATAAACCAAAAGTAAAACAAACAAGAGAGTGTTTAGGGTTGAAACTTAAGCCGCATGAGAGGATATTACATTAAAGTCATCACACAATAAAAGTACTTAAGCAACTATAAGAAAGAATCAGTCCTCAACATGATTTGCACTGCTTTAAAAAAACAGCCAATTGGAGTACATAAAATTCGCTGGGGGATTTACCTTGACAGGAACTTTATTTACTATTCAGTAAGCAAAAATAAGAGTAAATACATTTTAATAGGCATATAAATTAAAAATTGTACGCATGCTTGCTCAACATAAAGAAGAATAAATGAATAGGAATTCCTACGAAAGAATTTTACTAACTTTATTAAATCCTTTTGTTGGATCCTTATGTTCAACCAACTCTTTAGAAGTCACAACACAACCATATACTTGGAAGACTCTCTTTGATGCCCTTGCATGTTCATCCTTAGCCTAGAAACAAAAGAGGTTCAAAGAAAAAATAGGAAAAAAATCAATGACTATCCAGAAGGATGCAGCAGAATGTAAATCAAATAATTACATTAATATATTAAATGTAAGTGACATGTATTCATGTCACTCGCTGCATATGAGGAATTGGGAATGAAGACCACATGAGCCTTCCAAATGAACATCACCTAGTGGGAAATATATTCTTCTGTTGCTCTTATTCTTCGGTCATACACATTCAGCTTATGAATCAATTTTGTAACCAGCTGGCCATATTCTCCGCATAAGAAAAAAAATTGGCAAAAAGTCTTTGAAATATAGATCAAGTAATTTATTATTGTTGACAGAAGAAAGTCACCATAGAGCAAATCGCCCTAAAGCAAAGGAACGAAGGGGGAAAAGACAAAGACAATAAGGGCGACGAGGGGAAGAGCGATCAGAGTAGTCATGGACGACGAGGGGAAGAGCGATCATAGCAATCACCAAATGACACATCGATTAGGACGATAGGGGCTCAGGACGACTGTAACAACATTAGAACGACATAGGACTTAGACCGACCGAACACACATGATCCCACGATTACAACAGTTAGGCAGTTTCCCTCCACGATCAAGCAGTTATGGCGCACAATTCAACGCTTGGAGGCACGACCAGGCAGTCACAAGGGAAGTTAAGGACTGAAACCCGTCCAAGCAGTTTACAAATTCCATTATAAAAGACTCACTCATGCGAAGAGGAAAGCCCGATCAAATGAAGATTCAACGAGCATCTTATTTTTTATTTCGTAGTTTTATAATCTTTAGACTGTAATTTGTGTGCTTGCGCCCCTTGAAGGCTTATTCACTTAATCAAACACCCTTGCTGGGACTTTGTCTCAGGAGGTTTGAACCTTACACGCTCTCTTCATTCTCTCATTGCGCGTAAAAATTGCTCAAATAGTTTTTGGCGACCACAGTTGGAGACTTGGTGTAAGAAGTGGAGATGCCTCCGAAAAGAAACACTCAAACTGGCTCAGGTACGGAGGAAGGAGGACTGGAGCAAACCAACCAGCCCCACGTTCCAGCCGTAGTGGGTCACTTCGAAGGTCTGGCAGACGCTAGTCGATATGAATCTATGCGAGAGCTCAGCCCTAATGCGGTTCGTGCATTGTTCGGTGAATTTACACAGGATGTTGTCAGCAGGTTAGGCTTCAAAATGCTCATATCATAGATAAGTTTACTTTCGACTAGTAACTATATTATGAAAATATGGCCAAACACTTAAGCTCATTAAACGAACTGATGGCCAAATGTGTAAACGGGGGGACAACCCTGCCGTGGACTACACCTCCCCCTGCACCAAGCAATTAGGAGGCTGGTCCGAGCAATATTCCCCCACAAGGGATCACTGTCCCTACGACTTCCAGGGGAAGAATAAGTTCTGGGGACAATGGCCCATATCTAGGGCCGAACCTACACCAATAGCCAAATATGGTACAACATGAAGTGGTATTGCCCCAAGGTCCCCAGGTTTCTCAGGGACAGAATCAAGACTATGTCCCACTTGTGAGAGGACCACAACCACCACCCTTAGCAATTCCATTCAATGGCATTGACATGTTGAGAGAACAGATGACCGAAATTCTTCAAAACCATTCGGTCTGGGAGTACGGCCAATTCGGCCAAGGTATCGGAAGCCATATCCAGATTGGATCGATGTGGCATATCCGTGGCTTAGGAATTACAAAGTACCAGATTTTTCTCTGTTTACAAGATCTGGGGAAGTTTCCACTATGGAACACATATGGCGATTTACCCTTCAGTGTGGGGAAACAACTAATTTTCATAAGTTGAGGTTATTCCACGGCTCACTGTCAGGTCAGTAGCCTTCTCCTGGTATATCAGCTTGTCGGCCAACTCAGTAGAAAATTGGCAACAAATGGAATAGCTGTTCCACGCGCAATTCTACAAGGCCGAATCTGAAGTGGCCTTAGTCGATTTGGCAAACTTGAGACAGTTGCTAGGAGAATGGGCCGAGACGTTCTTACAAAGGTTTAAGGTAGCTCGAGGCCGATGTTACGTGCCTTTTCCAGAAAACGAATTTGTAAGAATCGCCCAAAGCTGCCTCAATTTCGATCTGAAAAAGAAATTTCAAGATCGTGAATTTTGGGACCTCCCCCAACTCACCACTAGTGTGGTGCGTTATGAACGGTTATTAAGAGAGGAGGAACAAATGAAAAATTCCAGAAAAGGAACGTATTACAGGAACATCGATTATGAAGTAGGTGAAATGGACGTCGAATCAGCCGATTTATGTTTAGCCGAATTGGTTAAAGGGAAGCCGTACGTTTGTAAGGCGTAGGCCGAACCCCAAGCCAAAGAAAAGAACGATAAAAAGAGTAGAAACTTCTCTTTTGATATTACAAAAGTCGATGCCATATTCGATCAGTTATATAAAGACAAGCAGATTAGTTTGAGCGATCGCCATACGTTGCCAAACGCCGAGCAAATCGGTGGTAAAAAATATTGTAAGTGGCATAATGTGTGGTCCCATTCAACTAATAATTGTCTTGTTTTTCGGAATATTTTATAGGATGCCATAGAATCTGGACGAATAACGTTCGAAAAAAAGATGGCAGTGGACGACAACCTTTTTCCAAAGCCAGTGGAATTAAACATGATCAACTCGGACCTTACCAAAATGACTTTTCCAAAGTCAAGTTGGTCCTAGATGAAGGACAAGATTGTCATCGTCCAAGCGCTCTGGAAAATGATTAAGCAAGCACCCCAAGAATGGAAGGATCAACAAACCTTTGTATACGGTGCAAGAACAATATAAAATGGATGAGGGAGTTGAAGGATACCTGCGAAAGCCCTGTAAAGAAAGAGCCAGTAGCATGGCAGCCACAGAACTTCGCACCAAGGTTCTACGGTGAGAATTCAAACTTTGTCTAAAATTTGAGAACGTTTAGGCCGAAAATTCATCGCCCAACGTATGGCATTCGTACCGTAGGCCATATTCGGGACAACATCTAGGAAGGAACTACCCTCATGTGGATGAAATGACAAGGAAGCAACTGAGGAGACACCAGCAAAATTATGGTCGTATGATGCGCTAACAATGTGAAATGGAGGTCACCACAGACCGTAATACTCATGCAGGAAAGAAACCAGATGTAAGTAATAAAAAGAGTGACAGCCGAGAAGGGACAACAACGAACTGCGAGGAGCGTACCAAGTTTGATAGACGAAAACAGGACGAGACAGACGATTAAGAGCCCCCTATCGTCATCCAATTCGGTAGTCTACCACCGGTTGTGGCTAATCATTACTTGTTGTCCGAGAAATTCAAGGGGAACAACAGTGGAGGGTCTGGAAATAACGAAGATGTTTATGATGGTGATGAAACCGAATTTGCAGGCACTATCGATAGTAGATAGAGAGGCATCAGACGAGGAAACGACTGACATAGAGGAAGAAATAGACATCAAGACCGAAGCATGAAGAAGGGGCATATCACATAATCGGCTTCTCAAAGAATTGTATGAGGTCGGCAACCCTGCAGTCGGAACGTTAAGAGAGGACTTGGGACGATCTCCATACCTCGTCCTATATGGGACGCCCAAAATAAAACGGACCGTTACCAAGGCAGAAAAGCGAAGATTGACTATCAATAATGTCTCTCACAATGCACCAGTCACGTTACCACCTTCTAGATGGGACACGAGAGGAGAAATACCTCAGACCAACGAAGAGAGTAAAAAGATAGGCCTATCAAGGAAGATGATATTCCCAAAACCACCACCACGCAGATGACCAAGCACTTGCGGCCGTTGTATGTGAAAGCAAAGCCAACGGGATACCCATCACTAAAATGTTGATAGACAATGGGCAGCCATCAATGCAATACCGTTTAGGATGCTAGGGCGTTTAGCAAAGTCAGAGGATGACCTCATCCATACGGAAGATGTGCTAACAAGTTTCAATGGAGGGGCGACATCGGCCACAAGGGTCGTCCCACTAGACTTGCAAGTAGGGAGTACTACGAAGACAGTAGTGTTCTTCGTTATAGACGGGCCAACCACGTATAACATGCTCTTGGGACGATTGGATACATGGTAGCCGATGCATTCCTTCATCTCTTCATCAATGCCTAATTTTCTGGAACCGGAGAGATGAGGTTGAAATTATATACGCCGACAACAAGTCTTTTGCTGCAGAGACAATTCGGCCGAGTACTTCATGTACGAGGAAATTACGGGCCGACCAGAGTTCTGAATGAAGGGGAAATTTGGCCATTGTGGCTCAAAATGACGAACCATACCCTGCAGGTCTGCTAAATGATTTATTCGCGCAAACAAGGCCAACCACAGTGGTCTTTGGGGAGTCGACGCACAGCAGTTCAAATGAAGAAGAACAAACAAAGTAAAGAACAAGCCGCACTCGCGTCTACCAAGGCCAATCTAATGGCCTATGTGACGGAACGAGAAAATGAGGCCAAAGCTCAGGCCGTGATTTCGGCCATAAGGGATAAATTGTTAGCATGTGGGGTAGATTGTTTGCTGGAAGGAAGTCACAAGAGCGAACTGGAAGAAGAAGAATACGCTCTGAACGGACGGCATAAGGCGAGCATTTCAAGGGCACATGATGTATTGGACGAGGTAAATCTGGGAAGCGAGGATGATAGACGCATCACTTACATCAGCAAGGAACTAGAGGCCCCGGTACGTGAAAAACTGATCCATTTGTTACAAAAATATAAAGACTGTTTTGCTTGGGATTACAATGAAATGCCTGGTTTAGATAGAACCTTAGTAGAGCATAGGTTGCCAATCATGTCGAGCCATAGACCACATAAACAACCTCCCCGAAGGTTTGCACCTAATGTTATGCCTGACATTAAGAAAGAGGTTGAACGCCTTTTGGAGGCGAAATTCATTAGGACGACCAGATATGTAGAATGGTTGTCAAACATCGTCCCTGTCATGAAAAAGAATGGAAAGCTAAGAATATGCATAGACTTTAGGAATTTAAACTTAGCGACACCAAAAGATCAATACCCCATGCCAACGGTGGATTCCCTAATAGACTCCACAACATGGTATCATGTGTACTCTTTTATGGATGGGTATGCAAGTTATAACCAGATCTACATCACCGAAAGTGATATACATAAAATGCCCTTTAGGTGTCCAGGTTCTTTAGGATGTTATGAGTGGGTGGTGATGTCGTTCAGTCTAAAAAACTCTGGGGCCACTTACCAGCGGGCCATGAATCTAATTTTCCAAGACTTGATCGGCAAATTTATAGAGGTCTATGTAGACGATATAGTGGCTAAATCTGTGACTATGGACGAACATTTCAGCCATTTAGCAATGGCTTTCGAGCGAATGAGAAAATTTAAACTGAAGTTGAACCCTGCCAAATGTGCTTTCGGGGTGTGTGCAGGAAATTTCCTGGGCTTTCTAGTACACCAACGGGGGATTGAGATTGATTCTAATAAATCTCGGGCAATCACTGAGGCCAAACCACCCCGAAATAAGAAAGAGTTGCAGAGATTTTTAGGACAAATCAATTTCTTAAGACGGTTTATCTCCAACTGTGCAGGAAAAACTAAAGTGTTCTCGTCTCTGTTGAGGCTGAAGGACAAGGACGAATTCGTCTGGACCGAAGAACATCAAAAGGCTTTCGAAAGCCTGAAGAAATATTTGTCGCAGCCGCCAGTGATGGTACCCCCTGTGCCAGGACGGCCAATGAAGCTGTACATATCAGCCGAGGAGCAGTCCATAGCTGGGATGATTGCGCAAGACGATGACATGGACGTCGAAAGAGCCATCTATTACATCAGCAGACAATTGTTGAATTATGAATGTAATTATTCTCCAATGGAGAAATTATGTTTGGCTTTATATTTTACATGTACTAAATTACGAGCCTACCTTAGGCCGAATACAGTGTACTTAATCACTAAAGTTAATATAATAAAGTACATGTTCTCTCGTCCTATCTTGCATCAAAGAGTTGGTTTCTGGTCATTATCATTGTCAGAATTTGATATACGGCATGAACCTCAAAAGGCTATAAAAAATCAAGCCTTGGCAGATTTTTGCTTGAGTACTGTCAGGGAAATGGAAGTGGGAATTAGATGAATGCAGTTTGAACCATGGACGATGTATTTGATGGATCTATCACAATGAAATGAGCAGGGATAAGATTAGTCTTAGTCAGTCCATTGGGAGAATCGTTCCGTTTCGTGATTAGGTTGGACGAATTTTACACCAATATCAGGCCGAATACGAAGCCTTGATATTTGGGTTGGAAATACTTCTCAATATGAGAGTAACACACATGTCCATTCGAGGAGACTCGCAATTAGTAATCCAACAGGTAACGAGAGCCTTTAAATGCCAGAGCCCATTAGTCATGGCACTTTCAGATGTAGCCAAAGAATTACTAGGTCAATTTGACTATGCGGAGCTGGAACATGTTCCGATGGCGAAGAATGAAATGGCCAACAATTTGGCCCAAATGGCTTTCGAATATTCACAGACAAGCATAGACGGTATATATAGGAGCGAAGAGGTCAAGCCAGCCCTGATGAGACGAAAAAGGGTGATGAATGTCATGACCATCGAAGTCCAAGATAAGGGCGATTGGAGAAGCGAGATCAACGAATTTCTAAAACAGCCCGAAAATAGGAAAGATCGAAGGCTGAAACTCAAAGCCTTGAATTACATGGTATCGGGAGATGTGTTATATAAAAAATGCCAAGACGGTTTATTGTTGAAATGTGTAGGGCCATCAGAATCCAAAACTATTATGGCCAAAATACACGAGGGTGTTTGTGGGGTTCATCAGACCAGGATAAAGATGAGAGGGTTGATTTTACGGAGCAGCTATTATTGGCCGAAGATAGGAGAGGCATGCATATCATATGCCAAGGGGTGCGTCGCTTGTCAGAAGTATGGACCCATTCATAGAGCACTTACAACCGAAATGGTCCCTGTCATTAAACCATGGCCGTTCATAGGATGGGCGATAGATTTGATAGGGAAAAATCTATCTTGCATCAAGCAAGAGGCACACTTTCATTATCGTCGCCACAAATTCTTTACCAATGGGTGGAGCAATTCCGGTGATAGAGATATCCCAAGAGTAGATCATCAAGTTCATAAAAGAGCACATCATTCACCGATTCAGTATACCACAAACAATAATGGTGGACCATGGTACTTCGTTAATGAGGAGAGGGTAAACAGTTTCCTGGCCGAATATGGGATTCAGATAGTAAACACCACCCCATATTACCCTCAATCAAACGGTCAGGCAGAATCGTCCAATAAAACCCCTAAAGGGTTGATTCGGAAATGGTAACAGACAATGCAGAAGATGTGATGAAGTTTTGAGTCAGGCTCTATGGGCCTATAGAACGTCACCGCAAACGAGTAGCTCGGTCATGCCATTTCAATAGTATATGGTCAAGAGGCCGTACTACCAGTTGAAATTAATATTGAGTCCACCAGGGTGATGCTACAAAAAAGAATTAACAAAGGATTACTACAACGAAGCAATGATCCAGAATTTGTTGGAATTGGACGACGTTAAATACGATGTCATAAATCGTTTGGAAGCACAAAAAGAAAAATAGCCAAGGAATTTAATCAGAAGTCATGGCTAAGTCGTTCAGAAAAGGCGAATTAGTATGGAAAACTATATTGCCACTTGGTGCCAAAGATATGGCATATGACAAATGGTCGCCTAATTGGGAAGGCCCATTCGAGGTAAAAGATGTATTTATTACCAAACGGGGCCTATCATTTAAAAATTTGAATGAAAAAGTGCATGTTAGGGCGATAAATGGTAAATATTTGAAAAAATATGGTGCCCTCGTTATGGAACACGAGAATGTAATATCCTGTTAACAGGGACAAAGTTAAGAAAAATAAAGATGTATTTTCATTAATACCGGATGAAAACGTCCTCAAAAATACAACATTTGGACGATCAAACGTCCTATAATTTTGCATAATCATTGAATGGCTGAAGGGCGCTGGGGCTCATCGGGTGAATCTTTCAGAAGCGAGAACCTCTCCCCCAGGGTTCGCCATTCTATCTGCATTTCTGCATCGGCCCTTATCAGATCGGCCAGGCCCTTTTCAAAATCAACTCGGGCCAGATCCTTGAACTCGGCCATAGTAGAAGTGGCCTCAGCTACCAGAGAGGCTAACCCTCTTTTCTTGGCATCTCTCCTCATGCTGCTTTCCTCTATTTGACGCTGGATATCTTGTAATTGTCGTTCTAAGTCCAGCAGCAAAGACTCTTCGATAACCATTTTGTTTGTGGATTCCCTTATAGCTTGTCGAAGGTTATCAATGGCACCTCGAAGCCTCTCTTTCTTGTTTATGGATGCACGCAGCCCGACCTTCTGGCTTTGTGTGGTGCGATAACGAAGAATAAGGGTCGGGACCTTGCTTTGCAAGTCTTGGAGAGCGAGTCGGCTATCGACCGAAATGGGTAAAATAGGAAGACCCAACAATCGGTCTAACTCGGAGGAAGCCTTTTCTATTTTCAGCACATTCTCTGGTAGAGCAGCTTGAACAATATCATTTGTCATGAATGATGCATATTGGCCAAGAACCTCATTTAGGGCTTCCATGTTTGATGTAGCTTGGGCCGGAGATAAGGGAGGCAAGAAAGAAGCAGAAGCTAACTGATCCAAGTCGCACAAAATATCTTGGACCCACTGCAAAAATTGATCCGACGTCTGATTACAAAAACCAAAGTTATTAATCAAAAAAGAATGGATGAAGAAAAGAGAACATAGGGAGAAATCACTTACAGTTTTGGGCCGACGAGCAGAACTAGACGGCTCAGCAACAGAAGGCATAGAGGTTTCCTGTGGCAACACCGGTTCTCCCCTAGGAGATTGGACTAAGTGAGTGGGAGACGATGGTCTTTCAGAAGCAGTAGATGGTTGAGCCGAAGAAGCAGGAGCTGCCGGCCGAAGAATTGGGGAGTGAGGAGCCGAAGATGATGGCTGGTCAAACACAGAAAGTTCATGCGTCGAAGGTACATGGGACATCGCCCGAGGAGGAGAGGGCGAAAGAGCATAGGACGATGGCTGTCCAAAGGCCGAAGTTGGTTGCGCTGAGGAGTCCGGAGATGCTGCATGTGGCGACGATTATTACGGTACTATTGTAGGCTGAGCATCTGCAGGAGAATCAGAATCAGAGGAATCAGAAATATAAATAACCTAATCTTCTTCATAAATTCGATGAAGTACATCGTCTTTGTACATAAACCGAGCGTCCTCCAACAGCTCTAATTCGGCCAAACTAAAAAGGTCCTCTACATCCCTATAACTTCCCCTAAGCCCTGTGGCAGCCATTCTACTAGCACTAGGGGTAAAGCTGTTTGAGATGATGCCAAAGTGGCCCGTCATCCGGCCAGTTAAGTTCGGGCACGTTAGGCTCGTCATCCGGATCCTGTACAATTGGCACATGATAGTCCACATGGGGGCATTCAAATAACGGATGGTCTTTTTTGAATTTTCCTCAACACTTGGACGCGAGCGACAAATTTTATACATGGCTCCGTACCTTGGGGTCGGCTCCGGACGACGCATCGATAGCAGCTGTCTCGCCCTCTTCTAATAGTTGTTCCATGATTGGAGCCTCGACTAATTTATCGTCGTCCGATGGAAACTGAACCACCGGGGACACGTTGGGATCAGCCTCTTCAGATGGACCCTCGATCATAAGAGTTTCAGGCCTCGGAGTTTGGGTCGTTTCAGGCACAGCAGAATGTGGCTCCAATCTAAGCACCTACACAAGATACAAAAACTTATAAAACCTCAGGGTGTCTCAGACCGACGTACAAAAAAGGGACGAGAGTTTCAGATCGTACCTTAGGACGACGTACGAGCGGCACGTCTGAATCAGAGCTATGGCTAGGGGAAGGCTGTTTCCTTTTGGCTTGTTTGGTTTTCTTCGGCTTGGCTGCCTCAGCTGTTTTCTTTGACCCCGCCGACTCAGAAGATTTGGAAGAAAGATGAATGGCTGAAAATACTCGCATAGAGGGCAAAGAAAAGAATCTCTCCCGGCCAGGTGGCCAAAAATGGTCAAAGAAAGAATGGACCGACGTGCAATGAGTAAAGGGAACTATGACAAAAGAATAAAACAAAGAACGAGTCTCCAACAGGGAACGTTCTATGTCAGAGACCGAAAGGACTTTAAAATGGTCTGATGAAGCAGAACGAGTATGGAAGAATGGAAGAGGTCATCCTTGAACGAGACCAAGCTGACGGGCAGCGAAGTTGGGCGAATACACCTCTACTTCGGCCTTGCTATTGGCCCTGGTCAGGATATCATGAATCAGGTCTCGGCTACATAAAAACATGCGCCATATGCGAAGACTTGATTCATCCTCTTCAGATTGGGGGATGTCATGGATGAATGAAGGGCTGTCGACCAAGGAAAAAGAGAAGAAAGAAGGAACCCGAGAGAGAGTGTAAAAATATTCGAAGGCAGCACGAGGAAGAAGAGAGGATGGCCGAAGTTGGGCGAAAAGAAGACCGACACAATGATAAGAATGATTTGAGTCAATTGTACCGAAAACGGTGAAATAGGCTCGGAGCCAAAGCTGAACGAGCCACAGAGGGCCAGAGATAATTGGCGAAGCCCTCGACCGAAGTTATTTTTGGAGAATGGCCAACCCTCGATAAATGGCGGCCAACATGAAGGACGCCAAGTCCAGATGACGACCATTGGCAAGGTCAGAGGAGATGGGAAGGTAGCTCGCCACAGGTTTTTGGCTAGGCGCGCAAATGATATATTTGCAAAGCCAATAGTGAAGGTAGGCCATTCGCTCCAACATTGAGACTGGACCGGCCCATTTGGAATAGGTACGGAGAAAAGCGGAGTAGGACGAAAATGACAAAGAGTCCACTGGAGGTGGGAGAAAACGAAAGGTTGTGCAGGCCGAGATGGTCGCACCTAGAGGGGCCAACCCAGTAAGAGCGCTGATATCGCGAAGAGTAATGGTGAAAGGACCAACCGGGAAGATGAAGGCGTTGTATTCAGCGGACCAGAAGAGTAGGGAGGTAGGAAACAGATTTCGGTCAAAAGAGGGCAAGGCCAATGAGAGTTCGATAAAAGAAAGGAAGCCATGTTCCTCAAGAAAAGTACGGGTCTCTGTATGCAATAGCATACGTTGGAACCAAGTCTCAAAAGCAGAGTCGTGTTTAGGCCATGTGCGGATAGGATTGGATTGAGCTAGGGGAGAAACATTTAGTGGCTCTGAAAAGGGGAGACCAGAAGTAGAAGGAAACTGTTGAGCCAGCGGGGCTGTGGCAATAGCATCGTCATCGACAAAAACGGGGCCCAGAGTGCACTGGCCGTAGTTCTCATTGAGGACATGAACACCGAAAGTACTTACAGAAGAATCATCCAGTGCCATCCGATAATCACCAAAAGTTGAGGAGCTGGTTTTTTGGGCAGAAGAAGAAGACGCCATTAATGCAAGGTTGAAAGTAAGAAAGAAATGAAGTTTGCAAAGAGGGTCGAAAGTAAAGTGAAAACCAGAGTGGGCTAAACCCTTATATACACAGACAAAAGGCTCAACCTAGGACATATGTCGCAAAACCGAATTGTCGAGGGACAGAAACGGCAGGAAAATGAAAAAGATGAAGAGCCACCCTAGACAGGTGTTGGGATATGATTCGATGTAGAGTGACGTGTGACGAAAAGAGACACTAAAATGACGTGAAAAATGACTCATTAATTGGCGTCATAATGAAATGTGTTGAGAAAGGTCGCACATTTATTGCAGAGGTGATGAGCTCGCACGGGAATGGAAAAGGCGGCCCAATAAATTGTAGGGCGAGGATTGGTAGACCGACAGCTACCACCCTGAAATCATTATGGGAGCGCGAGAAATGTAATGTCTGCGCAATAAGAACAAAGCTAAGAAATATAAGAACACAGGACGAAAACGTCCTCAAAGGAACAACGCCTGGACGATGAAACGTCCTATATTATTACATAATTACTGATCGGCCAGAGATTGCTGACAACACCTGGACGATGAAACGTCCTACGTTATTACACAATTATTGGCCGGCCGAAGATCGCTGAAGCTCGTCAGGCAATTCCTTCAGAAGCCAGGTTCCGCCACTCTTAGCATCGGTTTTTCACTAGATCGGCCAAACCCTTTTCAAGACCAACTCGGGCCAGGGCATAAATGATTTTATGGAGCTCAACAGTGTATTAGCCGAACATTTGGCAACCGACGAAAATCGAAACTCTATGATTTCCATTTACATGTGTAAACACGAGTCGTTCCCCAGAAGCATCGTCCAGGCTGTCACCATTATTGTTGCGTGTGGCAGAATAAAAAGCAGAGTTGATGTGACAAAACCATCTGACTGCAGGCTACTTCGACAAAGTCAGGCTTAGGGCAAAGAACCCGTCGATCGGTCAGGTAGCACATGGAAAACATTGCAAATGAGAAAAATATCACGTGTTGAAGTATATAAAGGGGAGGTTTAAAGGGAATGCTCCGAATGGCAGCTTATAACCTTTTCCAATTACTCGGCCATACACCGACCATGCTCAAAACATTGTCACGAGGAATGACATTCCCATACCCCCTGAGACGAGAATCAGCCATCAATATTTGACGCCGTCTGTGAGGAACCGACGAAGAGCAACGTCCATAGTAAGACGATAGTGAGAGATAAAGACCGTAGGTTAGTAAATAGTTCAATAGCAGAATGATTAGAAGGGGGAAGGAACGGAATGAGTAGAGCAGAGCCGGAAAAAGAAAATCTCTGTATGGAAAGGGGCCGTCGGAAACAAAAGCTTTTCTTTAGTGAGTTGTGAAATGAAATGTAAGAAGGTTAGCCAACGGCCATCCACACGGGTTGAGTTGTAAAATGGAATGTAACGTTATGGATGGGTTACATCCGTTGACAGCGGCTGACCGAGTTCCTTTATGGGAAGGTACTACTGCACCCCTCGGTTTTTCAGATTACCTGTACTCTGAAATATCGATCGAGTAGCTAGCTAGCCGAGGGCGAAAATGAATGCCCATCGGGCCAGTCCTCAATTAGTGCAATGGCCTCCCCGAACAAGAAGAAAAAGTCATAGTCCTCATTAGTGCATCCGAACAAGGGGAAAAAGCGCCAATCTTCAATTAGGACAGCTGAACGAGTAGAAAGAGCGGGAAAATGAGGAAGAGTCGCCTCAGACAGGTGTTGTAATACGAAGACTTATAGGCCGACGCCCATCACCCTGATATGAAGAAATTCACCTCGATTTCATTTCCAATTCAATCAAGGTGAATTTGGGGGACAATTGTTGACAGAAGAAAGTCACCCTAGAGCAAAATCGCCATAAAGCAAAGGAACGAAAGGGGAAAAGACAAAGACAAGAAGGGCGACGAGGGGAAGAGCGATCAGAGCAATCACCAAATGACACATCGATTAGGACGAAAGAGGGCTCAGGACGACCGTAACAGCAATTAGAACGATAGAGGACTTAGACCGACCGAACACATGATCCCACGATTACACAGCAGTTAGGCAGTTTCCCTCCACGATCAAGCAGTTATGGCGCACAATTCAACGCTTGGAGGCACGACCAGGCAGTCACATGGAAGTTAAGGACTGAACCGTCCAAGCAGTTTACAAATTCCATTATAAAAGACTCACTCATGCGAAGAGGAAAGCCCGATCAAATGAAGACTCAAACGAGCATCTTATTTTTTATCGTAGTTTTATAATCTTTAGGACTGTAATTTGTGTGCTTGCGCCCCTTGGAGGCCTATTCACTTAATCAACCGTTCCTTACTGGACTTTGTCTCAAGAGGTTTGAACCTTACACAGCTTCTCTTTCATTGCGCGTAGAAAATTGCGCAAACAATTATCCTAAGAGGATTCCTCAAAGTTGCATTTAAACATCTGGTAAGGAACCTCCCCTTTCATTAACTCTGGTCCTTAAGAAATAAGGATATCATGAAATATGCATACTTATAGAATAAACAGAAAAAGAAAGGAAGGAAAAAAAAAATCCCAAAATGATTAATAAAATAAAGTTTCTATCTTGACACACTTCATGATTAAGGCCCAAATGCATAAATAATCATAAGAGAAAAAGAAAATTTCAAGGTAACATATACCTTTCCAAATAGTTCAGGAAGTCTGTTTGGCTCAACAAAAGTGTGATGAAGAAGCTTAAATATTTCTTGTGCACCAATAGAAACTGCGGGAAAATAAGTTATCTGTAAGTTCACATATTAAATTTTAAAAGAACACTGTATATCAACAATATACGTCCACAATGGTTAATTTTGTTGAATGTTCGATCAATGCATTCAAGTTGAATTGGGAAAGAGAAATGAGCAGAATGCAACGTTATAGTACCATTTCCAAAACCAGTGAATTTAAAGACGAGAGGACAGATTCTTGATGGTAATCCCAGAGTTGCTATCTATTTGCCCACAAAAATTACTGTAGCCTTAGCAGCAACCAAAGAAGAATACATATATGATGCTGCAGAGAGAAGAGTGATGAGCGGCAGCGAGAGAGAGATTGAGAGATGAGTGGCTGAGGATCAGTAGGGTTTTTTTATTATTATTATATCGGTTTGGTTCGGTTTAACAGGTGCGGTTTGGATTAGCACCTGAACCGATCTCCATAAATCGTTTGGGGTGAGCCAATCCGAACCGCAAATCGAACCATCAAAAAAATCGTAAATTCGGTTCGGTTTGGTTCGGTTTGCGGTCTGGTTCGGTTCGGTCGGTTTTTTTTGCCCACCCCTGCCTTCCTTCGACAAGGAAGCAAACATAACATATGCCGATCTAAACTGAATTTATTAATGACCTGTGTTGATAATCCTACGATCGGGAACATTTAAGAATGATTGGATCTCATAAATTAAACTTAATTTAATTTCTTTAATCGTCATTTAAAGATTTTATTTTACAAGTAGTCAAAATTACTTATAGACAATACTTATAAATAAATTATCAAATTTTATTAATCAATGTATAATATAAGATTATATATTTATCCTTATTGGATCTAGGGCATATAACCAAACATAGTATCTGAGTATTGCATAAATCTTGTTCTGCCTCTAGAACATGCCTGAACTATAAGAGAAATGGTACTTGCATCTGTGGTTAGATTAGGGATTAGTTTTATGTTAATGTTTTGCACATGTAAAACTTGTGAACTGTTGAGGCCAGCAGTTGAAGCCAGCAAGATCACCGAAAGTGATCAACCCATGCATGCAGTTGGCATGCAATCAAGCACCGAAAGCTTGATGTGAGGTGCAAGCTTGGTGACATCTTGCCAAACCGCGTGTTACTGTAGCACGCGGTTTGGACATTATAAAAGGAGCCTTAGAGCTCAGTTATAATCATCCCATTGTAAATACATCCCAAAGTGTGTAAGCTCCAAGTAGAGAGCTTGAGAGTGTGTGAGGTTTTTTTGTTAAGTTTATAGTTGTAAACTTGTGTATTTATTCTTGATAGTAATAATTACAATTCGGTTTTTCCTCAAATACACTCTAAAGTGATCGGTGAATCACAACAAGTGGTATCAGAGCTTTGGTTCTTCATTGAGATTGAAAAACCGAAGAACGGAGTTTGGTTCGGAAAATTCGAGTTCCGGAAAAGTTGTCAAAAATTTATTTTGAGGGTACCATCAGCTAGTTCACGTCGAGACGAGCACGGTGGTATTTTCCGGCGACCGAACCGACGTCCACAGCCACCGCACGCGCCACACGCGCCAGGCAGAGACCTCCCACGCGCCGCCACTCGCAGACACACGCCTCACGCGCGCTGAAGGTTGAAGACGATCCGCGTGGCCGCCACGTCAGCGCCACGTCACGCCCAGTCAGCGCACAGTCAGCGCCTCGTCAGCGCCCGTCAGCAGACACGTCAGCCGCCACGTCAGCAGCCACGTGTCTGCCACGTCAGCAACCGGTCCCACTTGCCACGTCAGCACTGCCACGTCAGCGCCACGTCAGCAGCCTGGTAAATTTCATTTGCCCCCTGAAGTTTTGAAATTTACATTTTTGCCCCATAACTTTTAGGAATTTACAAATCAGCCCCTGTGTCGGATTTAGACCAACGAAGTGTCTATTCCACCATTTACGACCGTTCCGGACGCAACGGTGACCTTGGATTTGTGAAATTCAGCCCCAATTTTATTGTATTTACATTTTAAACTTTAAATTTAAAATGGAAATTGGAGATTCGTCTTCTGGTGCAATGATTAAATTGGCTGCAACTAATTACTCCCTCTGGAGACCTCGGATGATAGATTTCTTGCATTGTAAAGATTTTTTTGATGTCATCGAGTTGAATGGAGTGAAACCAGAGTCTGTTAAGGAGTATGACTGGAATAAACTCAACAACAGAACTTTGGGTCAGATAAGGCAGTGGATCGGTCACAGTGTCTTCCACCACGTAGCACAGGATTCAGATGCTTACGGGATGTGGATAAAGCTGGAAGACATGTTCCAGGCCAAGACAGCTAGGAATAAAGCCCTGTTAATGAGGCGTTTGGTGAACCTGAAGCTACGGAGTGGAACTTCCGTTGCAGAACACACCAACGAGTTCCAGAGCCTGGTGAACCAGTTGTCTGCAGTAGACATGCAGCTGGGAGATGAAGTACAAGCCCTCTTACTACTCAGTTCCCTTCCTGATAGCTGGGAGACATTGGTGGTTACTCTCAGCAATTCTGCTCCATGAGGTAAAGTTACCATGCCTATGGTAAAAGATGCCCTGTCGAATGAGGAGTCCAGGAGAAAAGATGTTGGCTCAGAACAGACAGAAGCCTTCGTCACAGAGACTCGAGGAAGACATCAAGGAAGAGACGGAGAGAGAGGCAGAAGCACAACCAGGGGTAGATCCTCAGATGGAAGGAAGCCTACCTATAAGTGCTACCATTGTGGCATTGTAGGCCACCTAAAGAAGAATTGCCGAAAACTGCAACGAGAGCAGAGAGAAGGCAATCACCAGCCGAAAAATGACGAAGGAGAGACACTGGTCGTTGTCCAAGCAGATGTAGCAATATGCTCCATACAGGAAGAGACATGCCTTCACAACGCAACCCAAGATGTTGAGTGGGTGGTAGATACTGGAGCATCCTACCACGTCACTCCTCACAGAGATACTTCACAACCTACAAAGCGGGAGACTTTGGAGCAGTGAAGATGGGAAATATCAGTTCCTCTGGGATAGTAGGAATGGGTGATATTCAGTTGCGGACAAATGTCGGGTGTACATTGATCTTGAAGGATGTCCTGCATGTTCCAGAACTTCGGCTGAATGTACTCTCGGGGATAGCTCTTGACAAACAGGGCTATGACAATCACTTCAGAAATGGCACATGGAGAATGACGAAAGGTGTCATGGTTGTCGCCCGAGGACATGCTTGCGGCGCACTATACAAGACTCATGTGAAGATTTGTGCAGACAGCCTCAAAGTAGCTGAAAAAGAGGCTTCTCAAAATCTGTGGAACCAGAGACTCGGACACATGAGTGGGAGAGGGTTGTCTACCCTTAACAAAAAGAGCTTACCAAGGATGCTGCACGAGGTCCTTGCAACCACTACTCGATTGGTAAGCAACGCAGAGTCTCATTTGATTTCTCTTCAGAGAGAAGATCAGAGTTGCTAAGTCTGGTGCACTCTGATGTTTGTGTCCCTTGGAGGTTGATTCATTGGGCGGTAACAAATATTTTCTGACTTTCATTGATGATGCTTCACGAAAATTCTGGGTGTATTTCCTCAAGACGAAGGATCAGGTCCTAGATCAGTTCAAGCTGTTCCACGCCATGGTAGAGCATGAAACAGGGAAGAAGCTGAAGTGCCTTCGCACAGACGATGGAGGCAAGTACAGTTCCAGGGAGTTCGAAGCCTACTGCATGAGACATATCATTCGACATGAGAGAACTGTTCACACACTCCACAACATAATGGTGTCGCTGCAAGCATGAACCGCACCATTATGGAGAAAGTCAGAGGAATGATCAGTATGGCTAAGCTGCCAAAGCCATTCTGGGGAGAAGCTGTTCGTGCTGTCTGTTACCTGATCAACAGATCACCAACTGAACCGTTGAACTTGGAGATTCCGGAGAAAGTTTGGTCTGGTAAGAATCTCTCCTACACTCACCCTAGAGTATTCGGTTGTTTAGCCGTTGTATATGTATCCAATGAGCTCATGGAGAAGCTCGATGCAAGGACAACTCCATGTATATTCCTAGGCGATGGAGATGAAGAATTTGGATACAGACTATGGGATCCGAAAGAAAAGATGGTCATCAGAAGCCAAGAAGTAGAGTTTCTCGAAGACCAGACAATTGAAGACATTGAAATACCCAGGATGTCTTCCAATTCCAGTGCCAACAGAAATCCAGACCCAGCACCAGCACAATTGGCCACAGATATGGTGCACGAGGAAATTCCAGAAGCAGAACCAGAGGAGGCAAATGAGGATGTTGAGCAGGGGGAAGCTGTTCCATCGGAGATTACAGAAGAAAGTGTTGAGCATGGGGAGCCGCAACCCACTCCACTAGAAGCTACAAGATCATTCACAGAGATGGATGATGATAGACCTCCTGAAACCAGTGGACCTCAGACAAGAAGATCTGAGCGAGGCAGGATTCCATCAACCAGATATCCGGGATCCGAATATATTCTGCTTACTGATGTGGGGGAGCCAGAGAGTTTCCCAAAGGCAAGAAGCACTGAGGAACAAATGGGTGAAGAGACACAACAGAAGATTACTGTGCAGAGACGCAGTGGATTGTACTATGCAGAGACATAGCAGGAGAATAATGTACAGAGATGCAGTGAAGTGTGCTGTGCAGAGACACAGCTGACATGTCAACAAATGACGATGATCGGGACAAGCTAGAGTTGTGCAGAGACATAACCAGGATAGCTGTCAGATGATACAGAGAACTACGATTGGCTTGATCCCAACTCAGGGTACGTAGGCAGTCATACAGATGCAGCCAGGGGAGGATCCTTTGAAGGATCCGGATTTGGGTGATTGATGTTCGGCTCAGATTTTGGAAATCTTCACCGAGGGGGAGATTTGTTGAGGCCAGCAGTTGAAGCCAGCAAGATAACCGAAAGTGATCAACCCATTGCATGCAGTTGGCATGCCATCAAGCACCGAAAGCTTGATGTGAGGTGCAAGCTTGGGACAGCTTGCCAAACGCGTGTTACTGTAGCACACGGTTTGGACATTATAAAAGGAGCCTTAGAGCTCAGTTATAATCATCCCATGTAAATACATCCCAAAGTGTGTAAGCTCCAAGTAGAGAGCTTGAGAGTGTGTGAGGTTTTTTGTTAAGTTCTAGTTGTAAACTTGTGTATTTATTCTTGATAGTAATAATTACAATTCGGTTTTTCCTCAAATACACTCTAAAGTGATCGGTGAATCACAACATGAACCACATTCAAAAATAAAATACCATTAGGCTAAAAAAACCACGTGAGGAATTAAAGTTTCACATTTGATGTATAAATCCATAACAAGTATTATTTTTACCAAAATAAAACCCCTTAAAATGACACAGCCACTATTAGACATTTCACACAAGTTTAATATCTTCATTTCATTTCCAGTTCCAGTCCACTACCGTAACCAATAATGAGCGTGTTGGGTTATTATTAATTAAAACTCACTAAAAACCATATTAAATCATCGACGAATTTATGAATTTATGAAATAAATTGCCAAAATGAAATTTTGTGCCAACTATCATTTCACCAGTTTGTTAAATGTGTACGGTGTTTAAGCTTCTCTTCATTACGATTGTTTTTAAAATCGGATTGGTCGGTTCAACCGATTGAATAAGAAATCGATTGTGAGTCGGTCCGGTCAAACATAAAAAATCGGTCAAATCGCCGAATCAGTTCAATTCTTTTTAAAAAAAATTTAAACCAAAAATTAAATTTAATATATTTTTATATAAATTTTAATTAAATATAACTATTTATGACATCAGTTAGTTTTATCGGTTATCCGAAACGATTCAGCCAATCAAATTAGTGGCCCATCAAACTTTTTAAATCACTAATTTGATCACCGATTCAATTTCGAGAACACCTATTACCCCCATTATTTTGACTTTGGAAAAAGCCAGCGGATGGCGACCATTCCATGAGCGTTTGAGCTTCTGTTGTTTTGCACTTTGGCTGTGAGCATTATATTTGAGAAGTGCCAAATTCTCCCAATTTTTCAAAGGGAAAGAAGGTTGACAAAAGTTCAGAAACATCTTTTTTGATTTTGTTTCAAACTTAAAGTCAGAATTGGACATTATTTAATGACATGGACAAAGCCACAAAAGCCCTGAAACTAAAGGTGGTTCGAGTCCGTATATCGGACTCAAAAAAAAAATCTCATTTTATAAATATAGATATATGTTTTATTATTAATTTACATAGATTTATAAACTATGCTTAATTAACCTATGAATTATATTATTAATTAAAGAACTTAAAATTTTAGTAGATATCTGTACTTTGTAATAAATAAATAAAATTACAGGAACAAATATAGAAGTAAAATTCCAAATAAATTATTAGGGAAAAAAAGAAAATTGATGCCCATGTTATGTAATCTCTCACACAATTAAGGGTATATATCTAGCAAGGTCTATTTACTATGTTCATGGGCTGAGGCCCAAGATAAAACTATCCGACCCGGCCCACAACTAGATCTAATTACTTTTCTCTATTTTGTGTTTGTCAGTGAACTTTTCTTCAGCAACGGCTTCTTCTGGAGAAATTCAACTGTGAGTCTCTTTCTATTGTCTTCCTTTTACATATTACAATGTTTTTGTTTAAAATTTTCTCAAAAAGTAATTTTTTTCCTCTAAAATATGAAGTAAAAAATGCCCATATTTAGGTATTGTTGCTTCATACCCTTCTTAAGGCTCATTGATATCTGGGTTTCAATTTGATTATTTTGTTTGTTTACGGGTTTTTGTTTGATTATTTGTGTATTTGGGAACGATTAATTGAAAAATTAACGAAAGATCACTAACTATTTGATTAAAATTTGCTGCCAAAAAATTGATTTTTGAAGTAGATGTTAAGTTTATGTTTCTTAAAAACTGTTCTTTTGCCTTTGTTGGATTTGTGTTTGTGATTATTGGGTGAAGCATGATATTTTCTTGATGCTTGAGTAGTTTAATTAATGTTTAGTTGAGTGGTCAAGTTACTCAGGCGGGCTGCTTCACTAACCAATTAGTTGAAATCATAAGAGCATATGGGTTTATGGAAAAAAATTGGAGCCCTTACAGGAGTCTTTAGTTTTGTTTGTTTAGCAGCTATAACATTGTTAATATATCTCTTCAGAAAAATTCCATTGTTAAAATGTAGCTCTCTAGTCTTTACGTTTAAAAAAATAAATGTTTAGCTATAGAACTTCAAAAACCTAAAAAAAATCCTCTCAACTGAAATAGTAGAAAACCCTAACTTTGTACTCAGAAGCCCCTGCTGCCGCACTGGACATGTGTTTGCAGCAGGGGCTTCCCCCCCTCCTCCCCCTTTTCACTTTCTTTTGCCGTCTTCTCTAAATCTCACGTTTTCCTCCTCCTTTCCTCCACCCTTCTTCCATTTTCTTTTTATCTCCTTGTTTCAATTAGTGAATCACCGGGAAAATTCCTTCCAGTGAGCTCACTGACCACATTACCCCTTTTGTTGCTTGCTTTCTCTGTCATTCGCTTTTTAATTGATCTGGTTTTTATGTTCTTGGTTATGGTTGTATTTTATTTACCCAGTTTTTTTAATCTGTGGTTCCACTTTTCTGGTGGTAGTTAAATCCAATCAGATCTTGATCCGTGTTGGTACTTCGATGACTTTTGTTTTCCTGTCTTGTGCAAGGACATGGGACTTTACAGTAATAAGCAATGAATTTTTGGAACTTCACTTGTAGATGTTTTAGATGTCTTTTGTTGTGTTTTGTAATGAATTTGTTTGTTATTGTAATGCTCCTATGTTTTACTTTGTGTATTATGTTATTCTCATTTGTCTTGAAGTTTCGATTCACCAACTCCTGTCGAGAGGTTGGAAAATTTAGCCGGCTCCATAATACCTCTAGGGCCACAGATAGATTTAATTATGGGTCTGAGCTTGGAGCAGTTATATGGATTTCATAGTGCATAGAGCTATATTGTCGAATTTATTCTGACTAAGCTTGATTTTTAGGTTTTTTCCTGAATTTATTTCCGAGCTGATATTGGCCGTGTATTTACATCCTTGTGATTTTTTTACCTATGGATGAATTTCATATTTCAAAAAAAAAAAAAAATGTATAGCTTGTTATTCTGAAGTTTTTGCAACAATGATTTCTAAGCATATGGTATCCGGGAAAAGTTTGGGCTTTCTCATGAGTCGTTAGTTTTGTTTTTTCAGCCTCAATTTTATTGCTAAGATGTAACTTTGAATTCTTATGCTTTTTGAAATATTGAATCAGTGAACTAGGGGCACATTTTGTTGTGATTTTGCCTATGGAATAGATTCTTCGGTTATTTTTTCATATTTAAATGGTTAAACTTCGATTTCTGAATTTGAACTGGTGAAATAGGAGAATTGTGGTGGAAAAACCAGTTATTTTTTAGTTTATACATTTGTAGGTTCTTTATTTTGCTAGATATTTTTCATTTTGCCTCATCAATTTTTTTTTATTAGATCATTTTACTTGATTAAGTATACTTTCCGGGCATAGCCGCGTAGGTTACTCTTTCTCATTCTTTTATGGATTAGATTATTGGCAAATAAAACATTTTGAGATTCAATAGTAATGTGTACCAGACTATATAAGACTTGGCGGAAGAGGGGCAAGAAAACTAAGATGAAAAATTTGACTAACTGGCAGTGCCAGTGATGCAGCTTGCAGCATATTTTCTTATCGTTCACAAGATCATAGTCGGTCTTCTGAACTTGTACTGTTGTTTTTGTCCTACTCCTTCATAATCAACGTGCTTGCTAGAAAATGAATTCAAACTAAACTACCAGCTACTGGCTGCTAAATAGCAGTGCCATGCATCACAAATCTGTAGTTATTTCTCCAAATGTTGTTGTTTCATTCATTTTAAAATTTATTTTATTGAATCTAGATACTATATGTTTCCCATCACAGACATCTGAAGTTTATTCTCTAATTTGAATTTGATGTGTGTGTTTTTTCTCCTTTTGGCCCTCCAGCGTCATTCTTTTCGGCACCTTGAATTCTTGAAAGATTTGTGACAATGGGTGGATTGCCTCTGGAAGATGCTTCCTCTACCTTGGCTTTGCCGGGATCACAGCCAAACCAAGGGTTGGAAGTCACAAAATCTGCCCCCGAGTCGAAGCCAAAGAAGAAGATCTGCTGTGCTTGCCCCGAGACTAAGAAGCTAAGAGATGAATGTATTGTTGAGCACGGTGAAGAGGCTTGTGCAAAATGGATTGAGGTGCATCGTAAGTGCCTTCGTGCCGAGGGCTTCAATGTTTGAGATTGGTTGATATAGTTGAGTTCATGATTTCAAAACGCTTGGGCAAACAAACAATAAATTTAACAGTAGCAGATAACAGGTGATTTTAAACTTAAAGGAATAAAGCAAGGAAGAACAGCTTCCTCGTTCGTTATGTTTCATCCGAATTGATGGGCACTGAGATGGCCATCGTAAACATTAGCTGCATACTTCATTTATTTTTGTTGTAAATCATAATTTGAGATTGGTTATAGAGCTCAAAGCATAAAAATCATTTGTCTCTATTTTTTTATTTTTTATTTTTATTTTTCAATATCTGACGAAAATTATAGTCTGTTCTGTTTGTTTGAAATAAAATAAACTATGTTGATCTTTAAGGGTAGGACTCCTTATGAGCATACTATCTAAATAAAGTTCTCCTGGTACCGTCTAGATCGGAAGAAAAATAGGGAAAAAAATTACAATAAGAAAGACACACGGAGTAGTGTGTAGAGTCAGCCCTCGACTAATGCGGGTGAGGCGTTCGCCTATGGTTTTGGATTTTTTTTAATTATAATTCTTAAATAACTAAGGGAGTAGGGTCAGACTTTTATATTATAATATTATAACTCGATTAAGAGTCAAAATGTAAAACTAATATTAGACCCAGAGAATTCTATGGTCGATCCTGAGAGTTATACTAATAATATAGTTGATGAGCTAGAGAGTATAGGCAGCTGCGAACCCTAGACAATATGAGATTACGAGTTCCGCAACTATGCGAAGGCATGAAGAAATACACAACATAATTTGGTTCATGAAGAATCCTTCGAGATTCCGATAAGAGATGGTACGATGTTCCACTCCGGATAGCTCATTGTAATTGGGCCATAATTTTCTCATATGAACTCTGATTTTTATGAATTTTATATCGCCGGAAATCTAAGATCGAGACCTACAACTTTCGCGTGGAACATTTTTCTAAATTCGAGCCAAAAACAGGTCGAAAATGCAACTCAAAAATTCAGATGAATAGTACCCGATGACCATTCAAGTAAATTCTCAAAGCTTCTCTAAATTCTTCTCCAACTTTACCAATTTCAAATAGCCCCTAGTATAAAAGGGGGATACTATTCAAACATCCCCAAAATTTGAAAGAGAAAAAGAAAACGTGGGAGAAGAAAAAGAAGACGAAGAAAGAAATAAAAGAAAGAGGAAGGAAAGAAGAGGAAACAAATGTCAATGCTCATACATCAAGCAAAGAAGAAGAATAGCAACCATGAAAGACTTGAAGGATAAAAGAAATCAAAGGAAATGAGATCATTGCAGGAACCGCAATATTCTTCGATGAAGCGAAGTAACATCAGCCAGATCCTAAAATCAGTGAGTGGGCACTTCTCTTTTCAAGTTGATTTTTCTATTTATTCATTACGAAATGAGACTTACTTTTAAAGCACATAGGGTGTTAGCTATATTTAATTTCATATACATATTGAACGTAAAAGTTTTATGCAATTTTGAAATCTATAGCATGATTTTTATGATTTGGGAGGCGTAGGGGAAAAATTTACCTCAGCTCTCTGACTTATGGAAATGACATAGAACATGTACACATGTAGAGGACTGCGGGGACGGTGATACGTAACGCCTCCAGATTCTAGTTCAGGACTAGGGATGACAGATGCCCCTAAATCCCAGTTCAGGGTCAGACAGTAGCATAGATACGCACTCCTAGCCCTAGTTCAATGGCTTGGGGAACGACGATACGTAACGCCCCAAGACCACCAGTTAGGCGTATGGAGGGACAGCGATACGTAACGGCCTCAAACGTTAGGTTTTTCAGAGACAGATATTTCAGAGATAGTTTTTAGAGAGAGATATTTCAAAAATAGATTTCAAATATAGATTTGGAAAAAAAGGTTTTTCAGAAAACAAATTTTCATAAATGAATTTTCAGAGATAAGTTTTCTAGAGACATGACTTTCGAAATGGACAAGAGTTATGAAAGAATTTTCAAGAAACTCAGTTTTACATAAAGAATTCAGAGTTTTCCAAACTGAAAAGAGTTTACAGAAGAATCAGGATTCTTAAAGTGATTTTCGACTTAAAACTATGAGATTTCAAATAAACATTTCAGTTTAAGATTTAACCCATCCACCCACTTAAGTCGTTCAAACGATCTAACCCTACCCCCCATTCACTCATAGTTTCTTTGTTTTGTGTAGGTTTATCCAGAGGATGAGCTCTGGAGGATGGACACTGATGGCAGTCACTAGGGTATTTGGTCCACCAGGTCAAGTTAGAAACAAAGTTCAGTTCAGTCAGAGTCAGGAAATATCATGTTATTAATGTTCCTAGAACATGCCAAGGATCTAATAAGCATGTAAAAGTGTTCATAAATTCAAAATAAGTTGCGGAATATACTTATAATGAACGGATTTGAGCTTTAAAATTTTGAGAAGAGATCTCCAAGATCCAAGCTTTAAGTGATGATTCCAACTCTTGAAGTAGTTTCCCTATCACCTTAGTTGATTTCTCCAAGTGCTAGCTTTGTTGATTTTGCAACGAAATCAAAGAGATGAAGGAGGCTAGTTCACGCCCATTGAGAGGTTCTCTAGGTTTTTCATTTCCAAAATGTGTTACAAGTGTGTAGAGTGAAGAGAGAGAGAAGGCTTTTTTGTTTTGTTAAAGGGTTTAACCCTTTTACCCAAAACCATGTAGTTGGGGTAATTTGGTTTCACCTAAACCAAGTGGTTGGAAAGTAAGTGTTTTGGCATAAATGCCAACCACTTTCCAACCACCACTTCACATGTGTGACATGTGTGAAGTGGGCCCCACCATTTTGAATTCAAAACTCAAAATGTCTCTATGAACATTTACCGTGGCTCGGTTCCGTTTAATCCGATTAAAAAAACTTTCGTCGCTAAATAATTAAATCTAATTTAATTAAATAACGATGCCTCACAATTATATTACGAACGTCGTTTACGAATTAATTCTAAATTAATTCGTTCGTTCGTATTAAAGTCTGACTTTAATTTCGTAACGAAATCCAATTCATATTAATATATCCGATATATTAACTTTAGCCCATACGAATAAATTAAATAGAAAAATCAAATCAATTTAACTATTAAATTTATCTTACCGATTAATTCCAAATTAATCGCGTTCTCTCTTTTCCGAACACATTTAATCCCAGATTAAATAATACCTCAATTAATCCTAGATTAATTTTCTCCATCTTAATTAATCCCAGATTAATTTTCTCTCTTAATTAATCCCAGATTAATTCTAATTTAAATCAACTCAACTGTCATCGGTGAATCTTTGGGAAGCGACCCAAGAGATCTCTGGATATGTTGGCAGTAAATACGGTCATCGGATTATCCGAATACGTGCGTACCTCGTACCACGTGCTTACCGATTTACAAGACATGGTTGGCTTCTAGCAAAGCACCGTGCCTACCCCAATTCTCCAGAAATATTCTTACTGGAATATATAATCTATGTCAAGCGTAGTATACGTAGTATTGCGTATTGCGATCCAGTATCGAATTGTCACGTGCTAGGCCTGGGGCTGGAACTGTGTCTGCCCCCTACGAAGCACATGTCGGTCTGATGTCTGGTAACTAGTCTCTATTATCGGATATACATGACCTAGTCATAATATCCCGATGACTGCAGTACTTAAGAGCACTAGTACCGTATCCTACGTGACATCATCTCCACTATGACTAGAGTGATACTTCCGTATTTACATCACACCCAAAATACACTACGATTCTCAATATACCCAGCAGAGGCGTACACATAACCGGTTAAAGCCCTGGACGACCAAAACTAAAGCATACCGATTGTCTTAAGTATTAGCGATGCAAGTCTCAGGTTAAGACCAAATACACCTACCATGATATCGGACTTCCATAGACACATAATCATACTACCAATGGAATTCCGAGGGGTCTCTCCGAGCGAAGCTGTTTCCGCACCATCGGTAAACACAACCTCCTATCACACTTGCATAAGTATCCATACTTAAATATATGAGAACTATGCCGTTGTGCTCCCACAACGTGCACAAATGCAATACTAGTCTATTCCGCATTATCGATGTCCAGTCTCGATAATACTACGACTAGGGATATTTAATGATTAATCATTCGAGGACTGATACTGTCTCATATCATCTCAATCCAGGAACTAATCATAGGGACCTCATATCATTTATACATCTAGGTGATCTAATCACAAATGATAAGAGCGCAATTTCCTTGTCACATACTTATTTGTACAACAACACCATGATCTGTACAAATAGTGACACTATGGGTCATAATTGTCCAACAATCTCCCACTTGGCCTATAGTCAGTCACTCGAGTGTCATACACCTGAACTATGTACGGTTCGCTCAAACTGCTGATGAAAGGCTTTCGTCAGCGGATTTGCATGATTATCATCTGATGCAATTTATTCGATCATCACATCGCCACGATGTATGATCCGAACGAATCAGATGAATAGTCGAAGTATATTTCTGGGTCGTTGATGAGACCATTAATTCTTTAGCCTGCGCTGTAGCCTAGCTTAGCTGCTAACAGAACTATATCTAATCTAATTAGATTTATTATTAATCCAGAAGGCTTCTATTGCTGCCTCAGCTGCAGAAATATCCCGCATTTGTTGTTTATTCGGTAACAGTATCTTACTTGGAAGATTTCCAGCTCACTGTTCCATTATTCAAACTGTATAATACCGTTGTTACGACTTATAGTCGTTATAGTCGGTTTAGGAAACTTGCAACAGTGATCTCAGTCACTTCAAGTTCTCATTCTCCATAGTATAAGACATCATCATTAGTTCTCCAAGATACTTAAGGATGTTCTTAACATCAATCCAGTGACTATCACTCGGATTGGCCTGATTGTGACTCCATATGCTCAAAGTGTATGAGACACCAGGTCGCGTACATTTGTCAATGTACGAGTTCTCGGAGATTATAGACAACCTTTTAGATCTATCCCAGTAGATCTTTATTCCTAAAATAAAAGTTTGTTTCTCCAAGAATTCTACGGAGAATTTTCTCGAAAGCCAAGCTTTCTCCGATTGTTTTATGGGAATATCATTTCCAAGAAATGACATATTATCATTATTTTATAGGACATTCATTGTCAGTGCGCTCCCACTAACCTTCTTATATACACAAGAATCATTTTCGTTTTGAATTAAATCATACATATACCATTATGATTACATCAAAACGATAATTCCAAAGAATCTATTGCTTGCTTCAATCCAAACATGGATCGAATAACCTGCAAATCTTGTTTACTAGTTTTGGTATGACAAAACCGTCAGGATGTTGAAAACATCCTCCAAAAGGTTTCCGTTAAGGAAAGCGGTTTTGGCATTTTCTGCCACATTTCATAAATGAAACATGCAGCATTAGCAAGCATTATCCAAATGGATTTACCATGGCAACAAGTAAAAGGTTTCGTCGTAATCGACATAATGTTGATAACGATACCTTTTCGCTACAAGCCTAGCTTAGTACGTTGGTATGTTGCCTTCCATGTATGTCTTCTTTGAAGACTTATATAGTACCAATAGGCACAATGCCTTACGGTACATCAACTAGTATCCAAACGTAGTTGATATACATGGATCCATTTCATCAATCATGGCACTTTGCCATAATAGGGAGTCGATACCTTGTATCACTTCCTCATACGTAGTCAGTTCGTATTCCTCAATAAGATTGACATCTTTATGAGGTGAGATCAGAAACTCATACCCAGGTTATTTTCTGACTCTCTCCGACCTACGTTGTTCTTGTGTATTCGAAGATTGTTGGTATAGTTCTTCATCCTTGATGAACTGTTTGTGTTCCATGAGGACTTGGTGCCTTAAACAGTATAACTCTGATTTTTCATCGAGTTTTACTATCCTCCCACTTTCTGCATATCGGTATTCCTCTTAGGAAAACCGCATGGTGAGCAACAATTACATTGTTCTCTAGTGAGTTGTATAAGTACTATACTTTGGTTTCCTTAGGATAACCAATTACATTAGGCACTTATCCAATTGGGTTCCAGTTTGGTATCATCCAAACGTATGCCTAGCATTCCCAAATCATCAGGAGTGAGAAAGCCCAGTTTCTTTCCTGTTCATATCTAATATGAAATCTGTCAAACATATTTTATGGAACCTTATTCAAAATAAGTATTGCACTGTTAATGCTTATCCTTTTGAAGGAAAATGGTAGCTCAGAGCGACTCATGATTAACCTTATCATGTCCAACAAAATTCGATTTCTCTCCGTTCGGACACACCGTCAAATTGACGTGTTCCGGGAGGAGTCCGCATTGAAAGAATACTATACTCTTTCAAGTATATGAGAAACTTATTGCTTAAGTATTTTCATCTTGGTCAAACCGTGATGTTTTAATACTTTAGCTGATCTGTTCGTCTATTTCGTGTCGAAACTCTAAAAGTTTCCGATTTGTGTTCTTCAAAAGAAACACAACCATACGCGATGCCACATCCGTAAAGGTCACGGAATATTCATATCCACCTCTAGCCTAGCTAGACATGGGCCCACTTACGTCACTATGAACAAGGGCTAATAGATCGGTGGCACTTACACTTTTACCAAGTAAAAGGTATTTTAGGTACTTTACCTAATAAACTAGATTCGTAGACATCATTTAAATGGAATCAAATCCGTCCTAGTATCCACTCTTAAAAAGTGTGGATATACAAGTCTTGTTTAATGTGTCCCAGACAACACTGCCACAAATAAGTCTTATCTGATCAAATCAGTTTGAGCTATTTGTTCGTTATATTATATGTTTGAGATTTATCTATATTCAAAATATAAATACTGTTACTCACATCTAATGTGTTTATCTCAATATCATCTTTATAAAATAAAACACTTTAGTGTTCTAGAATATAAAGGTATAACCGCAACGGGTTAAACCCTGATATGGAGATAATGTTTCTAGTCAAACTAGTTACATTACAATAGTTTCCTAATTTAAGTACACACCCGAAGGGTAGTTCCTAAACTTAGGTATCTATGGTAAAACAGCGACTTTCGTCCCGTTTCCGATTCGCAGATTAATCTCAATTGAAGTCAGTATCCTGCTCATAGCAGATTCTGCACATCAATGCATATTTATGTATCACACTTAGTATTTAAAATCCAATTTTAATACTAGTAGTGTACACTTTTATGACAAACATATTTGAAGTTAGAGCCTTGCTCGTCTTCAATTCCTTTATGTCTGCTTTGTCCATACGACAGTCACGCTTCAGTGACTCCGTTTGCCACAATTTAGACAGACATTTTGGGATATGTCTTTTATCTTCCTAGAAGATTATAATGATTTTGCCTTTGCCCATTTCAACATTCCAGAAGCCTTTGGCCAAACCTTGGGTTTCTAGAATATCGAAGTAAGATGCGCCTTGCGCTTCTTGCCCTATTGCAAACTTTGGCTTTGGCTCCTTGAGCATAGCCATTAACTCTCCAAGAGTTAATTATTGCAATTTAATACTTCTAAGATCTAAGAATAGATCTATGAAGATCCTTCAATTTCTTCATCATACTTTAAGGATCTAATCCTTAGTTCTGATTAAGAAAATAAGGAGTCCTTTTGACAAATATAATGGATTAAGCACTAAAGTTATCATCACATGAATCTTCCAAAGATCATGCTCTACTATTTGCTTAACTCTGGGCTTAGGCCTAATATGTTATTTTATCAAATAAAGTAACTTATTAGTTTCCAGGACCATTCTGAAATTTTATTCCCAATTTGAAAATTAAAGTCGTTTAAACATTTTCCTTCCCTAGGATTATGTTTTAAACACTAATCTTTTAGTTTAATCTTGATTCTAATAGTCCAACTATTAAATCAACGATTTCGGGTACAATCTAATGTAATGATTACTATAGTCTAACTATATAACTAATTACAATTTTATTGGTTAAATGCAAATATATATTGATTACTATAATCCAATTATATAATCAACTTTAAATGATCGGTAAAATTAAAATATATTGATTACTATAATCCATTATATATCAACTATGAATGAAGGGTAAAGTTCAAATATATTGATTACTATAATCCAATTATATAATCAACTATAAATGAAGTAGTTTGAATACAGTCCAACTTTTTAATTAAAACAACTATTAAATATTAGTCCAACTAATATATAATATATATTTGATGAATGATATTTGATTGAGCGCGTATGGCAAGTAATTAAACGAATATTGCAAATTTAATACATGCCTCCCACTATTTTTCTGCGAGCCTCTAACCCTCTGTCGAGTACTCGGGAAACATGTTTCCTAGTGGGCTAGGATCCCGTTAAATAACACACAATCTTGACTTTGGCCAACAAATTGTATGATACTTAACTAGGTAGATCTCTAAGATCAATTGGATCTCATTCAATTCCTAGATCCAGTAGGTGGACATCCAAGTCCGAAACATATATCTTATATATGCCAATATATCAAATATATTACCTAACCTTTTTCCTCTGAATCAACTAAGCCTTGGCTTTGGCATAACAAACTTAATGATCCCAGTTAAGCGGAACCTATTGACATGGAAAGCTTCATAATCAATGTCGATGGACAAGAAGTGATCTTGACTTTGGCCAACAAATCACGACTTGGACAAGACACCGATATGGAACAAAACTCTCATGATTCAAACACATCCGCAATTGACAAAGGTCTTGACTTTGGCCAACAAACCAATGCCAACTTTGGATCTTGAGTAAGAATCACTCAACGGAAGGAAAAACGCTTAATATGTTTTGAGGGTTTTTCGCGTGCAAATTGGCAACCAATTTATTATCTTTGTTAAGGTCTCATCATCATACACCCTTAAACATGCATTCTAAATACAAAATAAAGCGCGTATAATAAATAAATTAATAATGATATACGGATGGATATGTCACAAATTGTTCCTAGAACAAATCAATCAATTTCCTCTCTCCGGCTAGAACTATTCTAACTTATACCCAATTACAAAATACAATAAAGAAACCTCATTTACATTGAGGGGATTGGTGAGAATAGAATACAATGAGAAAGGATAAAAGGCTGGACACACAGGTCCAATTTAAATAAATTCTAAATTTATTACAATTATCAAAATTGCCCTCGCCCTTCTAATATCCATCCGATATACATTATTCATGCAATACATTCATGTATTCATACAAATCATGTTATTCAATCAATCTAATCCAATTAATTAATCTTTGAATTAATGACCATACAATGTTCATACAACGATTTGATTTGTTTGAGTCAAACTCGTTTAAGAATAAATACTCAAAGTAAGTATTCTTGAATTATATTGAACTACAACTTTAAATCCAATTTATTTGTATTCAATACTAATTCCAATTTAATTCCAAATTAAATATATACACTTACTTATAAGCCTTAAAGACTTGGATTCCAAATCCAATCTTAATGGGTCTCAAAGGCCCAATAACATCTAATGTCATTTTAATTAAAGTCCAATGAGCTTTTAATTAATTCTTAAGGCATGGGCTTTGGCCATAATGGATCAAACCCAAAATGCCAAGGCCCAATAGGAATCACCCTATTGCCAACAAATCAATTTAGGCCCATTAGGCCCAATTAAATTCTTTAAAGGGCCAAGTGATGTATTTGGACTTTATGGAATTGGTTTTGGGCCCAATTGGATCCAATCCAAAAGTCCAAAACCAAACTTGGTCAAAACAAGCCCATTAAGCCCAAAGACACACTTTTAGCCCAATTAAATTATAAAGGCTTATTAACATAATTATAATATTCCAAATATCACAATTATTTTAATTAAAGTGTATTAGCCATGATTAATTAATTAAACTCAATATTTCCAAAATACCAATTAACTTAATTAATCATGCTTAATCCATCAATTTATGCTCAACACAAATTGAAGCCAAAACACATCATTTCATGCTCAACACAAATTGAATCCAAAACACATCATTTCATGCTCAACATGCTCTTTGATTTAACATAAACATTATTGACTTTGATTCTAATCTAATCAAACCAACAATCAACATTTTATCATGCATTTAAACACATCCAATGGTGTAAAAATTGAAAAATCAAAGTGCAGTCCACTGTGTAACTTTCGGCCATACTAAGGAAATTTAAATTTTTTGATCCAATCAAATTTTCTCAAATTTAATCATGCACAAATCTAAGTTAACATAATCTAAGCATGCTCAAATCATCAATTTGAAGAAATCATGTTTAAAACATAAAAGCCCCAAATTTTAGTCTCATGAACCCTAAAATTTTCATGCTTAAAATTGGCTCTGATACCATTTTTAATGTTCCTAGAACATGCCAAGGATCTAATAAGCATGTAAAGGTGTTCATAAATTCAAAATAAGTTGCGGAATATACTTACAATGAACGGATTTGAGCTTTAAAATTTTGAGAAGAGATCTCCAAGATCCAAGCTTTAAGTGATGATTTCATCTCTTGAAGTAGTTTCCCTATCACCTTAGTTGATTTCTCCAAGTGCTAGCTTTGTTGATTTTGCAACGAAATCAAAGAGATGAGGAGGCTAGTTCACGCCCATTAAGAGGTTCTCTAGGGTTTTGCATTTCCAAAATGTGTTACAAGTGTGTAGAGTGAAGAGAGAGAGAAGCTTTTTGGTTTTGTTAAAGGGTTTTACCCTTTTACCCAAAACCATGTAGTTGGGGTATTTTGGTTTCACCTAAACCAAGTGGTTGGAAAGTAAGTGGTTTTGGCATAAATGCCAACCACTTTCCAACCACCACTTCACATGTGTGACATGTGTGAAGTGGGCCCCACCATTTTGAATTCAAAACTCAAAATGTCTCTACGAACATTTACAGCGGCTCGGTTCCGTTTAATCCGATTAAACAAACTTTCATCGCTAAATAATTAAATCTAATTTAATTAAATAACGATGCCTCGCAAATATATTACGAACGTCGTTTACGAATTAATTCTAAATTAATTCGTTCGTTCGTATTAAAGTCTGACTTTAATTTCGTAACGAAATCCAATTCATATTAATATATCTGATATATTAACTTTAGCCCATACGAATAAATTAAATAGAAAAATCAAATTTAACTATTAAATTTATCTTACCGATTAATTCCAAATTAATCGCGTTCTCTCTTTTCCGAACACATTTAATCCCAGATTAAATAATACCTCGATTAATCCCAGATTAATTTTCTCCATCTTAATTAATCCCAGATTAATTTTCTCTTAATTAATCCCAGATTAATTCTAATTTAAATCAACTGTCATCGGTGAATCTTTGGGAAGCGACCCAAGAGATCTCTGGATATGTTGGCAGTAAATACGGTCATCGGATTATCCGAATACGTGCGTACCTCGTACCACATGCTTACCGATTTACAAGACATGGTTGGCTTCTAGCAAAGTACCATGCCTACCCAATTCTCCAGAAATATTCTTACTGGAATATATAATCTATGTCAGACGTAGTATACGTAGTATTGCGTATTGCGATCCAATATCGAATTGTCACGTGCTAGAGATTTGACGTTTACATCTATATCTCTGGTAAATATCCGGATACCTGTGACAGAGGAATTATACATATGCCATGACCTCGACCTGTATGATTCAGCGAGTTTATCCGTGGTCGTCATAATTTACGGGTGGGTAAATTATGGACACGAAATTGGATTTCGTGACAGATATGCCTGAATCTAGAGAGTCTCACTAATGAAATATACTCGTAGAGCACTATGGCAACATTTATAAATAATACTGATTATTTATAAGTCGTTTAAAGGGTAAACGGAAAATACATGTGAATGGACCCAATTGTCATTTCCTAATTTTTGTGTATTTGCATTTAATGTTAGATTTTATCAAATACACATTAACTAATTGTCAAATTGAGATATTTGACTAATATCATAAATATATATGTATTTGATATT